>CM050163.1:123906234-124436234 GCA_027410445.1 Discoglossus pictus
AACCTTCCTCCTCAACCCCCCATCCCCATCCTCAACCCCCTCCTCAACCCCCCTCCTCATCCTCAACCCCCTCCTCATCCTCCCTCCTCATCATCAACCTCCCACCTCAACCCCCTCCTCAATCCCTCCTCAACCCCCTCCTCAACCTCAACCCCCTCCTCATCCTCAGCCTCCCTCCTCAACCCCCCTCCTTAACCCCCTCCTCAACCCCCCTCCTCAACCTCCCTCCTCAACCAACCCCAACCTCCCTCCTCAACCCCCCCAACCTCCCTCCTCAACCCCCCATCCTCATCCTCAATCCCCCATCCTCATCCTCAACCCCACATCCTCAACTCCCCTCCTCAATCCCCCATCCTTAACCCCCCATCCTCATCCTCAACCTTCCATCCTCAACCCCCTCCTCAACCTCCCTCCTCAACCCCCCCATCCTCAACCCTATCCTCAACCCCCTCCACAACCTTCTTCCTCATCCTCAACCCCCTCTTCAACCTCCCTCCTCATCCTCAACCTCCCTCCTCATCCTCAACCTCCCTCCTCAACTCCCCCATCCTCAACCCCCTCCTCAAACCCCTCCTCCACCGCCCTCCTCAACCTCCCTCCTCAACCCCCCCTCAACCTCCCTCCTCATACCCCCCATCCTCATCCTCAACCCCCCATCCTCAACCCCCTCCTCAACCCACTTATCCTCATCCTCAACCCCCCATCCTCAACCCCCTCCTCAACCCCCCTCCTTAACCTCCCTCCTCAACCCCCAATCCTCAACCCCCTCCTCATCCAACCTCCTCATCCTCAACCCCTTCCTCATCCACCCTCCTCATCCTCAACCCCCTCCTCAATCTCCCTCCTCATCCTCAACCTCCCTCCTCATACTCCACCTCCCTCCTAAACCCCCCTCCTCAACCTAATACCCCCTCCTCACTTTACCCCTCTAAATACCTCCCCCTCTCCCTTACCCCTCACTTACCTTCATCTGCAGCTTCTCCTCCGGCCTCCACGCTCCTTCCGGCGTCTTCCGGGCCAATGCTAATGAAGTGGAGCGCATGTGACGCCTCGTCATTAGCATGTACCGGGTGCCGACACAGGAAGGAGCGGAGGCCGGAGGAGAAGCTGCAGATGAAGGTAAGCGAGGGGAAAGGGAGAGGGGGAGGTTTTTAGAGGAGTAAAGTGAGGAGGTGGGTTTAGAATGAGGAGGGGCGGTTTAGAATGATGAGGGGGGGTTGAGGATGAGGAGGAGGGAAGGAAAGAGACATGACAGGTTAGAGAGACATGGGGGGGTAGAGAGACACTGGGGGGTAGAGAGACATGGGGGGTTAGAGAGACACGGGGGGGGTTAGAGAGACACGGGGGGAGAGTGACTCGAGTATAAGCCGAGGGGGCCCTTTTTTAGCCTTAAAAAAAGGGCTGAAAACACGGGGAGTGACCGGAAAGGACACGGGGAGTGACCGGAAATGGGAGCTTAGCCGCGAATCCGGCGAGAAGCGGACGGAGACGGCGTTCTGTGCCATGTGGAGGGAGCTGTGAGATGGTAGCTGCTTAGCCCTGGGGTGAGCGTGCACAGAAGCGGGAGTATCCCGCAACAGAGATTCAAGCTGTGCTGTGAGGGAAACGGAAACGAAGTGAAGGTAAGAGATCCCTGTGTCAGATCAAACAAAAAGGGACATAGCTAGTCCCCGACACACTGACTAAGCCCGCAATCCACAATAGTAAGTGAACACTGTGTAAGGCGGTTTAAACCACAACCACGAAGAGTAAAGCGATCAATAGGGGGACAAAAGACCCCTAGTGTGGGACTCCAGAGAGGTTCAGCGGGCCTTAGAGCAGGAGTGCAAGGCAAAGGGGAAAACCAAAGCTTACCATCTATTATAAATATTGGAAAAGTATAACAACTAAAAGCATTGGAGTTTTTTTTGTTCCCAAGCACAGCTAATATACAAATAGCAACCCCCTGAGGCTAGCAGTTACCCAGCTCCAAGAACATACTACACATGATAAATTACAAGATATAAATTTTCCATTACTAAGAGGAAAACAACTCAGAAACTAAACTCTTCCTTCTCTGAGTATAGGAGCTGTGTAAACAGTATATAAAAATCCTATTTAAATAAGTATTATAGAAGATCCCAGAAGATTACCCAATACCAGATATCATATTGATAGTATGATGGATGGACTGTAAGATGGATGACGGATTGACTGTAAGAAAGTATAACAGTAATAAGTATTAAGCCTTGTGTTATCAATCTAAGTAATCCAATGGATATACCCTGTGCCCAACATTTATCCAGCGGTAATACAGGAAACACCAAAATTTATAAGTGAGAAAGTCAGTGCCGGAGAAGAAAAGGAAGGAAATAACAACTCCCTGGGGCAGGACGGAGGGATATATTCCATAAACTTTGGAAATATTCCCGAAAGTTAACCAAAGACAGAGGCCAGCAGTCAATCTGTTAAAAGAAAGGGAAGGAAGAAGAAGAGCGAGGGGCAAGTGAGGAAAATATAAAAAGGGGCAAAAAGCAAAATAAGATGGCGACCAAGAATAAAACCAAAGTGCGAAAAAGTCCGATGAAAGAGCCATCTCCCTTTTTCACGCCAAAAAACTCTGCAAATTCCCTTGCAAAACATACCCCTAAAGAAGCACGGGACCAAAGCACTCTTCTTCCCTCCACAAATTTACCAAATAGAGACTTGGAAGAACTAGAAGGAAATCTTCTGACTACAGATAAAATGAAAGAGATACTGAAGAATTTTCAGGCAGAATTTTTGGCTGAAATAAAAAACCAAATAATGGAAAATGCCAAATCAATAAGAGAAGTGAATCAACGCTCTGCTGACCTGGAAGACAAATTTGATAAACTGATTATTGATCATAATATGCTCCTGGAGCAAACATCAAAAATGGCTTCGCAAATTACCATACTTAATGATCAGATGAACAGAATGGAAGACAATTCACGGAAAAATAACCTCCGAATAAGAGGGATTTCGGAAAAAATAAACACAGAAGCCCTTCCAACATACATCATGGAAATGTTTTCCAAAATCTCTCCTAATTTTTCTCATCTGGATCAGAAATTTGATACAGTTCACCGAATACCTCTTCCAAGCCATTTACAAAACAGAAGCTCCAGAGATGTGATTGTCAGAATTCACCACCTATCCACTAAAGAAGCAATATCTAAAGCAAGTTATATAAAGAAGACTTTTGAGTATCCATATGAAAATATTCAATTTTTTTCAGATCTTTCAAAAGGCACAATCAACAAAAGAAAGGAATTCAACTCCATAACTCAAGGCTTAAGGAAGTGCAATCTCAGATACAAATGGACCTCTTCAGTGGGTCTACTGGTACTACAGGGTTCATCTTGGCATAAGATTAAGTCCCCTGTAGAGGGTGAAAGCTTTTTGAGTACGCTTAAGTCTAATCCTTCAGATCCTAAAGAAATCCAGACTAAACTGCAAGCCCCAGTGCCAGAGTGGCAAAGGAAGAAATGACCTTGAAGGACTGAAATGAAGAACCAGGTATTATGCTAATGGTTTTGTTTTCCTCCCCTTTTACTCCCCCTCTCAGTTCTCCGGTTGACCCTCTCCTCCTTGCTAGCCTCCCTTCTCTGTGGAAGTGACGTTGGTATTTAAATAGGAATGGTTTAGAGTGACCCTGATAGCAAAGAAGACTAGGGAAGAAATAAGAGTAAAATGGACAGGGGAATCTTGTATAGAAGGAAGAAAGTTAATTACATCAGGGATCAGTGAGGAGGGAGGGAGGGTGGACGAGAGAGGGGAGGGGATAGGGGAAGAGGGAAATAGGGCATTAAAGAGTACTTGAATTAAATAAAGTAAGGAATAGAGGTTTAAGGAAATAGATATTACATTAAGGGCAGTAAGGAGATCTGTTAGTATACAGTAGTAAACAGGAGGAGAGATAGAGATATATTTGGGAAATGTTATAATGGAAAATGAAGCTATAAGGTAACGTCATCTCCAGTACAATCCGCTAACCATTTCAGAATAATGGCGGAATCCCTGCTGAACAGAAGATTGGAAAGTAGAGTATAGTAGATAGCCTCTTCTGTTCAAACAGTATGAATGTGTGTATGTATGGAAGTAAGAAAGTTTCTGTTTCTGAGAGCAATAAAGTGTTAACAAATATAGCTACATTAGCTAAGGGTGTAAGAAATCATAGTTGGATAATGATCCCTTCCAAAGTCAATGTCATTAAAAATATTTAGTTGGAATGTAAAGGGTTAAAACTCCCCTAGTAAAAGGAAAACGGTTTACAGACAGTGTAAGAAAGAGAAAGCGGATTTAATATTTCTTCAAGAGACACACTGGGGGGACAGGAAAATTCCGAGTTTTGCAACGGGCGACTTCGATTTTAGACACCATTCAACAGGGGCCAAAAAAAAGAGAGGAGTCTCAATTTTTTTTTCTAACAACCTGGAAATTGTGGAAGTTATTTCAATTATAGAATCAGAGGGAAGATATATTTTATGGAATGGACAAATTAATAATCAGAAAGTCACCCTAATAAATATTTACGCCCCGAACGAGAAGCAAGGAAGATTCCTAAAGCAAATAGGAAGGTTAATTAGGAAGTTCGCTCAGGGTTCGCTGGTGTTGGCAGGCGACTTTAACATGATTTCAAATATAGATTTAGATAGGTCAATTAAACCGACACAAAAGAACTTAATAAAAGTGAATAAGGATGCACAGATGTTTACAGAATGGATGATTAATAATAAGTTATTCAACACTTGGCGGGTTCATCACCCAAATCAAAAGAAGTTTTCCTTTTACTCAAATCCACACAATTTATACTCACGAATTGATTTTATATTAGTAAATTCTCAAATAATAGATAGAATTACGCACACGGAAATAGGTAAAATAGTTATTTCTGATCACGCTTACACCACTTTAGTAATAGAAATCAACAAAGTAAAGTTAGATAAACCACAGTGGAGATTAGACGACTCCATAATAAAAATAGAGGAAAATAAGGAGTACTTAAGTAAAGAAATATCAAAATTTTTTGACATTAATATGCACTCGGTTTCTTCCCAATGCACAATTTGGAATGCACAAAAAGCTTTTACAAGAGGTTTGATTATTAAACTTAAATCCCAATTAATAAGTCAGAGAGGAGCTCCCTTAAAAAAACTATACATAGAATTAAACAAACTTGAATCTAAATTTATTTTAGTTCCGCACAGTCAAACAATGGCAGAGATTAAAAAAATACGAAATAGCATAAATAAAATTAATCAGTTAAGATCAGACAGAGAATTATGGCGCTACCAACAGATTTATCATCACCAAAGTAACAAAAATAGTAAACTACTAGCCACCCAAGCAAAAAGGAAAAAAGAAAAGAAAAGAATAACAATTATAAAAGAAAAAGGAAGATATTTTTCCTCCCCACAAGAAATCGGCCAAGCTTTCTGTAATTACTACCAAGAGCTATACAATTTGGAAAAAAATGATTCCTTGCGTAAACCACGAGCAGAAGAAATACAAGCATTTTTGGAGGGGATTAAATTACCCAAACTAACATTAGAAGAACAACTAGAATTAAATAATCCTATTACAAATCAGGAAGTTCTGCAAGTAATTAAATTACTGAAATCTTATACTACGCCAGGCCCAGACGGATACACCAATGCCTTTTATAAAACATTTTGTCAAATTTTAAGCCCTCAACTCACAGAAGTGTTTAATGAAATTAAAACTACCGGTAGTATGCCAATGGAAATGACAAAGGTAGCATTGATAATGATCCCAAAGACTATTTTGGACCCCCAGCTCTGTGCCAATTACAGACCCATTTCCCTTTTAAATGCAGATACCAAACTCTATGCGAAGATATTGGCCCTCAGAATTCAAAAACATATAGAAAAATTAATCGCAATAGAACAAATGGGATTTGTGACTGGCAGGCAAGGAACAGAGAACATCAGAAAACTTATGAATCTGGGGGAAATTGCAAGAGTAAAAGGAACTCCCTCCCTATTCTTGTCACTAGACGCGGAAAAAGCATTTGACAGAGTAGGGTGGGAGTACATGAGATTGGCGCTGGCTAAGTTTGGATTTGGGGAATTTGGGGTCAAGGCGATAGGGGCCTTGTATAGATCCCCCTCAGCAGAAATAACAGGTTTGGGGTACAAAACAAGGCCCTTTGAAATCACAAACGGTACTAGACAGGGTTGTCCCCTCTCCCCCACCCTATTTGCGCTAATGATAGAACCATTGGCGGAAGCTATCAGAGCATCCCCACAAATACATGGAATAAGGATGGGGGAGAGGGAACACAAAATCAGTTTATACGCAGACGACGTTGTTTTAACACTTACGCGGCCGAAAGAATCTCTCTGCCATTTAGTAGAGCTAATAGAGGCATATGGTAAAGTGTCTTATTATAAGTTGAATTACAGAAAGTCAGAAACACTTCTATACAATGTGCCAAAGGGTTTGCTTTCCCGACTGGAGCTTAATTACCCCTTTGATTGGAACTCAAAAGCATTTAAACATCTAGGAATTATATTTTTGGGAAATATGCAGAAAATGGTGGACAGAAACTATAAAGACTTATATTTTAAGTTCCAAAAGATTATAGGTAACTGGCGAAAAGACAGATTTTCTTTCTCTGGGAAATTGGCGGTAGTTAAAATGATGCTACTTCCCAGAGTTAACTATATCTTAATGTGCATACCCTTTAAAATCCCTAGAGGTTGGATTAAAAAACTGCAACGCGCAATTGACGTATTTATACATCAGTCTAGACACATAAGGTTAAAAAAAAACACTATGGGAAGGAGCTTCTTGAAAGGAGGTATTACATATCCCCTACTGCAACCATATCAGGAGGCAAATTGTATAGTTCAGGCTTTGAAATGGCTTGAAACAGCACACAAATTACCATGGATACAAATAGAAAAAGCTTTAATCCCAAATCACCATTTATCAGCCTTGGTTTATGCTGAAAAACCGTTGTATAAGGAACTTGCAGTAGGATCATCGGTTATGAAAGAAATCTTAAAAAACTGGAGACAGATTAATAACAAATACAAACTTATCCCTAGGGGTAGTTTGATCACTCCAGTGATATCGTTATTACATCCAAATATGTCAAGAATTATTAAAGATTGGAATAGTAAGGGATTAATATCTATAGGGGACACTGTTATTAATGGGCTAATAGCTCCTTTTGAGCAGATTAAAAAAAAGTTTAACATTTTAGGAGAAGGATGGTTAGCATATGAAGCATATAGAGCTTCTTGCGAAATAAGCAAAACATACTCACAAAATAAAAAAGACTTAAACCCTATGGAAAAGATTCTCCTTAATTCGGAGAAAAAACATCTGATATCCAAATGTTTTAACATTATAAGATCATCTGGTAATCATTTCAAAACCAGGGGAATGAGACAATGGGAGTTGTACTTAAATTTAGAAATAAACGAAATAGACTGGGAAACATCTCTGAAAATCACAAATAGATTTATTAAACAAACAGCATACAGAGAAATGTTTTTCAAAGTTATAAACAATTGGTATATTACCCCGATTAAAACTGCACAAATCTCACATTCTCCTTTGGATAGAATATGCTGGAGAGAATGTGGTAGCGCAGCTCATCTACCACATATATTATGGGACTGCCCTAAGTTAAAACCCTTCTGGGACAGTTGTTATGAATTTTTGAGTAAGCTGGTTGAGTTCCAATTCCCCTTTAGGGCAGAATGTAGCTTGCTACACATCTTTCCAAGTGAGGCAACCATAGAGGGAAAAGCATGTGCCACAATGATTTTTTCAATTGCGAAAAATTTAATAATTAACAATTGGAAAACGAAGTCACCTCCCCTCTTTACTGACATCATTTGGAGAATAAAATATTTTAGAGAATTGGAAGCAAACTATGGGCCTCATTCTATTATCGGCCGTAAATCGGCCGTAAGGCTGCGATTCCTTGCGAGGGTTTAGTTAACTCGCGATTCTATTATACGGCCCCGCAAGGATCTCCTTTTACGGCCGGCCGCATATCTTGGAACCGGCCGTAATCTGTGAAATATAAAAACTCAAAAATAAATTCAAGCCTGCACTGTACAGCTCTGTAAATGCTAGGGATCATATTGGGGGACATGAGGATTAAAAGGAACCCACTCTCAAGCTTGCACATCAGCCCAAACCCGAGTTCAAATTAACTGTTTATTTTCCGGCTGCGGCGTGGGTGTGTCTGAGGTGCTCCAAGCACTCTGGACTTTTTACATGGATATTTTACGGATATTAAAAATTAAATATTTTACGGATTTGAGTACAGGATAATTATGTGCTATTTTTTCTAACAACTAAAATCCCTTTATAGTCTTCTCAAAGTTCAGGATGGCTTTATTTGAGCTATTTTATGTGCTTAATTGGTGCTAGCGAGACCTCTTTCCTGCAAGTAAGCTGCGGCTCGTTTTTAGCCTTGCAGAGAGGTTTCCCGGAGCAATTGAATTGCAAATCTCTTGCGGCCGTTTTAGATCAAAGGCTTTCCTCCGGCGCGAGCGGCCGCAAGAGATAGCAAGGCACCGGCCGCAAGCCTGCCGGAATCCCCGGCCGTAAGGGAATAGAATAGCAGAATAGCTTGCGGCCGGTCCTTACGGCCCCGCAACGGCTGCGGCCGATAATAGAATGAGGCCCTATGTACAGAAGGGCTTAATTAAGGTAGATCCTATTAAATGGAAAATATGGGACCAGAAACAAGGAACAATAAATTTATAGACTAAACAAGTTATGTTTGAAAGAAGAGTGAATGAGAATGAATGAAAATTTTATTAATGCAATGCAATGCTGCGAGGTTGTAAGCGACTACAGTATTATGTATTTATATACAATTTATATTTTTTTTGTATTGAATTTTTCATAAATAAAAAGGAAAAAAAAAAAAAAAGGGCTGAAAAACTCGGCTTATACTTGAGTATATACTGTAATAGAGCCTTCACACTCTAAAACAGAAACTAGTGCAGCACAAATTAATAGGTGTGGCTATATAATAGGGAAAGGGATATTGAATAGAATTTAGAAATTAGCAGACCAGTCAAGTCCTGTATCTAAATATGCTGTGTTGAAGGACTACAATTGATAATGGACAAAATAGCAAATAGCATTTAATTTATTAAATATTATCTGAAATTTTACTACAGATGGGGTACATATTTTTCTGTTGATTTTTTAAAGGATTGGTACATGGACACATTCAGTTGAGTGACAGGTGTAGGACTCACAAGGGGGCAGAGACTAAGAGCTGATGGACAACCCATCATCCCATCAGTAACTTATAGAAATAATAGTGCAGCACATTACAGTACTGATTGTGGAAATAAGATCAGTTTTAGTCATTTGTATGTACATTACATGAGGAGTCCTACTGGGAAGAGAAGTTTGTTATATGATTATGAAGATGGTTCCACCTCTTCTTCTCAAGCACCACATGTAGTTGTGATTAGTGATATAAGACTTATTTGGTTGGATTTCTTACACCTCAGTGTCTTCATGGAACTATAAATAATTTTGCTTAAAAGGACTTGTTTTATAGAAAACTTCTGTAGTGGGAAAGCTTTTAGAAGGGTTAATAAGGGATAGTATACAAGAATATATCTATTTAAATAAGATTATAAGTAGGAATCAACACAGATTTATGAGGGATAGTTCATGTTAAACAAACATAATAAGTTTCTATGAGGAGGTTAGTAGGAACTTGGTTAAGGGCAATTCAGTGAATGTACTCATTTTGGATTTTATAAAGGCATTTGATACAGTGCCACATGGGAAACTATTGAGCAAATTAAGGGATACGGGATTTGCAGTAAATATCTGCTCATGGATTAAGAGCTGGCTAAAAGATAGGAAGCAACAGGTTGTGGTAAATGAAACATACTCAGATTGGACTAATGTGGTAAGTGGGGTTCCTCAGGGTTCAGTATTAGGTCCTCTCCTTTTTAACATATGTATTAATGACTTAGAAGTAGGATTGGAAACCAGTGTCTCCATTTTTGCCCGATGACACAAAGTTGTGCAAGGTAATTAAATCAGATAATGATGTACTTTCCCTCCAAATGGGCGACTACATGGCAAATTAGATTTAATTTGAATAAATATAAAGCTAGCAATTAAATGTATAATCTTAATGGAGTAAATCTAGAGGTGTCAGATATTGAAAGGGATTTGGGAGTACTCGTGGATAACCACCTAGGTAACAGTGCTCAATGCCAAGCAGCAGCTGCAAATGCATATAAAATACTAGCATGTATTAAGAAGGGTATGGCATTGAGCCAGGGAAGCAAATATAATTCTGCCACTATACAAATCCCTTGTACGACCTCATTTGGACAATTTGCGACACCACTTTGTAAAAAGGAAAATTTAGAGCTGGAAAAAGTACAGTGAAGCACAAAAAAAAACTAATAAGGGGAATTTAGGGGCTAAGTTATGAAGAAAGAATAAACAAATTAAACTTTTTTTCTCTAGAAAAAAGGCGTCTAAGAGGGGATATGATTATCTTATATAAATATATCCAGGGTCAATACAAGGCTTTGTCAAGTGAGCTTTTTGTGCCAAGAGGTTTTCAACTGACAAGAGGAAATCCTTTGCAATTAGAGGAAAGATTCCACCTTAAAGAGAGAAAAGGGTTCTTCACAGTAAGGGTGGTTAATTTGTGAATTATCTACCAAAGGAGGTTTCAACAGAGGATTCAATAGATAACTTTAAAAAGGGATTGGATATATTTATAAATAAAAAGGGAATTCAGGGTTATCCTGGATAATTAGAGAGGGAGTTTGGATCCAGGGTGCAGTCCGATTGCCAGTATGTGGGTTCAGGAAGGAATGTTATTTTTCCCCCCTTTTGAGACGATTGACACGTTTCACTGGGCTTTCTTTCAATTAACAATTAATCTGCATGTTGCAGATCAGAGGACATCTAACAAGGTTGAACTTGATGAACTAAAAGTATTTTTTCAACCTTAATTACTATGTAACTGTAACAAATGGATGTGGCATTCCATATTGCAAGTGCTTTCAGAAGGGCTAATCAAAATCTCTTTAAAAGCTTAAACAGGCTGCTCAGCCAAACTAATTTCATAGTTTACTGATTACACATAATTTGCTGACACATATATCAATACAATTACATATATTACATTTAGGCCACAAGTCACATACACCCCATACACTATACCCTATACATTTACACACCAGCACATGCATTTTTTCTTTATTACACTTATTTATAAATTATACATAATATTGAATTTGTATTATATATGTATTTTTTAGAGTGAGTATGGAGTGGGGAGTGAGTGGGCAAATGAGAGGAGGAGGAGAAGAGCATGCCTTGGTGAGAGAACCTGGGAGAGAAGTGGAAAGAGAGAAAGGTGTAAAAAGAGAAAGAGGTGTGGAGAGTGGGAGAGGTATGGAGAGACAGATTGGTGTGAAGAGAGGGAGAGGGGAGATGAGGAGGTCAATGTTTTTTTTTAATCACAGTAAACTAAAAAGTTCCTTGTTAAACGATATCAAAGATTCACAATTAACTATTGCATTCAAAGGGTACATTATACTGTGGTTTCTTTAATATGTTGAATAGGAATTTAGGAGTACTAGGGCTGAAGTGTGTATGGGTGCAGTCTAAAAGGATGTTGCCTATCTTAATTATTGTTTGTATTATATATACAGTAAGTACCATGTGTGAGTGATGAAATATAAAGCCATCACAAAATAATTTATAGGATATTTTGACAATAATGTTGAAAGTAGTTACACCTTTTGATTTGTGTGTTGATATAGTTATACCTGAAAACGTCAAAATGTTCTGTGCATCTGAATAGGAATACCTGAAAACACCTAAGGGCATTGTAAGAAATCAAGACTTGGAGGCAGACACTTGAGTCAGCAGATTCAAATGAACAGATGTTTATTCAGCCAAATACAAAAGGAAAAAACAGCTTACCTTCAGCTTTTCTGTCAGAGTCCATAAAGGACAAAGCCACAGTGCAGATTGTGATAGAAATGAAAAATACTACTTAGAAATAGAGACACTTGTAATAATTATTACAAAAAATACAAATGCATTTTAGATAAATATTTTAAGCAGAATTTTTTTTTCCGGATGCCCCTGCCAGGCATGATCTCCTATCTAATGTAATTAAATAACAATCACACTGGGGGTGATTACAGGACAAACAGTCAGTTGGTTAAACTACATTAATGACTCAGGCTTTAGTTCATATAAACCTTTGCAATCTTACTGATTCAATAACTGGGCATGCCTTTTTTCTCTCCCATTGTGAGAACTGTATAAAGCATAAATCACAGGAAGCAACGGTAGCAGCTACAGTGAAAATACCAGCAGGGTATTTCCTAGGGTTGAAACTTGTTTTATCCATTTAGACAGCACTTTCCCCATACTTTATCCATTTAGGGCCTCATTCAATTGTGATTTGTCCAATTTAATAGAGCTCTAAATAAGCACAAAGCAAATTTTTTTCAAATAACTTTTTAGTTAGTGAAAACCTTGCTTTTGGATAGATGTTTACTAACTAAAAACTTTTTTTTTTTTTTAAATATATGATATGTGCTTATTTAGAGCCCTATTCAATTGGCCATATTGCAATTGAATGAGGGCCTAAGTCCATTACAGATTTTTAATTTATCAAATATGTCTCTAACAGAAGATCATATTTCTCTATTATAAAAGGGATTAAGTTTGTCCCCAACAGAAAAATTCAAAATCTTCGACTGGGTAAAAGATATCAAACAACAGATAGACAACAACTCTCTAAATAGAATAGAGTAAATAATAAATGAAAATATTGAATTCCTATGTGTACTGGATCTACAGTGCCTCACGCCAACACACCATAGAAACACACAAGACTCTATTTTGAAATTTTGTAGCAACAAACTAAAGAAAAAACTAAAAAAATTATACTTTATTAATTAATGAAAAAACATTTATAAAGTGCAATAGTGAATATAAAAAGATATACAGTACAGCATATCAATAAAGCAGGCTTGACTCGGGGGATAAGCTGTTACGAGTGACCCCTCCTAAATATCGTAAAATACCACAAGTAAGATATTGTATTAATTGACTAAAACAGCATCTGTCCAGTTTCAAAGACAGATGACAGTTTAAAGTTGCTTGTATTACTTGGTAAAGTGGATCTCTATATATTCCCAAGGAAATTTGACCAGTTTATCATTGTTTCTAGAGCTTTACCTATATATTATCTTACTGAGTCAATATTGAGACTTTCCACAAATCAGATTGGCTGATTATTTTGAGTATAATCAAAATTGAAGGGAACACGTTTTATTATAATAATATAAAAATTGGCACAGCACCGGGCATATTGGGTATCAAAGACGGAGTGGGAAAGCTTACCCCCGCAGCCTGCTTACTCCCGATGCGTGTTTCCCCGTAGTTTTACTTCGGATTCATCAGGGGACTGATTCTCCATGTTGGACACAGGTTTTTAAACTCCCGCGAATCGCGGAACATGGTGACATCACCGCGTCAACGCCGCGATATCATCGCGCACCACGTATTCACGCTTCTCACAAGACCAGCATTTTGAGACCGCGAACTCGCGTTAATCGCGAGATTTCTTATTCTGATGCCTCTACAGCTAGTAACTGTAATTACAATAATACGTTTTATCTGCTTTGGCTGCCAAGTTAGTATTTAGGTTGGTAATATATTTGAGTTTTAATAAACTTGAAAGTAAAGGTTTCAACGACATCAACTAGGGATAATACCTACGAACTTGGATTTTAAGATTGAAAAAGAAAGCCGATTTTTAACATATGGCTAGCAATTTAATAATTGTTGACCTTCTCAAAAGAAATGCCAAAGCGAAAAGGTAAAGCTCATACACAGATACACACGGACCCCAAGCAGTAACCTCTTAAAGTGAACGGTACTGAAGTGTTTCAAAAATAGAAGGTTATAAAAACTAACCTAGAAATAATGAAAAATGGAGGGTAGTTAAAAGTTGGGAAAAGGGACAGATTAAGGAATAAACTTGACAATGAGATATTTAACCCTGGCTAAAGGGGAAAGTATGTTTCTGGGCTATTAAGTCCTTATGAAAGATCAAGGAATAGAAATCAGTATCTAGTACAATGAATGATTATCTTACACTGAAAGATGTACAGTGGGATGTACTAAGTAAGCTAATGAGAATACTATACAAAAATTGGAAATACTAAATAGCTAAGAACTAGTCTGATAGTGTGTCCTATTCTAAAAGAGGGGAGAGAGAAAATCAATCAATGAATGGGGTGAAGGTAAATCCTTCATTGAGGCCATAGGGTGTTAATGTTTTAAGATGGAAAATCAACCATGCTTCTCGTTGTAGTAATTTGATTTCCATGTTACCCCTTTTAGGTGAGGTGTTTACTTTCTCGATACACATAAATTGTAAACACATGACATTTCCGTCATGTATAGAGTTGATATGTCTTGCGACGGCTACATGCTGATTATTAATTATGGAATTAATATGTTCCAGGGTATGGCGGCGAAGCTGACGTGTGGTTTTTCCTACATATTGTAGGCCACATCTACATGAGATAAGATAAATGACTGATGTTGTTCTACAGTTAATATGGTCTCGGACAGTAAATTTTTTCTGACAGGAGAAACTGGTAAATGTTGTTGTAGTACACATATGTAAACAAGCTTTACAATTGCCACACGATTTTGATCCGGCTGTCAGTTTTTGGAGCCAATGGCAACCCGGGCTTTTTTGTGCTTCAAAATGACTGTGAACTAGTTTGTCCTTTAAACGTGGTGCTCGACGAAAAGTAATTGAAGCTACATCAGTTAATCTTGATTTTAATTCATTGTCAGCTAGTAAAACATGCCAATGATTTTGTAATATGGAGGGAATACTGTCTCCAAATTTGTTATAGGTGCTGATAATTCTGACTGATTGTAAAATTTCCAAATAGAGTCTTGTGTGTTTCTATGGTGTCCTGGCGAGAGGCACTGTAGATCCAGTACACATAGGAATTCAATATTTTCATTAATTATTTACTCTATTCTATTTAGAGAGTTGTTGTCTATCTGTTGTTTGATATCTACTAATAGGGGTTATCACCCTTTCATACATCCTATATCTTCATACGTTCATGGAGGGTATTTTGCACATGCACACGGATCCCAACCAGTGGCTTGGTGAGGTGGGTAGTGTTTTTTCTGTAGGGGGAGAAGGAGAAATAGCGTCACAAAGTGAAGCCAAAAATATTCATAAATTTTTCTTCACCCTCACCAAAATTTATAAGAGTCAGACTAGGGCATGGTGGGAGATTAAGAGTTTACAGAATTATATAGAACAACACCTTATCTCAAGGGGATTGAGGGCAAACCTAAGCCCGGCCTCCCATGTATGGAATGAGGCATTTATTGAATCATGGGATAAAATACTCAACACTTGTTCAACAGAACTTATGAAGTTAATAATAAGTGATGAGGAAAAGATTTTGGAGGCAACAAAAGTGGAACTAGCACTCCACCTAGTGGATATTGAGACATTTCGTACCACTGACAAATTTAAAGATTATGAGTTAAAACTTCAGAATGAGATTGATAAATTCAAGAATATATTAAAACAACGGAAACATCGTAAATACATGAGAGACTCCAAAGATTTAACCAACAAACAGGTCTATCGTCATTCTCAACGACAGAAAACCCTACAGGTGGAGCCTTTGTCTTCATCAGAGTATGACACCTCAGATGCTGAATATCTGGACGAAAGCCATGACTGTTTTGCGAATAGAGGCACTAGAAAATATCGAGGACGAAAGATAGATGGCTCCACAACACCATCAAGTCCGACTTTTTTAGACCCGCGCCAACAACATCCAGAACAGAGACGGTTGCGGGATCGCAACCAGAGAGTTCAACCGAGATACAAATGAGAAATATGAATATCAATAATCAAGCTTTCCCAATCGTCTTTGATACCCAATATGCCCGGTGCTGTGCCTATTTTTATATTATTATAATAAAACTTGTTCCCTTCAATTTTGATTATACTTTGTCAAATGGGACATAGCATATCTGTACTGTAATAATTAAATGACCTAGCAATAATATCAGCAGGGCGATTTTTGATCACAGCATTTGTGCTGCTCATCAAAATAATCAGCCAATCTGATTTGTGGAAACAATCTATATTGACTCAGTAAGATAATATATAGGTAAAGCTCTAGAAACAATGATAAACTGGTCAAATTTCCTTGGAAATATATAGAGATCCACTTTACCAAGAAATACAAGCAACTTTAAACTGTCATCTGTCTTTGAAACTGGACAGATGCTGTTTTAGTCAATTAATACAATATCTTACTTGTGGTATTTTACGATATTTAGGAGGGGTCACTCGTAACAGCTTATCCCCCGAGTCAAGCCTGCTTTATTGATATGCTGTACTGTATATCTTTTTATATTCACTATTGCACTTTATAAATGTTTTTTCATTAATGAATAAAGTATAATTTTTTTAGTTTTTTCTTTAGTTTGTTGCTACAAAATTGTTCCAACGTCAAGATCTGACAAATTCACCCATATTAAGGATATAAATCTTTTTGCTCGCAAATTGGCCTTACAAAAATTCTTCAAAAATAAACAAGATAAAGAACATATGAAGTTAGGCCTAAGCAAAGAGGACGTTGACACCTTTGAACTTCTATTGTCTCTGTTAGAAGAGAATACTACCATTGAAGCAGAAAATACATATGATACAAAAAGATGGAAAAATAAAAGCAAGTTCACTCCCTTTCTAAAAGATTACTCAAATATATGGGTATTCCTTCAACAGGTAACAATTGACATAGAAAGCTTAGATTTTTCTAAACTAAGAAAAACTTACAACCTAACTAAAAAAGAATATCATGGATTCACAAGTTAAAAGCTTTATCACCAGAGGGATTAAATGAAGGTTTCACATTTTCACCTTTTATTTAAATTGGTGTTTATAAGGTTTAAGTGTCATATCTTTTTAGAATGACCACCCTTATTGCATAACTGACAAGCTATTATATTACATAACCATTTTTTTACCTGGCACTATAATAATTTACACTACCTTGCTTGATTATTTACATCATTTATTGATATTATTTTATTATGCCAGCTACACTTCCAGCACACATTGTCACTCCCCCCATATATCACTTTATATCACATAGGGCTTTACCTATTATAAACTGAGAGATCTTCTTTCGGTTTTCAACCACTTTATTATAACGGACTAATATTGATCTGTTCCTATACACCATATTTATTTCATACTATACTTGGATTAGTTCTCATATACACTTCCAGCACACTTTGTCACTCCCCCCATATATCACTTGATATCATATAGGGCCTTTCCCTATTTTAAACTGAGAGATCTCTTTTCGGTGTCCATCCATTTTATTACAACAGACTATTATTGATCTGTTTTTATACACAAGATTCACTTCATACTATATTTGGAGTGGTTCTCATATACTTTGTCACTAGTCACTACTGTCACTTTTTGCACATATAACTATATATATATATATATATATATAAACATTCCCTAGGGTCCTGTTTTTTCCAGATTTACCCCTTCTGTTTATTCCAATTTGATGGGTCTCCTATAGCCTCCCCATTTTAGCTTGGAGGCACCAATCCCATTTAATATATGGGCTGTATTATGGCTATTTTTCCATATTCCTGATTGTCTCTCTATTTACTTCCTACTCCGGTCTGTACCTTTAAACCTCTACCACAACGCAGCAAAAGGAACAGTATGCTGCAGGAAAATAAAAAGAGATTTTTAGCTCTTCAGGCTATTGTTTGCTCGATATATTAATTAGAAAAGGTAAAGTATATTAATTTATTAAGTAACTAATTACTTAATTATTATTTAAAAAAAAAAAAAAATATATATATATATATATATATATATCTGTCTTTGTGATGAGCGAGGAACATGAGCGTTGCAAAGAACCAAACTAGAAGGACACGAGTCGAGTGGCTCTCAATGAGCGCCAAAGGTGCTCAGAGAAGCAAAAATAAACAAGAGGCGAGCCTCGCAATGAGTGCCAAAGGCGCTGATTGCAAGCCACACTGATTGCAAGCCACACGATGAGCTCGCAAAGGCTCGCAATGAGCGCCAAAGGCCATTAGAGTAGAAAAAGCTTTACATTTTGTGGCAAACAGCATTGCCATGGCTTCACATTTTATTGCCCCGTCATTTTTGACGGGCAAGTTGCTAGTAATAATAATAATATGGAATCCCTAATTGATATATAGAAAATTATGAAAATATTATAGGGGTTTATTTTATCTAATTAAATGTGAAATGAGATACTAGTTACATACTTAACAGATGTGGTATAAGGGGATTCTAGTATATACTTATACATTTTTATATGATGGGATTGGTTTGATATAATTTTTGTCCAATACAAACTTTGTATAATTATGGTATTTATCTTGTAATCATTAAGCATATTTTGTTGATATACTAAATAGGAACTACAATTCATGATTTTTGGTATTAATCAACTATTGGATTTATCACATACTTGGAATTGAATATATATGTATTAATATAATTAGATTAGCATTAGTTTATCAATTTAGTTAATATTAGCTTTAGATTTATTTTGTATGTCTATGCATGTTAATAATTTATGGGAATTATTGTTGCATGATGAATATTAGCCTTGGGTTCATTTTGTATGTTTATGTATGTTAATTATTTATGGGAATTAATGTTGCACAATTTATAACATTTATACAATGTGTATTTATCAGTGACTACTGTAACTTCTATACTTATTAAGTTATTGGGATCATCAATTGTGAGTTGAGGCTAGAGTATACATTTATGAATTAGAGTACAATTTATCACTTTAATGCACTTTATATTTATTTGAAGGTTCTAGTTATATCTGAAACTAGATACAATATATATATGTATGGTGTTTTTGATTAACTCAATTATGCTCCAGATTACACTGTGAATAATATGGTAATTTAGTAATTACCGTAAGTAATTAAGGTGATGGATTAGTTTGTGATGCTCACAGCTATAATTTTATTTTTTAACCATCCTTATTAATACTTTATATTTACATCATTTTTAAATGTACAAAAAAAGTACATTTTTATACAAATCTTCCTCTATAAAAGGTGTAAAATGATTGGTTGTTAACACTCCCAATCGGCTTTTATCAATTGGTCATAAAGGTGTTCTTTTTCTTGGTCTTGAATATAAGATCTTAACAACAACACTTGTGTCATTATTAAGACCAGTACTGATCATATCAACATGTTTTTGTTACATCTCTTTTAAATGTAGTTTCTTTTAATGCAGGTTTTATATGTTGTTTGCACCAAAATGTAAGTTGTTGTGAAATATTGGTGATGTAAATATCAACTGTTGACACAGTGTAATTGGCATAATGTTATAGACATATCTACATCAGTTTTAAGCAATCATATGCATTGAAGTGTAAGTAAAGCTATTTTCATACAGTATCTTTACAATGTGTAGTAAGATTCTAATGTGCTCCAAAATAATTTTGATATTTAAATTCAAGTGATTACTGAAGATGGGATGTATGCACATTCAGTATGACAGGTATATAAAGGTATGATCTGTATGACATTTTAAATTAAATGTAATGTATGTTCATGTCCCAAAACCAGCAATCAAAAACACACGGATATATGGATTAATGTAAAAATGTCATGACAATTTTTATAATATCTACATAGCATAGTCATGAACAATAGAAGACCAGGCACTAATATCATTTGGATGGTACAAAGAGATCCCAAGGGGCCAGGAGTCTGGATAAAAATGGTACTGATTCTTGCTGTACACTAACACTGTGTAAAAATTCATATAATAATATGTGGACATTACACCACAATAACAATACACTGAGAAAGCATAAACTCTACAGTCATAACTACGTAAAATAGAAGAAATTATAATTTTGCATTGCACATACATCATGTCTTCATCTGCTAAAATAAACAGATGCAAATAATAGTGGATTATGTAATCCAAATAAATGACATGCATATATAGTGTGATTAACAAGCACATGAAATAGTATGACACTGGACTGATATGAAAAAAGACATTTGTATGTACAGTTGAGTGTCTTTTACTTTTACTATTAAAATAAAATACATTACTTGCTGTTCTTCTACAAGCAGTGCTAACAATGCTGTATCTTTAATGAGTTATCACTTATTATAAATAATTGAATATATATAACATTGAAATGTTACCTCACAATGAATGCAGAGCATTAAAAAGCACCAAAGTACTATCATTAGCTCTATATATCATTGTTTAGCCACAATGATTTGACATATTCGAGGGATAAAGGTGTTTTTTTAAACTATGTTATGATATCATGATATCAAGACATGTAGACATTATTAATCCTGAGAAACAAAGGTAATTTGCATTTATGTCCTATAATTTGGCCAAAAATGGGTGGTGTCATACTGTTAGGAAGGATGATATGCCCATGTCTTACAGTTATAACTGCTGGTTTTGTTTTACATATATATGTAGGACTATGGCATTCAGCAGGCTATTGGTACATATTCAATATTACACTCAGCTTTGTGGGCCAAAAATGATATATGTATTTATTTATGGGGTGGAAGATCTTTCAGCAGACGAATGTCATTATTGTGATGGGTACTGTATATTAGGTAGCATTGCATGCAGATGAACAAACTGCCTAAATGGATGTGAACTTTGCCTAAAATAAAATAATAAGGCAAAATATTAAACAATATGAAGCACAACACAGTCAGCTTTTTGAGCATGCAACCCCAATATGATATCAATCTATCTTCATGGGGGTCCTTAGGGACCCCCATGACACCTACACCGAACTCAGTGGTCTCTAGAGACCACCATGGCATCTAAAATGAATCCCCTTACCATGTAAATTACAATGTATCAATCCAAAAAAGAAAAAACAGAACTACTTGAAGACTGAGCAAAATTTAGCAAAAGACATACGCTAGTTACAGTTAACTGTCCCATTGAATTATTCTCAAAGCTTACACCAATTCCAGATAATTGTCTTTACCTAAGTTACTAAATATATGCAAAGCCTTATGTTAGCTGGTTTAAAATCCTATGTGCACTTCAGACCACTTGTAAGGGCTAAAAAAGCTTTGCTGCGAGCCCTAAAAGCCATTTATGGAGACAGTACGGTAAAAAAATATTTACCAAAAATTATATTAACTGGCTTGTGGCGGCCAAACGTTCATAGCGACGTCGTTTTTTGATCCTTTGATGTCGGCTCTCCCTATCATTGTGAAGCAGAATTCACCAAGCGTTGGATTGTTCACCCACTAATAGGGAACGTGAGCTGGGTTTAGACCATCGTGAGACAGGTTAGTTTTACCCTACTGAGGATGTGTTGTCGCAATAGTAATAGTAAATCCTTATTAGTGCAAAGATTTTTTTTAAATCCTATGTGTACTTTCACCCACCTGTAGAGGTACCAAAATGCTTTTGAGAAGCATACATGCATCAAAACTTATGTTATTATCAACCTTAAACATTAATTGTGTCAGATTTGATTACTCTTCAATCAACATGGATAGCCTGCATATCCAGGGCAAAAGAATGAGGACAGATTGATCACTACTGGCGGGGGTCATAGGAAGGGTATGTATTCTTTTCTGCCTTAGAGGATTGGTTCTTTTTTTATTTAATGTAATCTTTTTTATTTTATGTAATGGTTTATTATTTTTTGTAATTTATTCTCATAGGGACTATGGGGGTCCTTTCGCCCCCCGCCCATGGAGGGTTTGGTTACATGGGGGTCCAACATGGACCCCTATGATGGTAGGTAGAGTGCCATGGGGGATATTAATGTTAGGTGCCATAAGGGTCCATATGGCCCTCCATTGCACCTTACATTAACCCCTGTGTTATGGGAGTCCATGCGCACCCCAATGGTTATAGTAATTGATACCATGGGGATCATTTAAGGAAGTCTGTGGCACAGATGTTAATTTTAGTGACCCCCGTGGAGTGGGTTAATGATAGGTGCCATGCGGGTTTATAGGGACTTCCAAGGTTATAATTAGATATCTCATAATAAGTCTTTGGAGGCCCCCATGGTATATCTGTTAATTTTACCTTCCAAAGGTTTTGTTAAGGACCTTTGTGGCATAGATCTAATTTTAGATGCCATTGAGTGTTGTGAAAACCCCCATGGTATACAGTGTAATGACTGACTACTAGGGCCAACGGGGCTCCCCTGAACCCCACAAGCCAGGCCTTGTATTGCTTAAAATTGTTTTGACAAAGCCCTCTGAATTCATAGACTCTATTATTTGGGACCCTAGCACAGGAAGGCTATCAAAATTGACATGCAATGTGTTTTAAGGCCTGTGACAATTTGTCTTTAGTTTTTGTGTAATGTTTAAAGAATTTTTGTGTGTTCAGAATGTGCTATGTGCTAGCTTCTGTCATGTTGTGTTCAGCACACCATGTTTGTTAGTGTGACAACAAAGGGTTAACCCAATGTTTTTGCAATAATATAGATGGACATATGGCCCCTCAGATAAGAAATTTAAACAGGACAAAGATAATATGTACCCCATGCAATGTTTTTCTTCTGTCAGAGAGACCAATAAGGGGGAGATACTGATTGATACATTAAGCAGAAACTTTTAGTGCTATTATTGAATTGGGTAAAGTATTTAATCTGTGTGTCTCATTAATCCTGTTTAAATCACGTTGTATTATATTCATTGACTGATGCTGATAGAGGTTTACAATGGTTTATACAATATATTAAGTATTATGATATTAGATATTAGCAATGGGACACAGTCTTGGTTGCCCAAGAGGGTTGGAATATACTGGGGGTGTTTTTTGGGTGTTTGTTAAATATCTGTGGAAGAAAAATTATTTGTCTTTGTCTGATCTAATAGTGTGCTGCTGTGATTTCCTGAGTCCACTTGAGAGTGCTCCTGGTGCGATAGTAAGTGCTGGGTACTGAGATAACTCCAAACTCACAACCTGGAAAGATTACTGTAGCAGAAGGCTGGAAGTTTTGGGTTGAAACTGGTACCCCTTTATTCTGGGTCATGACATATATGATTTTAGGTACCATGTGGGTCTATGGTTTTACTTTAGATTGGGGATCCCTAGAGAATCCAGGGCATACCCTAGCTCATACCCTGGGTTCATAGAGGATAGAGGGTCATAGGCAGAGGGGTCATAAACACTCTTCTTAATTTGAATTGTTATTTAATTCCTTCCGTGTCATGGTGAAGTATTAGAAGCATAAAATTGTAACAAAACAACATTCCAAAGTTTAAACATTTTAAATCAAATATACATATGCATGTACTTTCATTTTAACAACCATTATTTTTATAATACAATCGTCCTTTAAGTTGAGCTTGTCTTGTAACAGCTATTTGCAATGATGTGTTCTTCCATTTGCAGCAACCAGCAGAAGCGTGCATCACTGACCCTTCCACGAGCTGCATATCAGTCAAGGGGGTGGGGAGGGGGAGACTAGGAGAGTGGGGGGGGGGTAGAGTTTAAAAAATATGATGATCCAAGCAGTGACCAAATGTGCAAACAGACAAAGGGTAGAAGTGTATCTGTTCTGAAGTAAAGGTGTGAAAAGGGAGGCAAGCAGTGGTATAGTTCTTTATTAGACTATCTATGTCAAGATATATTGCTGGGGGGTAAGTATGGCTAACTGGCAAACAATGATTAGACACACCAAAGTAAGGTATCTACAAGATTTTTTTTTAAATAAACATATAACTGCTAAAGTATTTGTAATTGTAAAACAACAAAATTAGAGGTGCTCAATCTGAGAACGGACAATACCTGAAGTAAGTTTGTCCTCTAGGTCTGGTTACCTACTCAGAGAGCAACCTCTTTTAGCTCACTTGTGCCCATTCACAGGGAGAAATATCCTGAATTTTATCAGTCTGGTCTCATTTAAAAGAGTGACCTAGCCCTAAAATACCGGGCAATTGTTAACTGAACAGGAAAAACAGCAAACCCCAGGCGAGTTTCAGCCTCTATGGGCCTCATCAGTGAGGTGCAGCTTTACTCCCTAATGCACAGTGAGCAAGGAGTCCACCTATGGTTCCCCTATCATCCCTATCACCCAGACATTTTGTCTCCAGTCACTACATTATCTAATCACCCACTACTGTGCCCAGATCCTACACAGAATTAGCTGATAACTGGGACAGTAGACCTTTTGGCACCTACTTGGGGAAGGAGACAGACTGGCACCAAGTGCTTGGAGAAAGCCCTGACTCATATTGGCCATATTAAAAGGAGGGATACAGTGTGGGATACTTGTGTTTGCCTAAGGATATGGGCCATTGATGATTGGTTGAAGAACTGTGAAAATGTGTGTACTGCAAAATAAAGTTATTCTCTATTTGGAACACATATGCATGGTGTCATTTATTTAGAGGGAAGATATTTATTATTACTTTTTTTTTTTTTAAATCTGAAATTAATTTCTTTAACTTGTCCAGAAACTCTGCAACTTGGCCCTGCAACCACAAGCTAGTCTGGAGAATCTTCAACTTGTCCTAGTCTCCAGTTAAGATACCTGTGTGTGGGGCTGAAAGGAAACTAACAACCTGCAGGTAGGATTGGTCTACTTGGTCTTTTAAAGCTCAGCGAATAGTGGGTTGTAACATATTATATATATATATATATATATATATATATATATATATATATATATATATATATATATCACATATATAGTTGTGAGCATACGAGCCATTGCTCACGCTTGCAGGCTCGCGCAGCGTCCCACCTCGGAACCAACCTTAATGTAACAAACACCCACACGCACAAAGAATCCGACTATAACGGCCGACTCGCGCGCAACTAAAAACAGTGAAAACACACCAAATACTCAAACAAACTACATAAAAAGCTTACCCATAGCAAGGGGGGGGGGCACCCAGGACCTCTGAAAGTGAGGTTACACCTCCATTTAGGTCCAAATTCCCGAGTTCAGACACACAAAAATCCCCTAAGCGAGAGAAAAAATGGACACCGAAAAAAACAAAAACGAGGCTCACTCTAGGAAACTTGCATTAACCTCAGAACCAACCTTAACGTAACAAACACCCACACGCACAAAAAATGGCGGAACCGCGCGCACCTAAAAACAGTCAAAACACACCAAATACTCACAAAAACTTCATAAAAAGCCTATCCATAGCAAGGGGGGGGGGGCACACAGGACCTCTGAAAGTGAAGTTACACCTCCATTTAAGTCCAAATTCCCGAGTTCAGACACACAAAAATCCCCTAAGCGAGAGAAAAAATGGCCGCCGAAAAAAATGAAAACGAGGCTCAAAGACCCAGGACCGCCCAGCCACCTACAACTTACCCAAGAAGGGATCCGAGATAAGCTCGGAAACCCGCATTAACCGCAGGGATCCGAGATAAGCTCCGAGCCCTGCATTAACCCCACATTAACCATCGCAGTGGGGGTCCCGATTGCAACCGATCGAGGACCCCCGCTGCAATCAAACATTCCCACATTTCAGGTCCTTAAAGGACCGTAAAGGTCCTTAAAGGTCCCGTTGTAAAAGAAAAAAAGACCTGTCAATCATGAGGGTCAATAAAGA
Source organism: Discoglossus pictus (assembly GCA_027410445.1). NCBI lineage: Eukaryota > Metazoa > Chordata > Amphibia > Anura > Alytidae > Discoglossus > Discoglossus pictus. The sequence goes on from CM050163.1 coordinate 123,931,948, forward strand.
CCCCCATAAAACCCTCATTAACCCTGTCACTCATGGGGGTCAATATAGACCCCCATAAGCCCTTCATTAACCCTGTCACTCATGGGGGTCAATACAGACCCCCATAAACCCATCATTAACCCTGTCACTCATGGGGTCAATCGAGACCCCCATAAGCCCTTCATTAAGCCTGTCACTCATTGGGGTCAATACAGACCCCCATGAGCCCTTCATTAACCCTGTCACTCATGGGGGTCAATACAGACCCCCATAAGCCTCTATTTAACCCCATCAGTCCCATAAGGGTATATTAACACCATTATGGGCCTGTTACAACACTACATTAACCACATAAGTGCCATGATGGTCCTCAAGGACCATCATGACACTAAGTATAAACACTGTACTGCACTATACCACCCCCAATAAAACATTAAATATCAACTAAACACCCTCTACACTAACCTATTAACATCTACACTACCTACCCCCTATTAACCCCCACCACTCTAATTACAGAAAATAAAAAAGCCTAAAGTCACACACAAAAAAATATACATTACATGAAATAAAAAACCTAACTCACAAAAAAAATAAACTACATTACAGAAATTAAAAAAACCTAAGTCACAAAAGATAAAAAAGGAACATTACAGAAAATAAAAATAAAAACATTACAACCTCCCCCTCACTACAGAAAAAAAAATACACACCTGAAAAGGAAATACATATAATACAAATACATACAATACAAATACATACAATTACAATACAATACAGTCACTTAAGAAAAGAATAAGAACAAATCTCTAAGTGGAATAGAGTAAATAATACTATCAAATGTGTGTTCCAAGTAATTCTGGATCCTATAAGTCTATGTCCAGTGTACAAAAAAAAAAATACACACCTGAAAAGGAAATACATATAATACAAATACATACAATACAAATACATACAATTACAATACAATACACCCTTATCTAATATACATCACACACTCTATCTAAATAAATAGCATAATCTAATATACATGCTATCTATACAATTACAATACAATACACCCCTATCTGATATACATCACACAATCTATCTAAATACATGGCATAATCTAATATACATGCTATCTATATAATAATACATCCCCAATCTATCTAAATAAATACCACAATCTATCTACATCACATCCTATGCTATCTATATAAAACGCATACCCCTAGCTAACATACAATAAATGCTATCTATATATTAACTAATCTAAGTCTAAGCTAAAATAAAATAATTAAGACCACTTACCTTTGCAGATGTCCATTGGGATCAGCCACCTACAAAAAAAAAAAAAAAATTAGTGCAACACGTTAACAGTTCTAAAATAAACATTCTATACATTCTAAATATTCTACTCACCTTTCCGGCATGTCCCGTCCTTCTTCTTTTAATCCTTCTCCGGAGCGGCACCTGTTAAAAAAAACACAACATTAATACACATACATCAAAATAAAATAAACATAATCTACATTCTACTTAACTCCCTGCGATGTCTTCAGCCTCCTCCGGATCCTCTTCTGCCACGCTAATGAGGCTCCAGGAGACTTTTCCGGAAGAAAATAAGCAATGGCGCCTTCTGATTGGTTGAAAACGCTGTCTATCAAATTCACCCAATCAGGAGGCGCCAATGTGTGAACCAATCACAAAGGGATACACCCTAAAATCCGACTCTGATTGGATAATGCACCTGTCAATCTTTATTTAAACCAATCACAAGGCGCAGATGCCTTCAGCCAATCACAATGGAATACACCCCCACAGGATGATTGGTTGGAGCCTCTGCGTATTCTAATTGGTTGAACTGACAATAGCCAATCACAATGGAATACACCCTCACATACTGATTGGTGAAGGATTTGCGCATTCTCATTGGCTACTGTTAATATCAATCAATATTACAGCCAATGGGAAGGAGCAGATGTCTTCAACAATCTGTACGTGGGGGTATATTCCATTGTGATTGGCTGATGGCAATAAAGCATTAGGATTGGTTCAAATAAAGATTGACAGGGGTGTTATCCAATCAGCGTTGTATTTTGGGGTGTATACTTTTTTCATTGGTTCACAAATGGGGTCTTCTCATTGGTTGAATTTGATAGACAGCCTTTTCAGCCAATCAGAAGCCGCCATTGCCAATTTTATTCTGAAACACTCCATAGGAAGGTCATTAGCATCGGAGACATCCGCCAGGGCGGATATGTGTCACTTTTTTTTTTTATGCGCGGATGCTTCAGGAGAAGACGAGGAGGCCGGAGACATCGCGGAAATGTAAGTATAATGTAGATTGTGTTTATTTAACTTTGGTTTATGTTTACTAAGGTAATGTTTTTTTTTTACAGGAGTAGCAACGGACAAGACGCAAAGATGGACGACGGAACATGGAGGGCGTGACATGCTGGGACGTGACATGCTGGAACGGGACCTGCTGGAAAGGTGAGTATAATATTTAGAATATTTAGAATGTTTAGTTATTTCATGTAAACGTGTTGTATTAATTTGTTTAATCTTTTTTACCGTAGGTTGCTGATCTGAAGAAACATCTCAAAGGTAAGTGGTCTTAATTATTTTATTGTAGCTTACAATTAGGGTAGCTATATATATATATATATATATATATATATATATATATATATATATATAGATAGCATGTATTGTATATTAGATAGATAGATAAGGGGATGTATTATTAGATAGTATTGTATATTAGATAGTGGGATGTATATTACATTATATAGTGGCATGTATATTAGATAGTGGCATGTATATTACATAGTGGCATGTATATTAGATAGTGGCATGTATATTAGATAGGGGCATGTATATTAGATAGTGGCATGTATATTAGATAGGGGTGTATTGTATTTAATTGAATTGTATTGTATTTTATTTAATTGTGTTGTATTGTTTTATATGTATGTATTATATGTATTTCATTTTCAGGTGTGTAATTTAAAAAAAAATTGTAGTGAGGGGGGTTGTAAAGTATTTTGTTATTTTCTCTAATGTTCCTTTTTTATTTTTTGTGACTTATGTTTTTTTTTTGTTCTGTAATGTAAATGTTTTATTTTTGGTGATTTTAGTTTTTCTTATTGTATGTAATGTAGATTTCTGCTTTTTGAGGAATTTAGTTACTTGAGGCACACTCACATTGTGTGACAAACAGCATTTCAACACTTTCTTTTATTGACCGTCATTTTTTGACAGGCCAGTCGCTAGTATATATATATATAAATATATATATATATATATATATACAGTATCTCACAAAAGTGAGTACACTCCTCACATTTTTGTAAATATTTTATGTGAATATTTCATGTAACAACACTGCAGAAATGACACTCTGCTGCAATGTAAAGTATTAAGTGTACAGCCTGTATAACAAATTTGTTGTCCCCTCAAAGTAACTCAACACACAGCCTTTAATGTCTAAACCGTTGGCAACAAAAGGGAGTACACACTAATTGGAAATGTCCAAATTGGGCTCAAAGTGTTAATATTTTGTGTGGCCGCCATTATTTTTCAGCAGTGCCTTAACCCTTATGGGCATGGAGTTCAGCAGAGCTTCACAGGTTGCCACTGGAGTCCTCTTCCACTCCTCCATGATCACATCATGGAGCTGGTGGATGTTAGAGACCTTGCACTACTCCACCTTCCGTTTGAGGATGCCCAACAGATGCTCAATAGGGTTTAGGTCTGGAGACATGCTTGGCCTGTCCATCACCTTTAACTTAAGCTTCTTTAGCTAGGCAGGCTTGGAGGTGTGTTTGGGGTCGTTATGTTGAAATACTGCCCTGCGGCCCAGTCCCTGAAGAGAGGGGATCATGCTCTGCTTCAGTATGTCACAGTACATATTGTGCCCACATTAACCCCACAATGGGGGTTCCCATGGGAGACCCCCGTAATGTCCCGACATTAACGCTTGCAGTGGGGCTCATAATCGTGTCGCCCACTACATTTGAAAGGTGTAAATTCCCTGCAGCAGGTCCTTAAAGGGCCTGCGGCACACAAACAGTTAAGGCCAGCAGCTAGGGTACTGTAAGTACCCCCACCGGCACCTAAAAGTAACCCCCCAATGCTGGTTGTCCCAACTGGGACCCCCGGAGAGTCCCCATATTAACCCCACATTAACCCTTGCAGTAAGGTGGGGGGGGGGCCTTGCTGCAATCAAAATTTGAATTTCTCTCCTTGCGGGTCCTTAAAAGACCGTAAAGGTCATTGAAGGTCCCACGCCCAATAAAAATTAACCCTATCACTCATGGGGCTCTATACAGAGCCCCACGATCCCCTAATTAACCCTGTCACTCATAGGGGTCAATACAGACTCCCATAATCCCTTAATTAACCCTGTCACTCATGGGGGTCAATACAGACCCCATAATCCCTTAATTAACCATGTCACTCATGGGGGTCCATACAAACCCCCACATTCCCTTAATTAACCCTGTCACTCATGGGGGTCAACACAGACCCTCCAAGCCCTTAATTGACCCTGTCACTTATTGGGATCAATACAGACCCCCATAAACCCTTAATCAACCCTGTCACTCATGGGGGTCAATACAGACCTCCATAATCCCTTAATTAACCATGGGGCTCAATATAGACCTTTAATTAACCCTGTCCCTCGTGGGGGTCAAAACAGACCCCTATAAGCCCTTAATTAACCCTGTCACTCATGGGGGTCAATAAGCACCCCCATAAGCCCTTAATTAACCCTGTCACTCATAGGGGTCAATACAGACCCCCATAATACCTTAATTAACCCTGTCACCTATGGGAGTCAATACAGACCCCCATAAGCCACTAATTAACCCCATCAGTCCAATAGGGGTCTATTTAGACCCCTATAGGACACTAATTAACCCATGAAATAACACTATAAGTGCCATGAGGCTCATCATGGACCCTCATAACACAAAGTGTAAGCACTACAATATTAACCCTAACTATACCCCATTAACCCAACCCTGGCCATATTTAATCCTAACAGTACACATTTAACCCTAACAGTATCTATCTACCCCTAAATGGCCCTATTTAACCCCATATAAGCCTATTTAACCCTGTCTCTTATGGGGGTCTATACAGACCCTCATAAGCCTCCATTTAACCCCATCAGTCCATAAGGGTATATAAAGACCCACATGGGACAGTTAGAACCCTAACATTAACCCCATAAGTGCCATGAGGGTCCTCCAGGACCCTCATGACACTAAGTACAAACACTACACTGCACTATACCCCCCAATAAATGATTAAATCTAAACTACCTACACTACCTACCTACCCCCTATTAAACCCCCCATCCCACTAATTACAGAAAATAATAAAACCTAACTCACAAAAAATAATAAAACCTAAGTCACAGAAAATAAAAAAAAGCCTAATTCCCAGAAAATAAAAAAAAATATTACACACCTGAAAAGGAAATACATTCAAAATATATACATCACATTGCAATACAATACAATACAAATAAAATACAATCCCCTCTATCTAAATAACAATACCCCCTATCTAACATACATCAAACACTAGCTAAATACAATACGTTCTATCTAAAATACTTACCCCCTATCTAACATACATACCCCCTATATAAAATACATACATACCCCCCTATCAAAAATACATCTCCCCTATCTAACATACATTAAATCCTATCTATATACACAAACCCTAAATTTAACCTAAAATAGAATAAATAAGATCACTTACCTTTGCAGACGTCCCTTCAGATCACCCGCCTAGGAAAAACATCAAATTAGTACATAACACTACATAGCAAAATAAACATTCCAAATATTCTAAATATTCAACTCACCTTTCCAGCATGTACCCGTCCTTCTTATTTTCTTCTCCGGCATGGCCCCTGTTAAAAATAAACATTACATTACTACACTTGAATGCACACAAAAAATAAAATATAAAAACATAATATACATTCAACTTACCTCGGTGCGATGTCCCCGTGCTCCTCCTCTTCAGTTTTTTTTTTTTTTCCTAGGGGGCGATCTGAAGGGACATCTTCAAAGGTAAGTGGTCTTATTTATTCTATTTTAGGTTAGATTTAGGGTTTGTGTATGTAGATAGGATTTAATGTATGTTACATAGGGGGTATGTATGTTAGATGGGGGGATTGTATTATTTTACATAGCGGGTATTGTATTTGCATAGGGGCCATTGTATTTTAGATAGAGGGTATTGTATTTAGATAGAGGGTATTGTATTGTATTGCAATGTGATGTATATATTTTTTTATGTATTTCCTTTTCAGGTGTGTAATATTTTTTTTTCTGTAGTGGGGGGGTTGTAATGTATCTTTTTTAAATTTTTTGTAATGTAGCTTTTTTATTTTCTGTAATGTAGTTTTTTTTATTTTCTGTGACTTAGGTTTTATTATTTTTGGTGAGTTAGGTTTTATTATTTTCTGTAATTAGTGGGGTGGGGGCGGGGTTAAAAGGGGGTAGGTAGTTAGTGTAGCTGTTAATAGGTTAGGGTAGAGGGGGGTTAGTTTAGATGTAATGGTTTATTGGGGTGGGGGGTAGGGCAGTGTAGCATTTGTACTTAGCGTCATGAGCGTCATATACCCTTATGGGACTGATGGGGTTAAATACAGGCTTATCAGGGTCTCCCGTTGCGTGACAAACAGCATTTCAACACTTTTTTATTGCCCCGTCATTTTTGTCGGGCAAGTCGCTAGTATATATATAATTTGTAAAGTCGTTCAAAGTGTCCAACTCTATGGATCACAGCACGCCTGGCACGTCTTGTGTTTGTGTGTGCTAATACATAAGAATTTCATGGCAAAGATACTAGAGTGGGTTGCCAGGCCCTTCTCCCATAGACAGCAATTTGTCTAATCTCTCTACTATGACCTGCCCATCTTGGGTGATCCCACATGGTATAGCTCACAGCTTCATGGAAGTATACAAGCCCCTTCACCACAACAAAGTTTTGGTTTAAAGATGACGGAAAACTTTTCTTTGTATAATTTGTTTTTCATTTTTTGTGGTTTCTTGCATGCTTCTTTCTCAGACTTTGCTAAAATCAATCACTACACATTAAAGTGATCCAATTTTGTGATGTTTAACCGTTTTCAAAAAAGTCAAGCATTTCAAAGGGTTATTAATCAACCTTACTAATGTAAAACCTTGTCTCTAAGCACAAGTTTAATTTGCTAAACATTTCTTGATATACCAGTGTATTGCAAACCATTCTGTCGAAACCATTTTAGGGCTTTTCATTCCTTTCTAGGATGTTATTCACAGCTCTCTGCATTGGATTGTTTTCTGTTACTGCTTCCCTTGCTAGGTTAATCTTAGTCCATATGAAACAAAAATATTCTCTTAAAGGTATATAGAATTCAGCAATACTGCACTGCATCATAAAAGACAACACTGAAAATCAAGTGATTTATAATTAGGTATTCCTACTGCACATACTGTGCATGCAGGTTCTGTGAAAAACACAAATCACAAGCACCCTGAAAATGGCAATAAAAATGTAATTGTTGCAACCAAAAAAGTTAAGTTTATTCCTTTGGGTTCTTTAGACATTCTAATCTCTATTCTCTAATCTGTTATTTTTGGTTCATTCATGAATGTGCATATAAGATCAACTGGTCTAATAGAGCTGAGACCCCTGCTTAAAATCAAGTTAAATTAACAGCTTGAATGCTATAAAAGCTATTATGACAGCATTTTTAAATAGCGATAAAGGGGTAAAAAAGGCTCAATTGAAAAAGGGTTTAGGCTTTTTCTGTATGATTTTAACTGCTCAACATAATGATGCAGTGCAAGTTTCATGACTTTAGTATCCCTTTGATTTTATTTTTTATCACAGTAACAAAAAGGAATACATGCTTTAATCCTTACATTTAGAAATCTACTTTCAAAATGTGAATAGATACATTATATGTGTCAGTTACGTGACAACATAAAAGCTATCGTCTCATGGCTCAGTATCTTTAAGTACTACACAAGTGTATGAGCTGTCTCTCTCCGTGTCATGGAGTTGGCAGTAAATATATTTTTTTATCATCAAGAAACAATTGTAATGGGCTTTAGTGAAGTTTGTTCCATTAACTGATACAATTTAGACAGCAAATTCACAACTTGGAAAATATGATCAGTAACGGCAGGAATCATTTACTGCAACGAAACCAGACAGTGTGACATGCTTAATGCATTTCAAGCAACACTCAAAAGCATCCACTTCCATTTGTTCTTCTAATTATTGACTTTCCGAGGTACAGGTAGGCTGGAGTGAAAAGCCAGATTTGATTAATTTTTCTGACTCCATGCTCTGTGCTGCATTAATATTATTGAATGAACCATATAGCTTATTATTCTTTGTGAGCTGTTTGGAGATTCATACACTCATTCTGTGCAGCTTGTTTGGAAATGATTGATTCACAAGCTGTAATTGTTAGAGGGCTATAGAGAGAGGTGATATGAGCCAGATGGTTAGCTTGATGAAATTGATTCAAATGTTACTCAAAAAATGGGCAAATGCATTGATTAAGCTTGATTGGCAGATTTGCTCTCTGCCCTGGGAATCGTACTTCTTCAGCCAGTACTGTTCCGAAAAGGTTCTTAGAACAAATATAATTTCTGAACATGAATCTTGTCAAGTTAGATTATAGTTGATGTGCATAAACTCTATATCGTCTTCAAATTTGCTAGGCATTTTCTGCATGGAATAATTCACAACTGCACACATTATCAAGAAACATAACTCTTATAACTCACTTACTTTTTAAAAGACCTGTGACAATGACCTAACATTGCATACATCAGCGAGAAGAGAGTGTTTTCCATATTTAATTCAGCAAACATCTGTCTATCTAATCTCAAAGATGTGACTATATATGTTTTAAAATAAAAATTCATATTAAAATGATTTTCACATATTTCAATTATCACTCAGACAACAGTTGTTCAGATTATTCCAGACCATGCCTACATTTGCCAGATGGATTTAAAACAATTTGAAACATCACCACAGAGATGAATTTTTTTCTGCTTTGCAGAAAAATAACACCACATGGGAACAATACCAGCTGTAAACCAGCATTATTCCAAAACAATGATTCCAGGACATAGCTCTGGACACTGAAGCCAAAAATATGTTTTAAAGTTTTTGCTTTTATTTTATGGAATATTGTGGTGTGTTTACGTTAAGCTTCAAAATAATTAGTTTGCATATGCCTAGATCACATTGGTTTGAATACAGCTGTTTGCCCACTATATTTTGTGTTACAGACTATATTTCCTTTTTTTATATAAAATTATTAATTGTATCCACAACGGTGAATTTGGGTCATAATGAACTTGCCCATTTCATCCCAAAGACATCAGTGCATAATACTAGTGAGTATTGAAGGTAGCAACAGAATTTAGCATCATGGGGCAGCGAGGAATTTTGAGAAACTATTACAGAACTGGAAAAGGTTAAGGATCTAAATCTTTATTATAATATGGCTATTCTGAAGAAGGCCAAGGGTCACATAAGGTTTGATGTTTGTAAGCAGGTAGTAAGAGTAGTATAGAGCCAAGTGATTCGTATCTACAGATATCGTCTAAGCATAAAGGAAAACCGACATACAGTCCTATTCTATTTCCTATATCACAAAGTTAAACCATCAAAATGAGCAAAGTAAAAGAGGGGGGGGGAGACAGAGGGAAGGGAGAGGGGGGAAGAGACACTGGGGAGGGAGAGGGGGGATGAGACACCAGGAAGGGAGAAGAGACAGAGGGGGAGGCACAGAGGAGGGAGAGGAGGAAAGAGACACAGAGGAGGGAGAGAGGGAAAAGGAGAGGGGGAAAGGAGACACAGGGGAAGGAGAGGGGGAAGGAGACACAGGGGAAGGTGGGAAGGAGACACAAGGGAGGTAGAGGGAGGGAAGAGACACAGGGGAGAGGGGAAGATACACAGGGGAAGGAGGGAATGTGGGAGCGACACACAGGGGAGGGAGAGGGGGTAGAGACACAGGGTATGGAGATGGGGGAACTGACATAGTAGAGGGAGAGGGGGAAGAGACACAGCAGAGGGAGAGGGGGAGAGACAAAGGAGAGGGAGAAAGGAGGGAGGAGACACAGGGGGGACAAAGGGGAGGGAGAAGGGAGAAGAGACACAGGGGGAGAGGTGGAAGAGACAACGGGGAGGGAGAGGTGGGAAGTGGCACAGGGGTAGTGGGGGGAAGAGACGAGAAAGGGGAAAAACAGGGGAGAGGGGAAGAGATGGGAAGGAGGGAGGGGATGAGAAACATGGGGGAGGGAGAGAGGGGAAGAGAAACAGGGTAAGGGGAAGAGAGACATGGGAGGGAGAGTGGGGAAAAGAGACACAGGGGAGGGAGGGAAAGGGGAAGAGATGGGAGGGAAAGGGGAAGAGATGGGAGGGAGGGAGGGAGGGAAACACAGGGGAGGGAGAGGTGGAAAGGAGACACAGGGGAGGAGGGAAGAGACACAGGAGAGGAAGAGGGGGGAGAGACACAATGTAAAAAACTATATCATGCCATCATTTTTGACGGGCAAGTCACTAGTATCACATAATATGCAGACACATAGGATAATAATACACATAGACACCCAACAAAGAAAAAAAACACATTGAACCTGCATTTTTTTTTTACTCAAAAACATATACAAATACACTTTGTTTACTTATCCTTATATTTATTTTGGTCATTGATGGAAGGAGAGGGGTAGAGGACGGGAGGAGAGGAGGAAGAGAGGAGGAAAGGAAGAGAGAGAGATCAGAGAGAGCTGGGCCCACGGATTAGAGGGAGGAAGGATGTGGTATGGCGGGAGGTAATGGGAGGGAGGTAAAGGGAGGGAGGAAGCACGTTGGAGGGAAAACGTGAGTGGAAGAGAGGTAGTGGGAAGAAAGGAGGAAGTGGGAGGGAAGTAGAGAGGGTGAGGGATGGCTATGTATTGAGGGTGAAGGTGGAGAGGGAAGGGCCAGGAGTGGTAGATCTGGAGGAGGGGGGAAAGCTTGGGATGAGCCCATAGACCCAAGCACACCTAATTCAGGGTAAGGGGGAGGGGCCTGATCTAGTGAGGCTAGTGGGGGGAAGGAAAAGACCTCAGGGTCAGAGCAGGGAGTTACGGATGCCAGTCCACATTTGAGAGGACAAGATGCTGGAGTCAAAAACAGGGCCCCTAACAACAGGCCAGAGGATGGTGGTACTCCTCTATGCCATCCGTGCCTGCACCGCAATATCACAGGGGCTAGGGAAGTTAAGGCCATCCCCAGGGGTCAGGCCTGGAAGGAGGTAGCATACACAGTGACCGAGAAGGGTTATTGCCATATGGATTTGAGGTCTGTCATGATGACAGCCGGGCACAGATCAGAAGGATGATGAAGGAGGAGGCCAGAGTAGCAGCATCAACAAGTGGTGGCCCCCAGTGATTGTTTGCTACAAGCAGTGGGAGAGGATGCGGAAGTCCGTAATGGAATATGGGACAGTCCCAGGAGCACAAGGCCTGGTGGTTACACAGGATCCAGCCTCCTTGCCAGGTGAATATAAAATACAACAACATAAGCCCACATGTACACCACATGTACACCACACACCCATAGATAACTCTAGTCATGAAAATGCTGTACAACAATGACCGTCACATGTCAGTTCCCTGGATAGATGGTTCGTTCAACCCTCATACAATCCAGGAGCCTTACATATCACACTCAATGTTGCACAGCATCATATATGACATAAATACATGCAGCAAATAGCAGATAGATAGTAATTTAGTTAACCTATATTGATAGCACACTTATGGGTATAGCCACTGCAGCATATGCAGATACAGACTCTGTAGATATTATATGCACTACCCAGCAGGAAACAGCCCTCAGACGCATGTTAACAACTATTGCTGAGAGATGCTCACTGATTGCTTAGTATGACACAATGCAGCAACTCATGCAGAGTATGCAAATGATAGCTTTAAATATTAGCTATGAAGTGGACCCATCCAGATGGCAGGAGGTCTGGGTCCACTTCCAAGGCAGGGGCCTTGGCTCAGTCAGAGCCACAGACTACTGGAAGTGCCCTTGCCCCCCAGGATCCATGTGTGGAGGTGGAGCCCAGGGCCCAGGGGATGGGAAGGAGGAGGACTCCATCTTCATGTGGTCAGTGGGGGGACTTCAGGGATCATGCACCACATCTGTGGCTTTTGACCCAACTGGCCCCCTTCTCCTCACATGGCCCTCATACTGGACTGACCCAAGGGCCATGCCAGCACCACCACCATCAGGCCCAGCACCCAACCCTCAGCATATCCCCACTGGGCCACCACCACCACCTCCTCCTCCCACAGACCACCTGGCCATTTCAGACCTCTATCCCGATGCCCAGCTTCGAAGGCCACCATGGGTGAGATGCTGGTCCTGCTCAAAGACTTTAAGGAGCCCATTTGTGAGATTCAGGCCAACATCTTCTCCCATCAGGAGATGCCCAATCATTACTATGGTGTTAGCAAGTGATTTCTCATGACAGATTTTGCAATGTTTGCGGAGGAAGTTCAGGTAACGTGATTTATTGCTACGGTTACAGTAGTTACCACTATACTGTACCTAGATTTCTGTAGTTTTATGGTATTTTTATAGTTAGTTTTTTTTCTCCTCCTCTGCCTTGAAGACAGGATGCATCTCCCGCAGTCCCGCAGTAACAGAGGGATACAATCAGGTGGAGTCCTATCTAACCAGGCTCCAAACATGGCATAAGCAGAGCGCAATAATCCTGGACATGGCCCAGCGTACTCTGGTTGCTAGCACTGCTTCCTCCACCCCAGAGGCCTCCCCTGCTCACCCGCAGCCTTTGCCGTCCTTGTATTCCTCAATGGCTCCACCTCCACCAGTGCAGCTGTCTCCAGGGGGAATGCCTCCACCTCCACCCCCCCCCCCCTTCGACTAGGGAGTAGGCTCAGTGGCATGGGGATGTGGGCACTTTGGCAAGATGGATGAGGAGATAGGGGATGCACCTATGGGTTTTCCTTCTCAACAGCATTCCTCAGTCTCAATCTGTTGGTCTAGGTATTAACATATTCTAGCCTGGCTACAGAGTATTGGATCATGGTCCATGATCCTCTTCTCTGTAGACATGTAGGGTTATATTTAGCATTTCCCTAATTAACCATCACTAAGGAATGCTGTTGTGGAGAGTTGGTGCAGTTCCTATTTTTGTTTTTTCCATTATAATGTTTTTTTTTATTTACAAACCATTATATAATCATTAGTGACACCCCCCACCCCCCCCCCCCCGTGTCTCTTGTCATCCTTCTCTGAGCCCTGTGTCTCTTTCTACCCTCTCCCCCCTCTCCCTTACCTGTATCTTTCTCCTCAGTGTCTGTGCTGCAGTTTTGCATGGCTCGCATTGTTTGGATAAGTGTTACTGGCTTTGGAGTAGTTTTTACTGCCTTCGGCCTCGTTTCCATCCTTTTACGTTTTTTCGGCCGCTATTTTATTTCTTGCTTAGCCAATTTTCGATCGCCATAAAAGGGGCAAATATGGCTCAAATTAACTTGCAACCTCACTCACAGGCTCCCTGGCTCTTCCCTTGTGCTATGTGTGTGTGTGTAATGTATTTTTTTTAAGTATTTGGCATTCCTTTGTGGTCTTTTGCGTGCCTCGTAAGTCCCACAGGACTCACGATGAGTGCCTATGGCTAAGTCCTGCGTGGCTCTTGATGAATCTGTTTGAGACTTTTTACGTTTTTTCGCCCGTCATTTTTTCCGCTCCCGCCATTTAGCCGATTTTAGAGTGTTCAAAAATTCCAATTATGGTTCAAATAATCTTGCTAGCTCATTCACAGGATCCCTGGCTCTCCCCCTGAGTTGTCTGGGAGTGTATACATATGTTTTTTATAGGATTTGTGTTTTTTTTGTGGGTCTTTGGAGTTATGCACTTGGCCGATAAAGTATTGCAGACTTTAAACTTGACTGATAAAGTATTGCGGGCTGTAAAGTATTGCGTGCCTTGTAAGTTCTGCGGGACTCGCGATGAGCGCCTACAGTGCTGATCCTTTGCCGCTCATTGCAGCTAAGTTTCGAGGGACTCCACCTTCGTGGGACACAACTGCGTCCCTCACATTTCCGTGGCTCAGTTAAAATCATCTCAATGCAAATATAGACCTATCAAAGTGCCAAAGCAGCCAGTTATTTTAAGCTAGCATTATTACATGATTTAGTTAACCATTTCATCCCCTCATCAATCTGATTTAAGCCACAGACATTATGGCTGCTGACCTGCCTGCCTGTACCCATGACACCCTGTTCCTTAGATGCTCCATGTGAAGATCCAGTGCCTGACCTGTGCTAACTATTGATCTACCTGTGAGGATCGCCTCCAGCATCATTGTCAGGCAGTCCTCTGTTTCAGGCCCTGCTGCCCAAGTAGACATATCTCGCCCCCCCCCCCCCCACCCCCCCCCCCTTAGTGTATGGGACGCCATGTTAATGTGTAGATACCAAACCTTCTCTTAGATGATCTCTGTGTAGATCTCTAGTACAGTTGCTAAGTATTGTTTGTGGTGCGTGTATCCATTTAATGGTGAGTTCTTGATAGCATCTGCTGTGGTCCATGCGTGTTTGGTGATTGTTATTAACCTGTAGCGTACTGTGCTGTACATTGTGATATGTTATGTGGAGGTGTGATCTTTCCATTACTAGGTGACACTTATTGATGTATATATATAATTGTACTTTTCACCATCTCCTTTGGTAGAGAATTCCACAGATTAACCACCCTTAGTCCGAAGAACCCTTTTCTTTCTTTAAGGTGGAATCATTTTACTTCTAACCTCAAAGGATGTCCTCTTGTCAGTTGAAAACCTCTTGGTACAAAAAGTACACTTGACAAATCTGTATACTGACCCTGAATGTATTTATATAAGATAATCATATCCCCTCTTAGCCACCTTTTTTTTCTAGAGAAAATAAGTTTAATTTAATTAGTCTATCATCATAGCTTAGTCCCTCCTTTTCCCTTATTAATTTTGTTCCCATTCTCTGTACCTTTTCCAGCTCTAAAATGTCCTTTTTATGAAGTGGTGCCCAAAATTGTACACCATATTCCATGGATTTGTATAGTGGCAGATTTATGTGTGCTTCCTTTGCTTCTATACCCTTAATACATGCTAATATTTTACTTGCCTTTGCAGATGCTGCTTGGCAATGAACACTGCTACCTAGGTGGTTGTACACAAGCACTCCCAAATCCTTTTCAAAAGCTGGTACCCCTAGATTTGCTCCATTAAGATTATAAATTGCATGGTTATTTTTCCTTCCCAAATGCATAATTTTATATTTATTTGTATTAAATCTCATCTGCCATTTAGTTGCCCATTCCTCTAATGTATGCAAATCCCTTTGGAGGGAAAGTACATAATTTTCTGATTTAATTACCTTGCACCACTTAGTGTCATCAGCAAATATTGAAACAATACTTTCCAGTCCTACTGCTAAGTCATTAATAAATATGTTAAAAAGGAGAGAACCTAACTCTGAACCCCCGAGGAACCCCACTTACCACATTAGACCAATTGGAGTATGTTCCATTTACCATAACCCTTTGCTTCTGTCCTTCAGCTCAATCAATGAGCAGATATTTACTGCAATTCCTGTATCATTTAGTTTGCACAATAGTCTTCCATGTGGCATTGAATCAAAAGCCTTTGCAAAATCCAAAAAGACTACATCAAATGAGTTGACTTGATCCAGGTTACTACTCACCTCCTCATAGAAACAAATTACATTTGTTTGACATGACCTATCCCTCATAAATCCATGTCGACTCCTACTTATAATCCTGTTCAAATAGACACATGTTCTTGTATATTATCCCTTATTAACCCTTCTAAAACCTTTCCCACTATAGAAGTGTGGCTCACAGGTCTATACTTCCCCAGATTTGATCTTGCTCCCTTCTTAAATGTAGGTATCACCTCTGCTTTTCCCCAGTCTTCTGGTAGCAACCCTGTGTTGAGTGAATCTTGAAAAATTAAATAGAATGGTTTGGCTATTACAGAACCCAGTTCCCTCAGTACCCTTGAATATATTCCATCAGGACCTGGGGTTTTATTAACATTTATTTTTTCCAACCTCTTTTGGATTTCTTCCAGCATTAACCAATTATTTGGTGAAGGTAGTGTAGCCCCATTATGTTGCGGTGTCCCAACCACTGGTACTTCCCTTGTGTATACAGAAGAAAATAACCTATTTAGCTCATGTCCTTTTACTGGTCACTAATTATCAGATGGCCTGTGTCATATTGTAATGTTCCTATAGCTTCCTTCCTGGCCTTCTTCCCATGAATATATTTAAAAAATATTTTAGGGCCAGTCTTATTCTCCTTTGCAACTAACTTTTCATTTTCTATTTTAGCCGGTCTAATAGCTCTTTTGCAAGCCTTGTTGGTTTCCTTGTACTCACATAAAGCTGCCTCTGTTTCTTCTTTCTTGTATAATTTGAATTCTTTCCCTTTTAACCCCTTTTTTTAAAACTCCCACACTTGCACAATAACTGCACCTACACTAGAACTGTTTGCAAGCTCCCAAGTTTGCTCCTTCCCATGTTAAAATAAGTTCTAAATACTCACCTGGACAATGATCACAGACCACAGGACAGAAAACACCCTTTAGTTTTTAGCACTTATTAATTTATTAATTAAATTTAAATATCTCCTTTTTCTCATAATACATTTTTGCTTGCTCATCTTTTTCCAATATTCAACTTCTGTATTTTTTTTCTCTCTGTTTTAATATTTTCATACAGAAACTGTTTTCTCTGACCTTACTATTGTTTTACTCTTATACTGTTTTTTTCAACCTAAAATTCTAAGCATTTTGAGTCCCTTTTGGGAAGACTGTTATATAAATAAATTATTATCGTCGTTCTTTCTGCAAAGTAATATTTGCCAACATTTTCCCTTAGCCTGCCATTCTCTCGCTTCAGAGCATCACATTTGTTTTGTATTTCTCATTCTCTGAAATAGATCTCCCTCTTGTACTGAAGAGCAGAATCCTTGTTATACCAAGAGTGATGATGTTTACATTACAGTTTAGAACATATACAATCCTTGTACTTAATGTATTTTACCAAGACTTTTCAAACTCTATTGTATCGCCAATCGATAGTATGGATTTATTAAAACACAGAATTTTCTCTTGGCAAAGATAATGCATAAAAGAGCAGTTATAAAAGTCAGTGTTCACCTGTTCTGTTTTAACCAGTGGTGTAATGTAAAATTATGTATAAAAAATAATAATAGTATTACATAAGTCTATGAATATAAGAAATTAATGTAATTACTCAGTTATTATTGTTTCATATTACCAGTATAAGTAAAAAGGTAATGCATACACCAATTGTTGACTATAACTTTGTTTTGGATTCCCTTCTTTAAAAAATCCAATTTCCTATTTTTTTCTGTCTACAAATCGCCTGTGATTCAGAAATGTTTCTAAATGTAAGTACAATAGCATAATCTCTGGTGAACATAGTCTCATTTGTATAAATCAAAGCTATTACCTTATTTTTATGAGTTTTAGGCATAACCAGCATATGAGTAAACACATGACCCCTAACATTGTGGAGAAATTAATGACGTTTTTTTTTTATTATTATTTTTTATTAGAGGCAGATGTAAAACAAAATAGCAAAAATACAGTTTAGCAATCGTAATCAAACACAAGCATCATCGGTCCACAAATACAGATTTCCATAAACTTTACTGATAAGCTGCGTAATCTCTACAGTAGAATTCTGGTTTGAAATACAAATGGTGTATAGAACCATAACTATAATAATTGCTATAACATCTGCTTCCTCCAATTTTCCATACTTTCCTCTTGGCTAATTGTAGAAATTAAACCTTAACCATTCCTTAATCTTAAAAAATTGATACATTAATCATGGACTATAAGGAATACCCACTATATTAAAGTTATTAGTTATCCTGGTCTTATGACCCGATAAAGTTTTTCAAGTATAATCCTAGGTAACCCTTTTTACATTATAGGTGGTTTCCTGTAATAACAGGGGGAAAGCAAAATTATTAACTTATTCTAATTAAATTAAATTAAAAACTGTCAACAATATCATCACGGTCATATCTACACAGCTTGAAAACTCTCAACATTAAGCACTTTTACTTACTGGATCAAGATTCTCCCATGATCCCATGATCTGTTATTTGGGGCGTTAAATGTATCCCCAAGTATTTAATATGTTTCGTGGCCCATAGGAATTTATATGATCGTGTTAAAATATCCTTCTCAGTTGCTGTCATATCTAAAGCAAGAGCTCCTTTTTTCTGTGTTAATATTTAAGCCAGAAATGACTCCAAAATTGTCCAAAATTTGCATCAGAGCTGGGACTGACCCCACTGGATCGAGATAGAACACAACAGATCATCTGCGAATAGTGAGACTTTAAACTGTTGAAGCCCTATCTGGATACCTTTAATATCTGATGTTGCTCTTATCATCTGTGTGAGCGGCTCTATGGCCAGGGCAAAAAGAAGCGGGGACAGAGGGCATTCCTGTATTGTTCTGTGCTGGATGTGAAGAACCGGCCTAACACGTCCCGGAATTTTTATATTCACTTTAGGAGCATTACAATAAGTTTGGATCAGATTAATAAATCTTCCTTTAAAGCCAAATTTTGCAAGTGTCTCTAAAAGATAGGGCCATTCCACTGAGCCGAATGCTTTCTCCACATCCAGCGCGAGCAAACAGTCTGAAAGTTTGTTATGTCTCATATGTTGTAAGATGGGGGGCTAGTTGATTCACAATTTTTTTTGTAGTATAAATTTGTGAACCCATCAGTGCCTTGTGCCTTGCCAGCTTTAGAGCTAAGAATGGTGTCTCAGACCTCATCTGTCAAGTATGGAAGATCTAAAGAGCCTAAAAACATACAGTTTTCATAAAGTGCAAAAAATATCTCCTGTATTTTAGATGGGTTAGATGTAACTTCCCCCTGGGGGGATTTTAATTGATAAACCTTTGATTGTGATTGGTTAGATTTCAGCTTCTTAGCAAAAAGCTAGTCTGGCTTATTTGCCTTGTGGCAAAATTTATGCTGAGTACAGGGGAGAGCTTTTTCCATTTTTTTCTGAAATAATATATATTTTCACTCTTATCTTATCTATCCTGATCCTATTTGAGGGGGTGGGGTGCTGTTGATTATCCAGCTCTAACCTCTTAAATTCTGATTAGCTTCTTGCAATTTACGCTTTTTCTTATATTCTGAAGCTAGTTTTATACAGGCGCCCCTAATGTATGCAATTGCAATTCTTGTAAGAGTCGATCGCTCATTGCTGGGTTGACCAGCAACATTTCATTTATACGCCAGGAATATGGGGGTTTATTTTCTATCTTTAAATCACCATGTACAAGGGATTATCTCACTGTTTTTTGATTGCTCTAATAAGGATGAATCCCGAAAGATGTAATCTATCCTCGAAAAGTGGCAAGGTGGTTCTTGATTTGTTTTATTTTGTCTGAGAACTGAAACGATTTACCTCCTTTTGACCTATCAAATTTGGGGTCTAAAATTAGGTTAAGGTCCCCCCCCCCCCCCAAGATAATTTTGCCTTGTGTTGTTCCAGAAAATATATTGTGGGGATTTTTGGTTGGAGCATAAATAGAGACTAAGGTTAGCTTGGTTTCTAGGATTTTCCCTGTCAATATAATATAATTACCCTTTGGATCTATCTTTTTCTCTTCTATGGTAAATGGGAAATCCTTGTGTAAAAGTATTGCCCCCTCGTCCCTCTTAGCATCTTGGCCTGTGGCGTATACAGTTGTGTAATGTTTATAGAAATTTTGGGATCCTATTATGCACAAAGTGGGTTTCCTGCATGAAAATGACAGATGGGCGTTGATCTCTATATGTGATAAATGCCTTGCATCTCTTGTGTGGGGAGTTAAAACCCTTATCATTATGTGTCACTAAGACAAACTCTGAGTCATTCATTGGAATAGGGACCATAATTATTATAACTTACTGCAACCTGAACAATAGAAATAGCCATGCATGGAGACCTGAGGACCGGTGAGGAGGGCCATCCTAGGAACACCCATGAAGAGGGCAAACCCTCTGCCTGATATTTTATAACCCTGAAAAAGAAAGAGTGCAGTTTAATGACCTGATGGCATTGAAAACAGAAAAACAACATATACATTGTAACACAATTTAAAACATTCTGAACTATCCTCACAATTAAACTTAATGCACGTAAGTGCCTAGGGGGTAAAGGATCCATGTCCTTTACTGAATGACCCCTAGAATAAGGAAGCCTATAAAAAGCAATATAGCATTACTTAACAGAGCTCTAAATAGTCTTAACAGCTACATAGCCCTGGGGCCCTAGCCCCCACAAGAAGGAATATACAATCACATAACAATATGCATAATAGTGCATCAGCATTGGTGTATCATCTATAACAAATTATAACTATAACTTAGGGTAAAAGTAGTTATTGGTCCTTGAGGTAGTTCAACAAACTCCATCCATGGTACAACAACCCACACAGAGACCTCTCCCCTCTTTCCATGTCCCATATCGTGAAGGCCAGCTTCACATCTTGCCAATCTCACACCCTGAAACTGTTATTGATCTGTTACAGCAAATGTGAAAGGTCTTCAGTCACCCACTGTCAAATTTGGAGACTCAGTCGTGGCCTTACAAAGTTTAGAATTGGGTCCCACAGTCCATTGCATTACTGGCCTGCTTCTAGAGTTTGGATCAGGGGGTTGGAGCTGTACTCCCTCAGAAATTGGGTTAAGCTAGCAAAGAAGGCATTGACACTTCCAAGTCATGTACTATGTATCTGTTTCCTTTAGCAGAGAATTGGAGACTGAATGGAAATCTCTACCTATATGGAATCTTGCCTTCGATGAGAATGTCCAAAGCAGGTCTCATCTCTCTGCGCTTCAACAGTGTAGATGGAGCCAGGTCCGTATATATTTGTATAACAGCCCCATCTGGACCTTGGATTCTATTTAGGCCTCTAGTTTATCCCTTGTTTGTTGCCTTAAGAAGCAAACTATAACATCTTTTGGGGTGTTTGGGTTTGCAGTTGCCTCTAGTGCTCTGTGCCCACTTTCTATCACTACCTCGGTATCTAGGGTATCAGGCATGATGGTATGGTATAAAGTCAGTTATAGCTTGCGAGACTCTCCTAAATCTAACATTATATCTCCAGGACCTATTTTCCAGGTCTTCTAGCTTCAACTTAAGGGCTGCAATTTTCTGTGATACCTGTGATACCACAACCTCATCCACTATTGTTTCTAACAGATGTGTCCTTTGGCCTAGGTCATGAATATCCTTTTGAAGAACAGTAAGCACTTGCAAAAGCTGAGTTTTAAGAATGGATTCAAACCAAGCTTTTGAGTCTTGGGAAATATTAGTATCTTTAAACTTGCCTTGTTGCAAGCCCTCAGCATCTGAGGTATCGGATGTTCCTGACATAGATTCAGGAGGAGGAGAGAGTCTATCAGTTGTTGAGGGAAAATGTTCCGATATACTGTGGGTCCCCTCATTTTTCTTTGTTTTACCCATAATGAGGGATGTGTATAGATGTGTATAGATCAGCTAAAGATATCTTCCAATGCGGAAATATTAAATAGCATTCAGGGAATTGCTGTGCACTTTTACCCTAGAGTTCTGTAAAGCTAACATTAGCATAATAAGAGTATCTATTCAAAAAGCTCTCCTTGGGCCCCCTGGCCATGGTCTTTTCAAGATTTCTGTTCCATTTGATGGAGGGATGGGTGGATTGAGAAGCTCACAGGTCTCATGTCTAACATTGGACCTTATTGCGAGTACAACCAAGGATTTCTCAAAATTATTAGTGTATCTAGGTTATTCTATTGCTGGCATACAGGTCATAGGCCTCTACCCCTTAAAATGAGCTTACTGAAAATAACTATAGAAACAGGGTGAACAACTCCTAAATAGCAATATTTAGACTTTAATTCAAAGAGTGCCTTACTAGCTCCTTTCTTATTGGCCTTATTCAGTCTTTTCTTGTAGTTATATGCTATGTGTCAAAGATAGTGTTATCTTTTGGTATATCCTTTGGCACTCCCCCCCGTGTCTCTCGAACCCCCCCCCATGTCTCTCTAACCCCCTGTATTTCTCTAACCCCCCGTGTCTCTCTAATCCCCTGTGTCTCTTTCCCTCCCCTCCTCCTCATCCTCAACCCCCCTCTTCATCCTAAACCCCCCTCCTCATTCTAAACCCCCCTCCTCACTTTACCCCTCTCCCTTTCCCCTCACTTACCTCCATATGTAGCTGCTCCTCTGCTCCTCCACGCTCCTTCCTGCGTCGGGACATATGCTAATGACGCGACGTCACATGCGCGCCATGTCATTAGCATTGGCCGGGTCAAGACGCAGGAAGGAACGTGGAGGAGCGGAGGAGCAGCTGCAGTTGGAGGTAAGTGAGGGGAAACAGAGAGGGGGAGGTATTTAGAGGGGTAAAGTGAGGAGGGGGGTTTAGGATGAGGAGGGGTAAAGTGAGGAGGGGGTTTTAGGATGAGGATGGGGGGGGTTTAGGATGAGGATGGGGGGTTAGGATGAGCATGGGGGATTTTAGGATGAGGATGGGGGGGTTAGGATGAAGATGGGGAGGGTTTAGGATGAGAATGGGGGGTTTAGGATGAGGAGGGGGGTTGAGGTTGAGGAGGGGGGCTGAGGTTGAGGTTAAGGAAGGGGGTTGAGGAGGGAGGTTGAGGAGGGTGTTTAGAATGAGAAGGTGGGTTGAGGATGGGGGGGGTTGAGGATGGGGGTTGTGGATGAAGATGGGGGGTTGAGGTTGAGGAGGGGGGTTGGGGTTGAGGTTGAGGGGGGTTGAGGAGGGAGGTTGAGGAGGAGGGTTGAGGATGAGGAGGGGGGTTGAGGTTGAGGAGGGGGGCTGAGGTTGAGGTTGAGGAAGGGGGTTGAGGAGGGAGGTTGAGGAGGGTGTTTAGAATGAGAAGGTGGGTTGAGGATGGGGGGTTGAGGATGGGGGTTGTGGATGAAGATGGGGGGTTGATGTTGAGGAGGGGGGTTGGGGTTGAGGTTGAGGGGGGTTGAGGAGGGAGGTTGAGGAGGGGGGTTGAGGATGAGGAGGGGGGTTGAGGTTGAGGAGGGGGGCTGAGGTTAAGGTTGAGGAAGGGGGTTTGCGGAGGGAGGTTGAGGAGGGTGTTTAGAATGAGAAGGTGGGTTGAGGATGGGGGGTTGAGGATGGGGGTTGTGGGTGAAGATGGGGGTTGAGGTTGAGGAGGGGGGTTGGGGTTGAGGTTGAGGGGGGGTTGAGGAGGGAGGTTGAGGAGGGGGGTTGAGGATGAGGAGGGGGGTTGAGGAGGGAGGATGAGGAGGGAGGATGAGGAGGGAGGTTGAGGATGAGGTGGGGGGTTGAGAAGAGGGGCTGAGGAGGGTGATTTAGGATGATGAGGGTGGTTTAGGATGAGGATGGGCGGTTAAGGATGAGGATGGGGGTTGAGGATGATGATGGGGGGTTGAGGATAAGGATGGGGGGTTGAGGTTGAGGAGGGAGGTTGAGGTTGAGGAGGGAGGTTAAGGTTGAGGAGGGAGTTTGAGGAGGGGGTTGAGGATGAGGAGGGGGGTTGAGGAGAGAGGTTGAGAATGAGGAGGGAGGATGAGGAGGGGGCTTGAGGTGGGTGATAAAGGAGTGGGGGAAAGAGACACAGGGAAGGGAGAGGAGGGAAGAGACAAAGGGGAGGGAGAGGGGGGACACAAGAAAAGAAAACACAAGAGGGGGACACAGAGGGCACAAGAAGGACACAGGGGGCAGCACATTTCCCACCCTCGGCTTATACTCTAGTCACTCATTTTTTTCAGTATTTTGTGGTAAAATAGGTGCCTTGGCTTATACTGGGGTCGGCTTATACGAGTATATACGGTATGTATGAGCTGTATAAAAGTCACCACTGGGTGGGAGTATTGCTGTATTCTACCGCAGTGTTTGCAGAGAGTTTAGTGTTGTTTACAAACTCCTCCGGGCTTGTCCGCAGACCATAAAATGGCCCCTTGTTTTTATCAGGAACCCCGCCTTATAAGTGGAGCTGCGTGAATAATAGCCCATGTATTACTGACCACCTCTCAAAATATCATTAAAGCAGAATATTTGAACCAATAAAATAAAACACTTACCATCATGACACTTACTACAAACACTACACTATAACCCCCAATAAACCATTTAATGTAAACTAACCCCCCTCTACACTAATCTATTAACTTACACTATCTACCTACACTACCTACACCCTAATAAACCTCCCCACCACCCTAATTAAAAAAAATAAAAAACCTACCTTACAGAAAATAAAAAAACCTAAGTCACCAAAAAAAAACTACAGTACAGAAAATAAAAATACCTACAGTACAAAAAATAACACACAATTAACAATTAACCCCCCTTTATGCTTGGGGTCCCCATCAGGACCCCCCAAGTGTCCCCACATTAAGCCCTTGCTGCAGGGGTCCATAGGGACCCCCGCAGCCCCCCACGTTAATCCCCTGCAGCGGGGGTCCCCGATCGGCACCGATCGTGACCCTGCTGCATTTCAATTTTTAAATTACCCGCCTTGCGGGTCCTTAAAGGACTCGCACTAAAAAACATTAACCCCAGGCAACTATAATTAACCCTATAATTCATGGGGGTCAATAAAGACCCCAATACGGCCTTAATTAACCCTATAATTCATGATGGTCAATACAGACTCCCATAAGGCCTTAATTAACTCTATAACTTATGAAGGTCAATACAGACCCCCATAAGGCCTTACTTAATCCTATAACTCATGGGTGTCAATACAGACCCCCATAAGGCCTTAATTAACCCTATAATTCATGAAGGTCAATACAGACCCCCATGAGGCCTTAATTAACCCTATAAATCATGAGGGTCAATACAGACCACCATAAGGCCTTAATTAACCCCCATAAGGCCTTAATTAACCCCGTCACTCATGGGGGTCAATACAGACCCCCATAAGGCCTTAATTAACCCGATAACTCATGAAGGTCAATACAGACCCCCATAAGGCCTTAATTAACCCTATAACTCATGGGGGTCAATACAGACCCCCATAAGCCTCTATTTAACCCCATAAGGGTTTTTTATGATACCTATGGGGCTGTTAAAACCCTAACATTAACCACATAAGTGCCATGACGGTCCACAAGGACCATCATGACACTTACTACAAACACTACACTATAACCCCCAATAAACTATTTAATATAAACTAACCCCCCTCTACACTAATCTATTAACTTACACTACCTACCTACACTACCTACACCCTAATAAACCTCCCCACCACCCTTATTATTATAAAATAAATCCTAACTACACACAGACCCTATTTCTAAGCTAAAATAAAATAATTACAGTCCTAACTACATACACAGGTGTGTAATTTTTATTTTCTGTAGGTTTTTTTTTTCTGTACTGTAGGTATTTTTATTTTCTGTACTGTAGGTTTTTTTTTGGTGACTTAGTTTTTTTTATTTTCTGTAAGGTAGGTTTTTTAATTTTTTGTAATTAGAGTGGTGGGAGGTTTATTAGGGGGTAGGTAGTGTAGGTAGGTAGTGTAAGTGTTAATAGATTAGTGTAGAGGGGGGTAGTTTATATTAAATGGTTTATTGGGGGTTATAGTGTAGTGTTTGTAGTGTCATGATGGTCCTTGTGGACCGTCATGGCACTTATGTGGTTAATGTTAGCGTTTTAACAGCCCCATAGGTATCATAATATACCCTTATGGGACTGATGGGGTTAAATAGAGGCTTATGGGGGTCTATATTGACCCCCATGAGTTATAGGGTTAATTAAGGCCTTATCGGGGTCTGTATTGACCTTCATGAGTTATAGGGTTAATTAAGGCCTTATGGCGGTCTGTATTGACCTTCATGAGTTATAGGGTTAAATAAGGCCTTATGGGGGTCTGTATTGACCTTCATGAGTTATAGGGTTAATTAAGGCCTTATGGGTGTCTGTATTGACCTTCATGAGTTATAGGGTTAATTAAGGCCTTATGGGGGTCTGTATTGACCCCCATGAGTGACGAGGTTAATTAAGGCCTTATGGGGGTCTGTATTGACCTTAATGAGTTATAGGGTTAATTAAGGCCTTATGGGGGTCTTTATTGACCCCCATGAATTATAGGGTTAATTAAGGCCTTATGGGGGTCTGTATTGACCTTCATGTGTTATAGGGTTAATTAAGGCCTTATGGGGGTCTGTATTGACCTTCATGAGTTATAGGGTTAATTAAGACCTTATGGGGGTCTGTATTGACCTTCATGAGTTATAGGGTTAATTAAGACCTTATGTCGGTCTGTATCGACCCCCATGAGTTATAGGGTTAATTAAGGCCTTATGGGGGTCTGTATTGGCCTTCATGAGTTATAGGGTTAATTAAGGCCTTATGGGGGTCTCTATTGACATCCATGAGTTATAGGGGTAATTAAGGCCTTATGGTGGTCTGTATTGACCCCCATGAATTATAGGGTTAATTATAGTGGCCTGGGGTTAATGTTTTTTAGTGCGAGTCCTTTCAGGACCTTTACGGTCCTTTACGGACCCGAGAGGCGGGAAACGTAAAAATTTAATTGCAGCAGTGTCACGATCGGTGCTGATCGTGAATCCCCGCTGCAAGGGTTTAACGTGGGGGGGCTGCGAAGGTCCCTTTGGACCCCTGCAGCAAGGGCTTAATGTGGGAACACTTGGGGGGTCCCGATGGGGACCCTCAGCATAAAGGGGAGTTAATTTTAGGTGCCGTGGCCGGGATTGGGTAATAGTGTGCCGAGGGCCCTTTAAGGAGCCGTGGCGGGGAATTTAAAAGTATTAAATGCAGCAGGGCCCTGATCGGTGCCGATCATGGACCCCCGCTGCAAGGGGTTAATGTGTGGGGGCTGCAGGGGTCCCTATGGACCCCTGCAGCAAGGTGGTAATGTGAGGACACTTTGGGGGTGCCGATGGGGACCCCCGCATAGAGGGGTGGTTAATTTTAGGTTCCGGGGGGTAGTTGGAGTACCCCTCATGGCAGGGCTTATGTGGGGACTGCCGCGGAGGTCCCGTTTAGGACCCCTGCACTACTTGTTGAGGTGCAGGAGCCTGCGATATCATATCGCAGGCTGTCACTCCTCATGTACATATATGCAGTGTTGTTACGTACGGCCCTGCTGCGTAGCTCATACGTTGCTCGCAGCAGTGAGATTGTAATAGCATTGTAAGTTAGAGAAACTTTGCAGTATGTAGGGCTTAAGTAGAAGTCTCTTATTTACGAGGCTGGAATTTAATAGGGCCCTAAGTCTCTTTCCTAGCTCCAGCTAAGGTCTCATCTTTTACTAATTATGTTGCCACTTCATCTACATTGGCCCAACCCAATTCCTGTTCCCCAGCAAGCAATAAACTCACCCCAGGTTAAGAGTGCTTGGTCTCCTCCTAACTTACTGGGTCCACAAAGACAGCCTGGGCTGTGTGAAACCTGGTGACTGCATTCACATAATGGCTTTCCAGTCATCCCAAGTTAATGACCAGTAAAACATCTGCAGATAATCCAGGTATAACTCCCACCTCCCTTAGCCCTTTCCCAGTGCCCCAATCCAAATGCAGACAGCCAACTGTGATGGGAAGTTTCTGGCCTCCAACCACACTCACTTTTATGGTTTTGGGCAAAATAGCCCTTTAGTAGTGTGGTTGGGACCCCTCTGGTAGCCACAAAAGGATCAGCTAGGCAAGCAGCCTCTTCTCCTTTTTAGTGGGTAGTTATTTCCTTCCTCTTCCACCAACTGCTACAGACGTGCCTCATCCGATAGATGATATCAGAGTAAGTGTCACCCCTGGTTACTGTACAGAACTTCTGCATGTAGGTTTCTGGGGTCACTGCATATCTGGCTGACAGTACTTTTTTCACCTCCACATAAATTTGTGGCCCCTTAGGGATAGCCCAAAGGCTTCAATTGCCTTCCACTTAGTTTGCTGACCAGAGGCTCAATCCACTCTGCTTCTCTTATCTGGTGTAGGTCACATTGTTGCTCAAAGTCCTGGAGGAATCCATCTATGTCCCCCTTTTCCTCCACAAAGTAATTGATACTGCTGTATGCAGTTCCAGGCTAATACCAGATCCTTTGCTACTACTGCCCCTGGCAATGGACCGTTAGCCCACTTTTGTTTTTACCCGCGGACCTCCAGGCTGAGCTTGTCCCGCCATTAGCAGTTCCGGAGTCGAGCCAGGTATAAGGCCCTTCCATTTCATAAATCTCCTACAGTTTTCCCCTTCCTCCTCTGTCAATACCCCCAGACAAATTTCCTGATCTGCTGTACTTGACATTGTCGCTTCCGCTGTCTCTCTGGTTTCCTCTGCCTGCTGGAGAACGTCATCCAACAAGAGGTCTTGAATCATCTCAGCCTTGGTAGTAACCATGGTTCTGGTGAGCCCTCTCTCCTGGAACAGGTCCCTGAGGTCCGCAGATGACATGCTGTAATATCTGGACATTCTGCTCTTTATGCTTACAGGGAACCCCACCACTGCCAACAGTTGTTATGATCCTACTGCTCCAGTAGGGCTCAGAAAGATCTTGGATCAATCTCACCCAATAGGTCATGAGTTTCTCTGAAAAATCTCCTTTTAGCAGCAAGGAAACCTACACAGCATGTAACATCCACCTTGCCCAGGAAACAGTTCAGCAGTAACACTCCCAGTGATTAGGAGCAAAGTATTATACAGGGTCTATTGCAATAATTCCCTTGTATATAATAATTATCTTCCCATAATAAACCATACACAATGCTGATGTATGTTTTACTGAACAACACTTAATTGATCTCCACATCCATGTTTATCTACCACAGTCCCCAATCATAATCCTCATTCCCCTCATCAGATGTCAGCCTTCCTTGCTTGCTGGAGTCTGTACAGGATGCCAGATGGTAAATTACTCTAGGTTTCTGGCCGAAGGCGCTCTTTGCCAGCAACTGAGGCCCTCGCAAAGCGAGGGTCTCAGTTGCTGGCAAGGAGCGCCAAAGGTGCTTCTTTCCAGCAACTGCGACCCTCGCAAAATTTACGGCGTATCGTAAAGAAAATACGAGCCGCGTTCCGACCTATTACGACCTCGCAAAAATCGGCCGCAACACGCGCACATAAAAAGCTTACTTACAGGAAGAGGGAGCATCCAGGACCTCGAAAACTAAAGTTACACCTCAATTTAAGTCAAATTAAAAGAGTTTAGACACTAAAAAATTCTCTAAGCGAGAGAAAAAATGGGCGCTGAAAAAAACGAAAACGAGGCTACAGCAGTCTAAAGACGCAAAACACCACCAGACACCTACGTATTTGCCGAAAAACACCTACGAGATTAAAAAACAAGGACGCAACCCGGGCAACCCCAAAAACATTACAAACACAATAAATACAAACAACAAACACATAAAAAGCTTACCCACAGCAAGGGGGGGCACGGAGGACCACCAAACAGCTACGGATATTCCGATATTACGCAAAATAAAACGAACAACGCTACATCAGCCACATTAAATACACCAAACACCATTAGCTCACTTACAATTTCATTGCCGTCATTTTTTGACGGGCAATATTCTAGTTAGTAAAATAAAACTGAGTGGAATTATAACATAATTGAGTTTGAAAGTTAAGTATTGTTTTGTACATAAAGACAAGGGGAAATCCAGTTATTTTCATTGCACGTATTTTCTTTAAAAAAATCACGTTTTAAAGGAACACTTTATTGCTCTTATAAAAGGCTATATAAAGTATTGCTACCTTGTCATGGTGAAGCGGCACTTCATAGCAGAGAGGTCAGACAAATCACACTTTTATGGAAAAGTACAATCAGAGACATAGCGATATGGCACTGGAAGATTAGCCCCTCAGGTCAGAAGGTGTCTACAACATTACTGAGGAAGAGCAGAGGGTGAGTACGAGTAGCATCAGATCTAATGAAGTGGTTGGGTAAAAAAGCCGAAAGGACACCAAGCTGCGGATGTGTCTAGAGGGGAAATGAAAGTCTACTGCTGCATAGGACAATTTAGCATTGGAACCTGAAATGTTAGAACTATGAACTATGAAGGGTAAACTGGATGTGGTCAAGAATGAGATGCCAAAATTAAACATTAATATCCTGGTAACTAGTGAACTTTAATGGACTGGAATACGACATTTCACATCAGACAACCACCAGATCTACGACTGTGGTCAAGAATCCAGCAGAATAATCAAATGCTGGCCAAAGCAGTGCTCGGTTACCAACCAACAAATGACAGAAGGATTTCAATCTTAATTCAAGGCAAGCCATTTACCATCACACTGATCCAAGTATATGCTCCAACCATGATGCTCAAGAGGCTGAAGTTCTATATTCAACACGTCATAGACACAACATCAAAAAATATGTTATTCTCATCATAGGAGATTGGAATGCTAAAGTAGAGAACCAAAAGACACTTGCAAAAACTGTCAAGTTTGGTCTTGGAATACAAAATGAAGGATGTCAAAGATTAGTAGAATTCTGTCAAGATATATATCTGATTGTAGCAAACACCCTCTTTCAACAACCACTGAGATGACTCTACACATGAACATCACCACATGGACAATATAGAAATCAGACTGACTATATACATTGAGAGAGAGAGAGAGAGGAGAAAGTGGTGGCCCTGGGGAGTGGTGGAGGAGGTGAGGAGTGGCGGAGAAAAGGAGGAGGTGGAGGAGTTGGAGGAGGAGTTGGAGGGGGAGTTGGTGGAGGAGGTGGAGGAGGAGTTGGAGGAGGTGGAGGAGTTGGAGGTGGAGGAGGTGGGTAGTGGAGGAGAATGGTGGAGCAGTGGAGGAGGTGGAGAGTGGAGGAGGAGTTGATGAGGTGGAGGAGAAGAGGATAGGGAGTGGAGGAGAATAGGATAGGGAGTGAAGGAGGTAGGCACATCTAGTCCCGGGACAGAAGAGGAGGGGCCTGATCCCAGGGAGTAGTTTGGGGAGGGACAGGCCTCAGGGACAGGTCAGGGAGCCAAGGATCCCCATCCATAGTCGGGAAGGCAAGAAGCTAAGGGCAAGCACAGGGCTCACAACTAAACAGACCTTGATGCCATCCTTAGCCACCTAGTTATCCTTGCGGGGGGAAGGAGGTTAGGCCCGGCCCTAGGGCCCAGTCATGGAAGGAGGTAGCGGCCGCAGTAATAGCAGTGGGTACAGGGGATGGTGATGTGAGGTCTGTGAAGCACCGCTTTGACGACATCAGGGCCAAGGCGAGGAGGATGATGGCCAAGGAGGAGAAGCAAGCTGCAGCACCAAGTGGTGGCCCCAAAGTGGCTGTAAAGTACAACAAGTGGGAGAGGGTGACCAAGGACCTTCTGAGGCAATTGCCCACAACTGGAGCTTCAGGCCTGGTGGTCCAGCAGGATCCAACCTCCATGTCAAAAGAATATCACATACACCAACATGCCACCACATGTACATCGCACACACTACATATGTACATGATGACCAACAAGGACACTGACCTGCCGGCTCTATGGAATTAACAAGGGATAAATGGATGCATCATTAAATCCATGAAGCTGACAAATCACTGTATTTCCTGGGCACAACAACAGTAATCAACCAATAGAGAGTCCATGTATTGGTGTGCCCACTGCAGCCTATGCAGGTACAGATCAAAACAAAAATTAAAATAGCATTAGGAGCCAAGAACCAAAGAATAGATCACATCTAGCAAATAATAGCTTCTCAGTATTTGCAATTAAGTGAATCATCCAGGTTCAAGCCTAGATGTCAGATAGTTAGGAATTAACACAAAACAATGTATTATTCATCATAGTAATAAGATGAACCTTTCTTTTCTCTCTTTCAGCATCAAGGAGGTCTGGGTCGAGTGGTGAGCCAAAGGCGTGGGCGTCGGCTCCATCGGCTCCTTGCGTCAATACATCAATAGCCTGCTTCTCCATGGATGCCTCCATGGTCGAGCTGAAGCATCAACCTTAACATGTTTATAATCAATAATTAGTTGATGTCTCAGTCAGACTCTCAGTTTTCAAACATATAGATTTTCTCATTGCACAGTGTTGCTTTTTTAGCAAGATCCATTTTTACAAATTTTATGTAACTGAACAATGTGCTTATATTTGCACTCATTGAGATTACATTGGCAAGGAAATATATATTGTACTCTATAAATGATCTTAAAATGTGTTCCCTAAGTCAGGGCCAGATTTACATTGCTCATGTCCCTAGGCACAAAGCCAGTATCCACCCTGCCCCTAGAGTGATTCCTGCTCACTAATTACGCATGCTACAGAGATAATTTTATATGATCATTTTATATAACATTTTTGCAAGTGGGTTTTACTTCCTGTAAGTAAAGGCTGATAAATTGCAGAGTGATTTGTGAGCTGTTTGGGGCTGTTTGAAAGTGGATTTTACTTTATGCAAGTAAAGCTGATACATTGCAGAGTGCACTAATTGTGCCCAGGTGAGTAGGCAGAATTAATATAAACAGGAGAAGGGGCGAACTTGTGAGCTTGCGAACACTTCTAGTATAAGGAGGGAGTTCAAAGAAAAGGGGGGGCAGATTTATAGTGCAAAGGAGAAAGAAAATAAATATATATATATATATATATATATTTTTTTTTTTTTTTTTTTAATAGGCATTACCTAAACGTGGCAGGATGAATCTCATTACTGGATTGTTAATCTGGATGGTTATAACCTATTTAGGAAAGATAGGGGCAATGGTAAAAGAGGCGGAGGGATTTTGTCTGTATGTTAAGCCTGAATTTAAGCCTATAGTTAGAAAATATATTTATGGCGGAACTATCGATAATGCTGAATGTTTTTGGGTAGAGTTAAATAGTGGAGCAAAAAATTCCAGAAGAATATTAGTAGGAGTATGCTATAAACCATCAAATTTAGCTGAGGAAAAACAATTATTGGCAGCAATACAACTTATAGCCTGGGACAGAGAACTGATAGGTAAAAATACTGAACATAAATGGACATTTAAATCCTTACTAAATATACAATGAATACTGACTCCCTGGAGTCCCTAGTGCTTTGCACTTAATTGTTAATTAATTTATTCTTATTATTATGGGACTATTAAAAATGAAAAAATTGCTGCTACTTCAGTGAGTTAAAATTGATAATAGAGGATATGTTTGATACTGAAATTATCAGCTGCAGGAAAATTATAATGTCAGATTATCTCACATGTATACTGCTTACAAGAAAAGCATCATTATGGCATAACATCCAGATTTTCAATATGTCGTATTCACAGACACTGTGACCATATTTTAAAGATAATCCTCATATGTGCAGAAACTGCTAATCATAGGATTAGATGGTTAGTGGTTTTAAATAATCCACGTCAGTATCAAAAAACATAACTTCAACTAATAAAAACAAAAAAAGTGAAACAAAAACAGAGATGGAAGGAGAGGTTTAAGGAAGAAGGTGACCAAAACAATAAACAGTTAATTGCTGAATGAGCAGTTCCACAGCACAATATGCCCTATGTTTAAATAAATTGATACAGGCAAACCAAATGCTTATCAGACTTCTGCTAGTCTGTGTTCAATACATTACTGCAATATACTTGGTTAACGCAGGAAGTAATCCAAAAGAGGTTGGAAAACATAAATGTTAATAAAGCCCCGGGTCCTGATGGAATACATCCAAGGGTACTGAGGAAACTGGGTTCTGTAATAGCCAAACCATTATATTTAATTTTTCAAGATTCACTCAACACAGGGTCTCTACCAAATGACTGGAGTAAAGCAGATGTCATGCCTATATTTAAAAAGGGAGCAAGAGCAAATCTGGGAAATTATAGAACAATGAGCCTCACTTCTGAAGTGGGTTAATAAGGGATAATGAGAGGGGATAAGGGATAGGTCATGTCAAACAAATCTAATTAGTTTATATGAGGAGGTTAGCAGGAACCTGGATCAAGGCAACTCAGTGGATGTAGTCTTTTTGGATTTTGCAAAGGCTTTTGATACAGTGCCATATGGGAGACTATTGTGAAACTAAGGGATACAGGAATTGCAGTAAATATCTGCTCATGGATTGAGAGCTGGCTAAAAGACAGGAAGCAAAGCGTTTTTGGAAATGGAACACACTCAGATTAGACTAATGTGCTAAGTGGAGATCCTCAGGGTTCAGTATTTGGCCCTCTTCTTTTTAACATATTTATTAATGACTTAGAGATGGGACTGGAAAGTAGTGTCTCCATTTTCGCTAATGACACAAAGTTGTGCAAGGTAATTAAATCAGATAATGATGTGCTTTCCCTCCAAAGGGATTTACATAAAATTGAGGAATGGGCATCTAAATGGCAGATGAGATTTAATATGAATAAATGTAAAGTTATGCATCTAGGAAGGAAAAATAGCCATGCAATTTATAATCTTAATGGAGCAAATAAAAGGGTATCAGATATAGAAAGGGATTTGGGAGTGCTTGTAGACAACCACCTAGGTAACAGTGCTCAAAGCCAAGCAGCAGCTGCAAAGGCAAATAAAACATTAGAATGTATTAAGAAGGTTATAGATGCAAGGGAAGCAAATATAATTCTGCCACTATACAAATCTCTAGTATGCCCTCATTTGGAATATGGAGTAAGTTATGAAGAAAGACTAACCAAATTAAAGTTGTCTAAGAGGAGATATGATTACCTTATATAAATACATCCAAGGTCAGTATAAAGAATTGTCAAGGGAGTTTTTTTGTGCCAAGAGGTGTTTAACTGAAAAGAGGACATCCCTTGAGGTTAGAAGTAAAAAGATTCCACTTTAAAGAAAGAAAAGGGTTCTTCACAGTAAGGGTGGTTAATCTGTGGAAATCTCTACCAGAGGAGGTGATGACAGCAGATTTGATAGATAACTTTAAAAGGGGACTGGATTTATTTCTAATTAAAAAGGGAATTCAGGGTTGTCCTGGATAGTTAGAGAGAGTGTATTGATCCAAGGAGAAATCCGATCACCAGTATCTGGGGTTAAGAAGGATTTTTTTTTTGTTCCTTTGAGACGATTGTCTAAGTTTCACTTGTTTTTTTTTCTGTTTGCCTTCCTCTGGATCAATTAATTATTAATAAAAATAAATAAATAATACATTTAATTAACAAAAAAATAATTAAGAACTAATCTGCATATTGCAGATCAGAGGAGATCTTAAAAGGTTGAACTTGATAGACTGAAAGTATTTTTTCAACCTTAATTACTATTTAACTATGTAACTATATAAGTGCCGCCCAAAAGTGTTATGTCATGGTACACATCCTTTTTTGTTTATTTGACAAAAATTCCAGCTCCAAGAATCCAGAATGTGAAGAACAATGCATATCTAAATTAGTTTTAGTTTTGTTATGAAGATTTAGATTTCACAAATATACTGGTTTCCTAGGTGCGAGGAAGAGCAAACAATCAGTACCTTTACAGAAACTGTGAAGTGATTTGCTGAAGGATTGAATGGCCATTTTCTACTGAGAAGAATGCAAAGTACGTCCTGCAATCACAGAGAGCTATTGCTAGGTTCCTCTTCTATATGAAATGCTGAAACACTAACTGAAGTGCTAAATAGCTAAAATAATGAGGAAAAAAATTTCATTTACAAAATTCAAAAGCCAATTTAATGCAAGTAAAGGTGTGTCTTTTAATACTGTTTAGCAGAGTACTTTTACACTTACAAAGCACTTCTAAATAAGTTTTCTTTGTGTTTTCAAAACCAGGAGCTCAGGAAAAAAACATGTGTTAGGAGATTATTCTACATCTTAAATGTATATATAAGTTTCCTGGTTTTCAAATGTTTGGTAAGGAACAGGCAGCGATTATCAGAAAAATCTGTGTTATATAAATAAGTTCAATGTGCTTAAAAAATGATAGACAGGAAAGTAAAATCCAGCTTTGCACCCCCACAGGGAGCTTACATAACCAATTACACTGAAAAGGGCAGGGACAGAGTTTGATCTCTACCAGAAAAGTCATATGAAGTACTTGCTGCAGGATGGAATCACATGGTTGGGTAGGATCTGTGCTCACAGCTGAATCTGAGCACAAGTACATATAGAGAGAGATACTACATATCCCAGGCTGCTTTGCAACATATGAACCCCAGAGTATGATACAATAGTATCAGCTAACCTTTGTTTTCTCCTGATTGGCCAAAATGAATTATGAATGTTATGCTAATCTTAGCAAGGATTTCCAGGGGTGTCAACTGACAAAAACCTCAGCTTGCAAACTGAAAATATTTAGCACACATCAGGGTAAGTTTGTACATTTTCATTGTGGTAATTTTTCATGCAAAAAAAAAATGTGTATACACTACTGATTCTCCTCTACCAGATGCATTTATAATTCAGGAACTTAGAACTGCCTTTAATGAAGCTGCCCATTTCTTACCACCCTATGCAAATGTAAAATAATTTTAAATAGACTAATATTTAAGTTGGCTATCAATGCATCAATTGCAGTTTGGTCTGTCTGTGTGTATGAGACACCCAAATAGGGGTTGGAAGAAATCCCTTCTGGAAACAGATTGCTGTGTGTATGCTATAAACTGATATATAACTCCTCAATATGCTATGCAAATATTTTTTGGGATAGCTTTGATAACAACACAGTGCTGAATCTCCTGCACCTCTTGTGACACAATTCATCAAGCAGGAGCTTTAACAGTGGATATCTAAGCAAATGTAGGAGCAACTAAACAAGTAATCTGTGTTCATAATAGTCTGTATGTTTACTGGTATGAGAGCGGCAGGTGCAGCTTCAGGCTCCAGTGGAAGCAAAAAGTGAGAGAAGGGGTATTAATGCAACTCCATGCAATCACACAGCTAGGCAAGTCCACTTCTAATTGTTGGATCCTCTCTACATGCTTATGCTGTCAACACTCCTCCCCTTGTCTAACAGAAGAATTCAAGCTCCATCCACACATATTAAGTCTAAACAAAACAATATTTTTTGACACTAATAAAAAATCCTATTCAGATCAGCACGCATAGTCATCTCCCTAGTTTGCCCAATCAGAAATCTAGCCGTGCCCTTAGTTACAATACATGTTCATATTAATGATGTACTCAGACAAAAGCAGATTTTTATTGATGAACTATAAATTTGTTAAACCACTAGTTTATCGTCTACCTCAGCATGAAAATACACTTTAACAATCAGCTTCAACTGTATTTCAGGTGTGACCCAAAAGATCTTTGAAATAAGCACTGGTTGTCAACAACTTACACCTTTGAGCACAAAAACATAAATCAATAGCTACAAAATCTGTTAGGCAGATTTCAAATTGTTATTTGTTCATATTTACTTTTTTTTCTTTTAGTTACACTAGTGTTGACTAAGCCCATTACTCGTAAATGTTCTCCTCATATTAGGACAGACAATAGAAGAAAGAGACAGAATGAAAGATAACCCTATTATTCAGCTAAAGAAATAAAACAAGTTGTAATTGTGCTTTTAAATAAACAAATAATAATTGCACAATTTACTGTACATAGAAGTATATTTTGATACATCCCCATGCATCCTGATCTTTAGAGTTAATTGTTTTATATTTACTTGTGCTAAAGACTTGTGCTAAAGACTTTATTGTCATCTCCAGCATGTGACAATTGTGGGACAAATGCTATATTTGACACATATTAAGCAGCATTATTCCACTTTGACCCCATTGGTATATTATGTTGCATCTCCACCAAGTCTCTATAACATAGAATTTAAGTAATGGTTTATTAAGAGTATTGTATTCTTATATCATAAACAACAACTTTCCTATGCAAACTTGACTAAGAATGTGTAACACTACATCGTTTTTTGTACTACAGAGTACAACCACATTTTATCATTTCTGTAAATATCCCTTTCTCCTAAAAAAAAATCTCCGAAATGTGCCACTTACTCACACAGGATACTACAATAAAATGTGCACTGTCATATTTTCCCATCTTGACTACTGCAGGTCAGACTTTCCATCTGCCCTCACTTAAGTTCATAAAAGATACCTTTGTAAGTGTATTTTACCTTACTCATCTTTTTTTCACTATATCTTTCAGTCTCTCCATTGTGTCTCTACAGTTTCCAGAATAAAATTCTAAATATCAGCACTTACAAATATAAGGTGTCATGACCCAGAGATTAGGGAAACGTGTAACTCCACATCACCTGCTTGCTGTCACAGGAATTCTTCTAGGTTGTGAATTTAGGATTAATCTCAGTGCCCAGCCTGCATAGTCAGCCCAGGAACAACCAGTCCTCAGAATAAAGGAACAAGTGATGGTGCCTTAAAATAGGACCAGCAGGCATCTCAGGATGTAAGCTAGCTTAATAAAATAACAAAAAGGTCCTTCCATGTGGAGGCCAGAATTAAATACACACCATGCTTATGTGTATTCAAAACAGACAACAACCTTTATTGATGCATAGCACTTTTTTATACAACCCAGTCCTTTTCACTTGAGGAGGCCTGTCTGTCAATCATGTCACTAGTGTGGCAAGTGTCTATTAACTGCACCCTGTGTTGAGAAGACTGTAAGTCTATGGGCTTATGACCAGCTGCCATCTTCCTGCCTCTAGCCCTGTAAGCGTAAATAGCACATTACTGTCATTTATGTGACTTCCGCTTGCCAGGAAAGCAGCACAATATGGGTGCAAATGGAAGTATTCCTTTTGTAGAAAAGGCATCTCCTCAGGTTTTTCCCTTGTACTATGGGGGCTCTACAGACTTCTCATATGTCTAATATCTAAATCTTTTTAGCCCCCCTGTCAACTCAACATCTGCCTAAGAGTGGGTCAAATTAGAAAGCCATTACCAGTTACTTCTTAAGACACTGTTGAAATATGTTGCATTACTTATAAATGCTGCTAGCCCATTTATGAAATACATTCCTTCAACAAGTAATATTAAGCAAGTCACTAGCACAGATCACATTCTAAACACATAAGTTATTTAAACATTACCCATACAGACAATGTGTCACATTTCTTAGCAAGTCCCATGTCCATTGTAATATTAGCAATGAGTCCATGATTCAGATACCAGGTTCCCCCTCAGGGCCTACACAGTCCATAGTACCCAAAAGGCAAGTTATGGGTTTTCTGGTAATATTTTGGAATATATTCACTCAAGATCCTCTCACCAAGCAGACACCAGAAAAGGAGGAAAAACCAAGGACAAGAAATAAAACAATTTTTATTTTTTTTATTACAAGCTTTAAGACCACAAATAAGATTTCCTCATGCAAGAGGTTAACAAAATGATCTGAGTTACTGTGTAACATTCACTGAATATATAGGCTAACAACAGAGGAACAGAAAACTAATATGGCCACACGCTATTCTTGCATAATATGGTCACAAGCTATATTTGCATGTAAATGTCTTGAAAATAAAAATGTCATCATTCTTGTCTTGCAAACTATCCTTGCATGTGAGGGTCTAGAAATATCAAAATGCTAACAGTTGTTAGTAGATTTTCAAGGGCTAAAATTAGGGTAAACATGAAAAAAATAGGTCCATCATAGTTTAAGAAGTTTAATCCATAGTTATAGTAATAGGTGACACAGATACATAGTGACAATATAAATACAAAAAAAGAAACATTTACAATTTCCTCTACAATTCTACTCTTCAAAACCAAGAGGTGCTAAGAGAAGAAAGAAGTCTTTGATTTGTCAGGTCAAGGTACCCGAGGTAAAACTACCGGACCCTCATGTTGTTCCTAGTAGAATCCTCAAGGTGAAGAAAATGAATAGGCACGGCGCATGGCTTTGCAGCGGGTGGTGACAATGCAGAATCAGAGGATGAAACCTACAAATATGGAGGGATAAAGTATATTTTGCCCAAGCTCTCCAAACCATAAAAAGAGTCCAGAAGAGAGCATCCTTAAACATTGTTGGATCTCGCGGACATTATTAAGGTCTGTATAGATGGCAGTATGATGGTGACCTATATAGGTACAACAGACCTTACCGACAAGGGCACAGACACTCCATTAGAGGCTAGCATGAAGTCAAAAGCTATCCTGTTTACCCCAAAGTACAGCCAGAGGGTATAGCAGGATGTATAGATTTGGGTCTGAAGAATGCATCATGGAGTAAAGGCTCAGGTATGATCAGCTGCTGTTGTGCAGTGTGAGTTATGGTTCCAATATTTTTTCAGCAATCTTTATTACAGTTGGGGCCTTCTCTCCTTTTTTCATTCCACTTGTGCTTAAAGACATTGATATTCACAGTCACCTGGTGAGAATTATAGGACAGTGCCAGCAGTTGTGGATGCTGGAAAAAAAATTAACATTAGGTCAGTGTACTTGATGAAAAATAGTTTTTATAGTAATTAAACTTTTAAAATAGGTCTGCATTTCATCAGATAAAATATCAGAATACAAGTTTGCCTAATAGTGGGATGAACTTTAATCATCACATGTGGTATAAGGTAGGTCCGCTTCTTACCGGAATTAAACATAACTGTAAGGTCACGGGGTAGACAGTGAACCCA
The DNA here is from genome assembly GCA_027410445.1 of Discoglossus pictus. Lineage (NCBI taxonomy): Eukaryota > Metazoa > Chordata > Amphibia > Anura > Alytidae > Discoglossus > Discoglossus pictus. The sequence continues at coordinate 123,972,516 of CM050163.1, forward strand.
GTTTTTACCAGTTTAAACACAATGTTTAGCCAACTTTGGTTTTAGGATACCATCAACCCTTTCAACAATATCATTGAATTGTGTTTGATATACAGAGAAAATGTTCTGCTTTATACATAACATTTTCCACACCTGGGTCATTACGTCATTAGGAAAGAGAAAACCATTATCTAACTGGAGATTTACACATAACCCAAATCTAGGAAACACATCTTTCACAAGGCATTTTGAATCAGCATTTCTGAAGGGAACTGCCTTGATCCATTGAGAGTATCTACATATGATAACAAAAAACATATAGATTGTGTTTTTGTCTCTCTCTCATATCAATGAAATCCATGACCAAGTCCTGAAAGGTGCCCATAGGAGGAACATGGTCTAGTGGACAAGTAACAGCCCTTGCTGGATTGTGGGTGTTGCAGATGACATAGTAATTGATGAAGTACTGTATTGTGTCAGACAAGTAAGGGGAAAACAAATCCGTTGACATAGCACTCGATTAAATTGAGCTATTGTTGTTTACGGGAGCCTGTAATGTAGCCCATGAACTAAATTGTTATTCAATTGGCATCTTTTAACGAGCCGCAAATCGTAACTTACAACCCAAGCTTGTCTGCAAACTTCTGGCACAAGTTCTCCCATATGTTTATCTAATCTTAGTAATATTCTTCATCCTGCCCAGAAGCATCCTAAAAGAGGGTACAATGAAGAGTGCAAGGGTGTTATCACATCCATAGCCTTGACAAGAAGTCAAGTTATTAGACAGTTCCAAGTGCATTGGAGCCAGTTGATTTTTGGCACTCTCTGGTAATTAGTTACATAGTTACATAGTTACATAGGGCCTCATTCTATTAGCGGCCGCAGCCGTTGCGGGCCGCAAGGACCGGCCGCAAGCTATTCTGCTATTCTATTCCCTTACGGCCGGAGGCTCCGGCAGGCTTGCGGACGGTGCCTTGCTATCTCTTGCGGCCGCTCGCGCCGGAGGAAAGCCTTTGATCTAAAACGGCCGCAAGAGATTTGCAATTCAATTGCTCCGGGAAACCTCTCTGCAAGGCTAAAAGCGAGCCGCAGCTTACTTGCAGGAAAGAGGTCTCGCTAGCACCAATTAAGCACATAAAATAGCTCAAATAAAGCCATCCTGCACTTTGAGAAGACTATAAAGGGATTTTAGGTGTTAGAAAAAATAGCACATAATTATCCTGTACTCAAATCCGTAAAATATTTTATTTTTAATATCCGTAAAATATCCATGTAAAAAGTCCAGAGTGCTTGGAGCACCTCAGACACACCCACGCCGCAGCCGGAAAATAAACAGTTAATTTGAACTCGGGTTTGGGCAGATGTGCAAGCTTGAGAGTGGGTTCCTTTTAATCCTCATGTCCCCCAATATGATCCCTAGCATTTACAGAGCTGTACAGTGCAGGCTTGAATTTATTTTTCAGTTTTTATATTTCTGAGATTACGGCCGGTTCCAAGATATGCGGCCGGCCGTAAAAGGAGATCCTTGCGGGGCCGTATAATAGAATCGCGAGTTAACTGAACCCCCGCAAGGAATCGCAGCCTTATGGCCGATTTACGGCCGATAATAGAATGAGGCCCATAGTATTTAAGGTTGAAAAAAGACTTTCAGTCCATCAAGTTCAACCTTTTAAGATCTCCTATGATCTGCAATATGTGGCTTAACTATTAAGTCATCAGTTGTTAATTAATTATTAATCAATTATTTAATGTTTTTTTTTTTTTTTATTATTATTAATTAGTCCAGAGGAAGGCAAACAGAAAAAAAAAAAACACAAGCAAGACTTAGACAATTGTCTCAAAAGGAAATGTAAAACATTTGGATCAATACTGTCTCTCTAATTATCCATAATAACACTGAATTCCCTTTTTTATTCGTATTAAATCTCATCTGCCATTTAGATGCCCATTCCTCAATTTTATGTAAATCCCCTTGGAGGGAAAGCACATCATTATCTGATTTAATTACCTTGCACAACTTTGTGTCATCAGCGAAAATGGAGACCCCACACTCCAATCCTACCTCTAAGTCATTAATAAATATGTTAAAAAGGAGAGGACCAAATACTGAACCCTGAGGAACCCCACTTACCACATTAGTCCAATCAGAGTATGTTCCATTTACAACAACCCTTTGCTTCCTATCTTTTAGCCAGCTCTCAATCCATGAGCAGATATTTACTGCAATTCCTGTATCCCTTATATTGCCCAATAGTCTCCCATGTGGCACTGTATCAATCCATGTTGACTCCTACTTATAATCCTGTTCAAATAGACATATTCTTGTATATTATCCCTTATTAACCCTTCTAAAAGCTTCCCCACTACAGAAGTGAGGCTCACTGGTCTAAAATTCCCCAGATTTGCTCTTGCTCCCTTTTTAAATATAGGTATCACATAAGCTTTTCTCCAGTCATCTGGTAGAGACCCTGTGTTGAGTGAATCTTGAAAAATGAAATATAATGGTTTGGCTATTACAGAACCCAGTTCCCTTAGTACCCTTGGATGTATTCCATCAGGACCCGGGGCTTTATTAACATTTATTTTTTCCAACCTCTTTTGGATTACTTCATGTGTTAACCAATTATTTGGCAAAGGTAGTGTAGCCCCATTATGTTTAAGTGTCCCAACCACTTGTACCTCCCTTGTGTATACCGAAGAAAAGAACCTATTTAGCTCATCTGCCTTTTCCTGGTCACTAATTTTCAGACAGCCTGTTTCACATTCTAATGTTCCTATTGCTTCCTTCCTCGCCTTCTTCCCATTAATATACTTAAAAAATATTTTAGGGTTAGTCTTACTCTCTTTTGCAATACATTTTTCATTTTCTATTTTAGCCAGTCTAATCGCGCTTTTGCAAGCCTTGTTGATTTCCTTGTATTCCCGTAAAGCAGTCTCTGTCCCCTCTTGTTTGTATAATTTAAATGCCTGTTTTTTACTCCGTATCTTGATCTTTAAATCATTGTTAAGCCACATGGGTTGTGATTTACTCCTTTTACTTTTATTCCCACATGGTATATGCCGATGTGTATGTATATTTATTAAGGATTTAAATGTTGTCCATTTATGTTCAGTGTTTTTACCTATCAGTTCTCTGTCCCAGTCTATACTTTGTATTGCTGCCCTTAGACCGTTAAAATCTGCCCTTTTAAAATTAAGAGTTTTTGTTGGCCCCTTAAAATGTTTTTTTTTTTTATTCAATCTCAAATGAGACTGTTTCCCAAAGGTTGCCCTATTTCAACATTTGATACTATATCAATATTATTTGTGATGAGTAAATCTAAGATAGCTTCATTTCTAGTAGGCTCCTGTATAACCTGGGCCAGATAATGGTCCCTGAGTGTACTCAAGAACCTGCTCCCCTTAGCTGAACTGCTGGTCTCATTTATCCAGTTTATTTCAGGGTAATTAAAATCTCCCATTATTAGAACTTGCCCGTGCTTAGCTGCATTTCCAATCTGTAACAATAATTGTATTTCCTCACTTTCAGCTATATTTGGGGGTTTATAGCATACTCCTACTAATATTCTTTTGGAATTTGCTGCTCCGCTATTTAACTCTACCCACAAACATTCAACTTTATCACTAGGTCTACCATAAATATATATCTATATCTCTGACTATAGCCTTAAATTCAGGCTTAACATACAGACAAATCCCTCCTCCTCATTTACCATTGCCTCTATCTTTCCTAAATAGGTTATAACCATCCAGATTAACAGTCCAGTCATGAGATTCATCCCACCACGTTTCGGTAATGCCTATTTATTCCCATTTTTCATTAATTGCTAATAATTCTAACTCTCCCATTTTTCCTGGCAAGCTTCTGGCATTAGCAAGCATACACCTTATGTTATGAGTCTGTAGTTCTGAAGTGCCTGCCACTGTACTTGAATTACTTAGTACTTCCTCCCTATTGACTATACTACCCCTCCCCCATCTCCTCCCCTATGAGTTGTTAATTCATCCCTTATACCCTCTACACTTTCTACCCCTTTACTCAGTCCCCCCCCCCACCTACTAGTTTAAAAACTCCTCCAGCCTTTCTACCATCCTATCCCCTAGTACAAAAGCTCCCTCATCATTAAGGTGCAATCCATCCCTACTGTAGAGATTGTACCGAAGTGAGAAGTCAGCCCAGTGCTCTAAAAAGCCAAACCACTCCTTAGTGCACCACATCTTTAGCCACGCATTTACCTCCCTAATCTCCTTCTGAATACCTTGGCTAGCACGTGGCACTGGTAGTATCTCAAAAATACTACCTTGGAGGTCCTTGCCTTCAGCTTATTACCTAGTTCTCTAACATCATTCTTTAGGACACTCCATCTACAACTAACTTTGTCATTGGTACCAATATGTACCAAGACCGCCGGTTCATTTCCAGCCCCTCCCAATAATTTGTCTAACCGATCCACAACATGACGAACCTGAGCACCCGGGAGACAGCAAACTGTTCGATTGCTGGGATCTGGGTGACAAATCACCCTGTCTACCTTCCTAATAATAGAGTCCCCTACAACCAAAACCTGTCTGTTGTTCTGCCTATTCTGCCCTCCCTCTCCTCCAGTAGAGCTGTTCGCCCGGCTGTTAGAGGGAACAGCTCTATCTGGCATTGCCATTCCTGAATGGACATCCCCAACAGTTTCACTCAATCTGGCAAATCTGTTGGTGTTTGCCAACTCAGAACTGGCCTGCCTCCTCCTGTTCCCCCTGCTTCCCTTGTGTCCTTGCTTGCTGAAAGTTCAGCAGTCCACAGTGTGTGACCTTTGGGGTTGGTTACTTTGTCCTTGAAACCCATAACCTTCATATCCCCCCTTCTCCTCTAATTATTATGGTTTCTCTTGTTCTTTTGGAAGATTTCTTGCTGCTGGTTGCTGGAAGGGTGACAAGCTGGTTAATTACTGCTACCCCTGCTCTTTGCATGTCATCTTTATCCTTCCCCAGTGCTGACAAACATTTTTAAACTAGATGAGACTGGGCCTCACTTTTCTTCTTATCTTGCTCTTCCTCTTTGTTTCTCTCTAGACATGTGTGATACACAATGTTTGCATGTACCAGGTTCCATTGTAGCTCCATGCTTACAATAAGTACAATCTATGTATACTACATGAATTGTCCCCGACATCCTTTACTGTAATAGTAATAGTAGCTCCATTACAAAAAATTGAGCTGGATGATCAGCTCTATTAAATTAGAAGTCTGTAAATACAACGTGAGACCTGAAAAAGCTACAGGCTCGAAAAATTTGGCCTAGTTACAGAGCTATTAAATTCAAGCAGGGCACGAGTTACAGGCTTGAGACATTAAACCCGTAAACTATTTGTCGAACGTTGGATGCACGGCCGTGAATGAGATCAACTAGTCAAACCCATAGTTAAAGGTTTAGACAGAGTCAACGGCAACAGAGATTGTCATCATTACGTCACTGAAAAATGGAGGTTGGCTTTTGAAGTATTTCAATTACGAGTTACAATTGGACCCACATTCCAGAAATAATGCAATATTGATAACGCCATAAATATGATATTCTAGTCCATGCAAGTTCCATTATATGCATTAACACATTGATAGCCGGAATCGATATACCACGGAAATTACACATGAAATAAAGTATTTTATATTGCCGATTTGTAAGCTTAAGAGCTATTAAGTCTAATACCTAACACCCCTTTCCTTTTAATTATATGTACAGTAGTGTGTGTATATTTGCATTTACAGTGCTATGGATTGGACTTTACCCCCTTTCGGGTCCTCTCTAGTACCCGTTGGCTTTTTGGCTCCATTTGCTGGTTACAGGCTTGAATGTCAGTATATTTGTTGCAATTTAATAGCATGATTGGATACGTAACAGTTACGGGCTTGGGAAAACAAAGGATTTGCGGGCATGAAGTTCCACGTTCCACGTCCCGTAGGCTTTTTTTGCTCATAACGCGCAGATCGGCAGCAGCTTTACTGGGGCCAATTTAATAGCCGCAAGTCTTGCAGGCTGCGTTACGGCCCACAGTTTTACACTGTATGTTTTCAAATCTAAAACTGTTTTTTAACAAGAGTTTCTTTTTTACCACCCTGGTTGAAAAGTACTATATGAATATTCGACTTGTAATCAAAAATTTGTTATTCTAAATATACTGATCTTTTCTCCAACATGGCCACACTGACATTTTAAAACAATCATGTAAATTTCAACACTGTTCGTTACACACAAGGCTTTCACTTTTCCGTAAAATCTTTTGACACTCTTCTTTCATTATAACATATATTCATAAAGCAGCTCTCTACTAAGTATTTGATTAAAGAAGATTATCACCTTCAGCCTTAACATGCACACACTGCATAGTATACCAATATGCTCACACACGCAACTTACGTTATAACACAGAGCCACTTCCACTTGCATCAGCCTACTGTGTGGCTTACTGCCATATTACATCTATCACCCTCTCACACTCCACACTGCTGACTCTTTTGTCTCTTAATTGTATTTTGTACATTGGTAATTTGCTAATTATACCCACTGTACTTTATTCTACTTTGTAAATAGCTGTACTTTATTCTGCTTTGTAAAAATGCTGGTGCTTTAGAAATAAAGAGTAATTGCCAATTCCTATAAGAGCTTGTCCCTCACTTCCTCTTTGACCAATGTACAGTTAGAAATGTTCCATCTTATCTTATTAACACTCCAAATTGTCTGTACAAAATGTATCTATGTGTTTCTTGTGCCCTTAGTGCTATGGAATCTGCTGCCACTCTACTAATAAAAGATATGAAGAAGAAAAATAATAATATTGCTTGATCCGCATGGTAACCAGGGATGTGTCATCCATAGAAGAGTTCAGAGATTATGTTAGAAGTTAGATTTGAATTTTCATTCAAGTTCCCTTTGACTAACACATTTCTCATGCTTTTATTTTTAAGAAAATATTTCTTTTAATGTTATATGTGGTTGTATAGGGAATCAAAATAGCTTTTTTTAATTTTAATTCCAGACTTCAAACACTATTGTCTTAAAATTTAAGCATCCAACATTTGTTCTATGTAATATGGGTTTACATATCTAACCCCTGGATTTATTTGTTATATATTAGTTATATTGCATTTTATTTTTCTATTCTTATTGATAGTGGGGACACTTTATGCAAAATTACAGCATTAACTACATTAGGTTAAAATTAATTTGTAGACTGTGTAATTATTTACTAATTGAATCCTGGTGGGTTCAGGTAGAGAGTAGCTATATAATGCAGTGAAGTAATTACCTTACTTTACATTATTACTTTACACTGTATTACTTACAGTGCTGCACTGAGTGCCCAAAAGAATCTATGTGTGTATACTTCTCTTAAAATAAATGCATTTTATGATATGTAGATGGGCACATTTGCATGTCCCAGCTCCGCTTCCCAGAATGCAGTGTAATAACTGTTTTTCTTGGAACTCTGAGCTGGAAGCAGGTTTTTTAATTTGCTTTAGACATTCAAATGTGAACACAGATGTATTTATTGTACTATTTATTTACTATATATATATATATATATATATATATATATATATATATATATATATAGAGAGAGAGAGAGAGAGAGAGAGAGAGAGAGGGAGAGGGAGAGAAAATATTTTAGACATTCAAATGTGAACACAAATGTACTATTTGTTTACTGTACTACTGATCTATCACTCTTTTGCCCACTATACGTTAAATGATTGTTATGGTAAATTACCTACCCACAAAACCTACTGCACAAGCCCGGTACAGGTATACCCCGTTTAACGCTACCCCTTTTAGCGCTGATTCGCTATAGTGCTGTTCTTCCTGCCAGACCCCTTTTAATGCTAAATCCCGCCATTACGCTGTTTTTGACTGCTGGACCCCTTTGAACGCTCTGATTATCTATAGCATTGCCTCGCTATAACGCTATTTTTGCCTACCGGACCCCTTTTAACGCTATGCTTCTCTATAGCACGGCCTCACTATAACGCTGTTTTTGCCTGCCGGACCCCTTTTAAAGCTCTGATTCACTATAACACTGTTTTTCTCCAAAGAAAACAGAATCCAAGATAACCCAGAAGCTTCAACATCAATAATTTAAAGTTTATATTTCTGATAATGTTCCGTTTGTGTTAGTGTTATATTTGCTGTTTATTTGAAGTTCATTTAAAACCCCAAAAGTTTCAATTTTGGTTGAAATTGTGTTTTTTTTTCATGAGTTCACCTATCCCTATCTTCCCCATGTAAAACTGCCCCATTTAGAGCTGTTTTGCTTAACACTCCTATTGCCTGGAACCTATCTACATAATTAAACAAGGTATTCCTATACCAGCCCCTCACTGATGAAAGTCATTTAAGCTAGAAACAGCTGTCTGTGGGTAGGTTTCCTGGCTTGTTTATAATCTATCTGTCATGTGCGCTTCTTTAATTGGGCTTGCCCAGAACCTAGTTCTGACCCACCCAGTGATATGTGATGGTTATTGTTATTATCCCTGCTAGCAGAGATAGAACCAGACCAGTAATGGACCCTCAGAATGAGCACAAGAACTCCAGAATCACCAGTCAGAATAACAGAATTACCAGCTGCAACTCTTCCTTAGGCAGATGCAAAATTATTAACTCCTATGATCAGGGTTATCCCTTCCCTCGGTAATGAGCATACACTTAATTATGTATAACCACCTGAGCACCTTTATTTGCCATCCATTCAACATTTTATACATTTTAGTCACCCCTGATCACTAGGTCCTACCCCTTAGTAACAGTCTCCTTTCATCGATCCCCATGCTTCCTCATCCCAGGATTGTGACCTGCCTGTCAATCACTTGATGTCTGCCTTTCTAACCACCCCCTGTGGTGCTGGAGCCTAACTGGCTGAATAGCTTAATGGAACTTTCTGTACGTTGTAGGGGATTCACACTTTAGTTTATGCTAATTTTCCACCGTCAGGAAGCTAGCTGTCCAGGAGATTATAATGGCTAATTAGATAATCCTCACCCTTCTCTGAATTAAATATCCTGGCTCCTCCAAGACTGACGTCTTCTCGAACCCCCTTAGTCTGTTACCCCATAAGTCTTACCCTATTCCCTGAAGATTCGGGAGACATGCTTTATTATATTCATCAGGGAAATCTGGTCATTTTGATGCCTAACATGAAAAAGCAGATTCTTATACTTAATTCTATATCCAGATACAGTCCATATATCCATGCGATAAGTGCAAAGTTTGCCCTGGAAGGGGCTCCTAGTGCCACATGCCCCATGCCTTCCCAGGGCACAGTCTGGTTGAATTAACCCCCTAGAGATCCCAGTGTTTTCTGGGCTTAAAGCTGTGTAATACAGCAGGTATATACTTAAAAGGAGCCATGTTTAAAATGGTATTAAATTACAAGATTGAAGCCTTTGTGGGCTCATTTGCATGTCCCTGCCCAGGTTCCCAGAACACAGAGCAATACTGTACTTCTTGGAATTCTGTGGAGGAAATAAGTTTTTTTATTTAATTTAGACATTCAAATGTACTAGTTAATTACAATATCTATAATATCTATCTATCTATATATATATATTTTTTTTTTTTTATATATTTATATATTTATTATTTATTATTATTTTTAATAATAATAATAATAATTATGTTACTACTGATTATAATATTACGAAAATAATAATAATAATAATAATAACATAATAATTATAATCTGATTTATCCTTTGTGTATGGCCAGGGCTAAATTTCATATTAGGCAGGCACACCATAACCATCCATAAAACCTTGTGTGCCCTGGGGAAACACTAAAAAAAATCTTCTATGATTTGTTGAATATAGGTAATATTTGTATTTCTACCATCTAACATCCTCAGTTTCCCACATATATCTGTATAACCTTTTCCCATAGCAGAGAAGCGATTTAATATTAAGAAAAAGGATGCAGGAGAGGTTGATGATCCATTTGCCTTTGGCTCATTTCCCCTAATACCCACTGTTATGATCAGACTGTTTTTATTAACAGACTTCTGTGGCAGGTGGGATTAATTATAGATGCAGAATGCAAAGACCCCCATGGTATTTCTAACCACAACTATGGAGATCTGTACAGACATCCATTACACCTAATGATAACCCCCTGACCTTTAAGGACTTCTATTGCTTAAAATTAATATTAGATGCCCTGGGGGTCTGTTAACGACCTCCATGGCAGGGGGGCTAATTTTAGATGCCATAGGGGTCCGTTAAGGATTTCCATGGAAGGGGATATTTTTTTTAACAGACCTCTGTGGTAACGGGATTAATTATAGATGCAGACTCCAAGGTTAAGGTGGTAAACTTTAGGTGCAATGGGGGTTTGTTAAAGACCACCATGGCATGGGGATTAGTTCTAGATGCCACAGGAATATGTTAAAAGTTTTACATGGCAGGGTGTTACTTTTAGATGTCACAGGTTCCATAAAGGACTTGGAAGTTGGTCTTTAGGGAACCCTATGGTTATAATGATATAAATCATTGGAGTCTGTAGAGACTCCCATGGTATAGTAGTTCATTTTAGGTGTTATGGGGGTCTATAGGACTCCCATGGTTACAGTTAGATATACCACAGGGGTCTTTGTAGACCTCCATAGTATAGAAGTTAATGATAGGTGCCATGGGGGTTTCATTGGGACTCCCATGGTTATACTTTAGATGGGACATATCCAGGGTCATAGGGGAAAGCATGTGGGAAGGGGGTATAGCCAGGGATATCCTGGCTCATCGCGCATGGGCAAAGGAAATCCGAGGGGTTCTGCGGCTAATATCGGTTATTGGGGCTCTGATTGGATATGGGAATTGGGGGAATCCTGGGGATCTCCAGGCTCATAGTGAAAAGGGTATTAGTGGGGATCCCCTGGATCATGGGGTGGTGGTATTGACCCTGTAAATGTGTGTGGACTCAAGCCTCAAATTTGACGCACTTATTCAATTGCAAGCCCACAGTTACCTTCATACCAGGCTTGAAATTTGCAACAGTTAAGGAACGATTGAATTGAACAAGCCCGCAACTACCTGGCCAAAAGCCTAATCCGTAAACAATGCAATCGTAAGTAGTATTTAAGAGCGTGATCATGATCAATTAAGCAAGGCCCTAACTACTGATTTAGAAACAGCCAGTAGTAAATGAGACCATTAAAATGACATAATTAAAACATGAAGGTTAAACGTCAATCAATTAGCATTTAGAAGTCCGATATGCTATCAGGCTCGCAATCTGGCAATGTAGAAAATTATAAAAATGAATGAAGGAAATGTTCTAGTCCATGTGGGTGGCATGATACGTTTTAACTCCTTGATTCCCAAGATTGATATAATATGGAAATTAAACTGGAAATTGCAGATTTGTGAGCTTGAGACTGTTGCGCAATTAAATTTAATGTCTTTTATTGCTTTCCTTCCTTTTAAAGTGCAGTATTGATTTTTTATTTGCTTTTACAGTGCTATGAACAGGTGGTTAACCCCCTTGCAAGCCCTATCTGGTACTCGTAGGATTTTCTTCTATATTTGCCATTTACGGGTTTGAAAGGATAAGCTGGGTCAGAGTTACGGTTTTGATAACCGCAGGTATTTTCAGCCTTTAACCCACCAATCGTTTGCGGGTAGCTATCAGACGCCAATTGAATAGCAAATGTATTTACGGCTTACATTACGAGCTCCAGTAACAAACAATTGCTCAATTGAATAAGACCCTCAATGTGTTAGTTTGCTAATAGCGTCATATTTGTGGTATGCTTTTCAAAAGCATTTTTTGTGACTCTACAGGTGGGCGAGTGGGTAAAGATTACTCACAAATCTGTAAAACAGAGGCATATGATGAAGGCCTTTGACAGCAAGCTGAACCACTAATCAAATGTGTAAGTGAAGTTTATATTTCTACCAAGTTTGATACATTTGCTTTAGCCCTTTTAGTGATAGGGTATTGATTTACTTTGCATGAATTCAATTATTTTTCTCAACTACAAACTCCCCCATTAATTGCATTAATGTAATGTTTGCCTAATTTGCCACACGAAACACCACAAGAGAAAGGAGACAAAGCCATGTGCAAAAATACAAAAAAAAAGTTCCACATTGTTTATCTTTAATTGACTATCAATAACATGTTCTTACACAATTATTAAGGTTTAATATTTGACTGAAATGCTGAATTTAATTTATTTCTATAATTGCAAATCACTGATTTGCTTACAGCAAAATCCTTATTTGCTCTGTGCATGGACTGTGACTTGCTATTGTATAAGCCAATTGTGCAGTAGCTATTCTTTAAAATATTTAATAAGGGATTTATTGTTTTTCTATATGGTCTTTTGAATAACTATGTTCTTTAGATCATATACACATCATTCTCACACTGGGTCAGATATTTACCAATTGTTACTTTATCACCTGTTGAATATACAGTAAGTACTTATGCAATACTTCACTACTGGTATTTTTTGCATATATTTTTATTGTAGCATGTAATCACTTCATTCCTTTTTAGAAGTGTATTGACCATTTATTTTACTCACACACATTTATTTGGTGTTTTATAAGTGCACATATTTTTGACCATTATACATGCATTCTATATTTGTGTTATATGAATTGCACTAGCAGCAGTAGTTGATGCAGAAATTGATAATCTGCAGGGGTGGTAATCAAGTGTAGATGTGCTGCAAAGAGAGACTCTTAAATGAAAATACATAGCACCTTCTAAAATGGTGTCACGCTACATATCCTAGGCTGCTTTGCAGCACAGCCAGAAACCCCAGACTTTGATACAACTGTTTCAACTGCCTCTGCATGCTCCGGATTGGCCAAAATGAATTATGAATGTTATGCTAATTAAGCCTGGGTTTTACTCTAATTTTCAATGTCAGAAATTACAAGGCATTTTGCTTAATTCAAGGTACATTTTTAAATGTTTACTTCGGTATTTTTTCATGCAACAAAAAGTGCATACTTTACTGATTCTCCACTATCATATGCACTCATAATCCAGGAAACTTAGATATGCCTTTAACTTGCTTGTAGTGGTAGTTAGAGGGCAATTAGTTGACTCTGGAAACCGCTAACCAGGGGTTATAGAATTTGTTAGTATAGTATTTTTTTTTTATATCTACTAAGATCCATAGTAGACTGTTACAACTGAATTTTGCGATACTTTTTTGGGCAATTTAGATATTGTTACTCTTTAACAACACTCTTTAATAGAGTGGTATTGTGGTGTGATGGTTTAGATACTATCACTCCATGATTTAACTTTGTAATATTGGAAAGATGCACAGTTTTTCAGTGAACACAAGCTGAGAGAGTGTTACTCTGGTGTATTGAATCTTGCACTACTCTTAAAGGTTTATGCCTATTATATATAGCATGGATATTGAGTTTATGTACCATTAATGAAGTCCTACTTACAACATGTCACTTACAGAGCTTGATTTAACAAGCACCATTTTTTGCTCTTGGACTGGTAAACATATGTACACTAAGCTGCAACCAGTGCACGACCAAATATAATAATTAGATTCACCACTTGCAGTAGGTTTTCTATTGTTGGATTGGTACTCCTAAGTGGAGTTGCTAGTAATATCTCACAATGATCTTTTCCAATATTTGGGAAAGACTATAATTGTTGTTCAAATGATTCCTGAATGGGCCATTGTTTTTTCATGATCAACTCTGGATCATCTGACAGACTTGACTAGATCATACAAGTCTATCACTATGCTATATCACTATATAAGAATTAAACCAGAAATAGTTAATAGCAATATATATATACAGTATATATATACCTCTGTGGTTTTACTTGTTCAGGGACATATACAGTATCCCATTTATAAATGAGAAGGAGTTTTAATTTCATAATACAGGCTATATACTTTAACACTCTGTGCACTATAGCTGTCAATTTTACATAATGGTTCTAATCAGTGTTTTGTTTATGGTATCTCTTTACCTCTTATCTGAATTATAATAAACTTTAAGTTTTGTCCTGTCTATTGCTGCACTATGGTCTATGTACATTCACCATACTCACTTAATAAACTGGCTTGCTGGAATAATCTTGCAACAGTATTTAGATGAAATACACTTGCATATCTTCTAATATCTATTCTTTACACATGATACTAAAATTAGTACTGTGTAGATACCCACAGGAATCTGACATAAATAAAAGTTCAAGTAAGGGATCCCTGGGATGTACATTACTAGTTTTTAAAGTGTACTTTCTTTTAAAGTATCTGATTTTTACACTAGCGTGTATTGATTGTCAATTATTAAGGAGGTCACTCCTAGGTTTTAAGAAAGTATATAAACACCTCAGAGTTGGTGACTTAATTTTCAAAAATTATATGATTTTATACTTACACAAGTACATTCTAGGTACAGAATACTGGACGAGTATGTGTATAAGACCAGTGGCGGAGCTAGTGGAGGGGCCCCAATCCAAAACAATTTGGCGTCCCCTTCTCAGCTTCTCTATAACAAGTAGGCTCCTGCAGGGGCCAAAAAAGGCAAAAATATATGTTGTGGGCCCTGTTGCTTTGCACCAGCTGCGCCATTCTCAAAAGACCCATTTTTAGCAACAAATAACTAAATAGTTATACTTCAGTTATATTTCAGTTATACTATGTATGCTTTCTGAAAACATATTTAATTACGGAAACTACATTGCATTTAAGCATTGTTCTCCCTTCTCAGTTTTTCTACTGACATTAACACCTTCAGAACCAATTATGATAAATGGGAGATACTAAGCATGTGTAAATCACATTAATGCCCACCAGTGCTCAAGCAAGAATGTCTGGGGTGTTGGGGTCCTTGGCCATGGGAGCTGAGAAACACAATGATCTAGCATCTAGTTTTTTGGATGCAGAAAATAATATTAGTGTGTGCTTCCATTTGCTTTGTTACATACTTACAATAATAATTTTATAGTGTTATTCTTTTTTTCAAAATTAGCTTAGGCTGATGTAAACATTTTCACTAATGCTGTTCTTGAGATGACACTAATAGAGAATAACAACAATATTTGTACAAATTGCATCTTAAATCTTCTCTTGAATGCCTCATTGGGAAAATGTTTTTCTGTTGTAGAGTAAATCTTGTTGAAAAAAATATCAAATAATAAGATAATTAAAAATAACAAAGTTTATATTGTTGAGGGCATTTAATTCTGTTTAAAGAATGCTTATTTCATTAGCAGTTTTTCTTCAATTTTCTTTTAATTAAATTCTTAGCACTGTTAATCCACTAGATACAATTAAAACGGTATGAATTTGCAAAGGACATGTTTTTTATCTACATCCCTGACAGGCAAGAAGTAAGAGACTTATTTTTCTTTGTCACTGAGTAGTTTTGTAAATCCAATTCTCAAGCTGAGTTTCCATTTGCAAAGTAACGTCTCAGCTCTGTGCAGCTTCCCATCATTGCACTTTTTCCCTCATTTCATTAGAAAAGCAATGGTGCAGCTGCTTTATGCTTTGTCTTTAGCAAGGGGATTATAAAACATAAGAGTCTCTGAAGCAAATTCCTGTGTGCGCTTGGCCTAAGGCCAAAGGGCACTCTTTTGTCTGATTTACACTATGGTATATGTTCAGCATCTGCAGGGAGATGCTCATTAATCTAATAGTGTGGGAGAGTGGAATCCTCTGCAAAATTTTGTACGAATAAGTGAACACAATTATCACGCAGATATGCAGAGTCTGCAGGCCCCAATTGTAAAACAAAGAAGCTGCACAGTGCTCTATGTACACTGTTGTTGTGTGATCTGTTTATGACTAGTTTCTTAATTAAACTTTCATTTTTTTCCCAATGTCTTAGATCGCCCTCTGCTGGAAAATCACAGGTTTACAGCGCAACTTGATTTCTTTTTTCCCTATATTGTTATTTATTTATCAATTGTTAGCTACTTTATAAATATCCATGATAAAAACAATTTTTAAAAATGTATCCTAATCAATACAGATAATGGGACCGTTATGGTAAAATGTTTACTGTAAATTGCTGCAAAGGCAATAAATATCTCAGGTGTCTGCTTCTTTTAGTGTCAGTTATTGAGGCCTTATTTGCTTTGTTTCTATTTGTCTGACCACGTGTATATTTTTCTCTGATCTATTTTAATGTTGCTTGTGGGCATATTTTTTTTATTTTGATAGCTGTGCCCCAGGGAATAGAAAGGATGAACCGAATAAAATGAACAAATGAATTGTAGAACATACATTTTAATTTTAAAAAAATGCCTCTTTTAAGGATTGCGATCAGACACGATATAAACAGCATCATTCTATTAATGGCTGTAGGAGCTGCGTGGCCGCAAGGGATGGCCGCAAGCTACTTAGCTATTCTATTCCCTTGCGGCTGAGGGCTCCGGCCGGCTTGCGGCCGGCGACCTGTTATCCCTTGCGGCCACCCCTGCCGCAGGGAAAGCCTTTGATCCCATGCGTCCGCAAGAGATTCGACCGCATGGGAGTACCCGACCTTATTCAAATGCTCCGGCTAGCCCTCCGCCAAAAGGGCCACAGCTTACTAATACCCTGAAGCAGCCACAAGGGCTGTGAAGCCCTTGTGGCTGCTTCAATTAATCCCCCCGCTGGCTGCAGGGGACCAGATCGTGACCCCTGCAGTGTCCCTACAGTGTCCCCACATCACCCCTATAATGCAGGGGTCTGCACATATCAACCCTTGCTACAGGTGTCGGATCGGGACTCCTGCAGGCTCCCTGTATGAACCCCTTCCTATGCTGCAGAGGGTACCGATCGTCACCGATAGCGACCCTCGCAGCATCTACGGTATATCAATTTTCCTGCCACGGGCTTAAATTGAAAAATCAAGCCCAGGGAATTGCAGGGTTTGAATTTCCCGCCGTGGCTCCTTAAAGGGCCCGTGGCACACTAATGGTTACCCCCAAGCAAAGGGGGTAATATAAGTACCCCTCCCGGCATTTAAAATTAACCCCATCACTCATGGGGGTCAATCTAGACCCCCATGAGACTAAAATTAACCCCTTCAGTCCAATAAGGGTCTATATAGAACCCTATAGGACACTATTGACCCCTAGGTTAACCCTACATGTGCCAGGACCCTCATGACAAAGTCTAAACACTACATTACACTATTAACCCAAACTATACTCCATTAACCCTTTAACCCTAACTATACCCTATTTAACCCTAAATGTACCTATCTAACCTAACAGGGCCTATCTAACCCTAACTGGGCCTATTTAACCCTTTCTAGCCCTATTTAACCCTATCACTTATGGGTGTCTATACAGACCCCCATAAGCCTCCATCTATCCCCATCACTTATGGGGGTCTATACAGACCCCCATAAGCCTCCATCTAACCCCATCCCTTATGTGGGTCTATACAGACCCCCAAAACCTCCATCTAACCCATCACTTAAGGGGGTCTATACAGACCCCCATAAGTGATGGGCTTAGATGGAGGCTTATGGGGGTCTGTATAGACCCCCTTAAGTGATGGGTTTGACCCCCATTTAGACCCCCATAAGTGATGGGCTTAGATGGAGGCTTATGGTCTATACAGAAGGGCCCAGCTGGGGCAGAAGATGACAAGGCCGGGGACATCGCGGACAGGTAAGTCTAATGTATTTGTATATGTAATGTTCATCATGTTTTGTGTGTATTTGTGTCTGTGTCTGTGACTAATGTTATGTATCTTTTTTCCAGGGGCCGATCCAGGGAACAGAAGAAGATGGACTTTAACATGCTGGAAAGGCGAGTTTAATACTGTAATTACAATGTGTATTTGTTATATGTAGTGTTTTGTACTAATTAGATGTTTCTTTTTTCCTAGGGGTTTCCTTTTTTCCTGAAGGGACATCTGCAAAGGTAAGTGGTCTAAATTATTCTATTTTAGCTTAGATTTATGGTTTAATGTATTATAGATAGAGGGTTATGTATACTGTAGCTATGGGTTTATGTATAGATAGGGATTATGTATAGATAGGGATTATGTATAGATAGGGGGTAATGTATAGATAGAGGGTTATTATAGATAGGGGGTTATGTATAGATAGGGGGTAATGTATAGTAGTTAGGGGTATATTTATAATGTCTTTTTTTATTGTAATGTTATTTATATTTGTGTATGCCTTTTCTTTGCAGGTGTGTATTTTTTTGTGGGGGGGTTGTAATGTCCTTTTTTTATTTTTTGTATTGGGGCAGGATTTGTAATGTCCTTTTAATTTTTTTGTATTGGGGTGGGGTTTGTAATGTCCTTTTCTTATTTTTTGTAGTGGGGGTTGTAATGTATTTTTTTATTTTTGTTAACATAGGTTTTTTTGTTGACATAGGATTTTTTATTTTTGGTGACAAAGGTTTTATTATTTTTGGTGACATTGTTTTTTAATTTTGTGTAATTATTGGGGTGGGGGTTAATAGGGGGTAAGTAGGTAGTGTTAGGTAGGTAGGGGTTAATAGGTTAGGGTAGAGGGGGGTTAGTTTAAATTTCGATGTTTATTGGGGGGGTATTGTAGTGTAGTGTTTGTACTTAGTGTCATGAGGGTCCTGGAGGACCCTCATAGCACTTATGGGGCTAATTATAAGGTTCTTATTGTCCTATGAGTGTCTTCATAGACCCTTATGGGACTGATTGGGTTAAATAGAGGCTTACAGGGGTCTGTATAAACCCCCATAAGTGATAGGGTTAGATGGAGGCTTATGGGGTTCTGTATAGACCCCTATAAGTGATAGAGTTAGATGGAGGCTTATGGGGGTCTGTATAGACCCCCATCAGTAATTGGCCTAGATGGAGGCTTATGGGGGTCTGTATAGACCCCCTTAAGTGATGGGTTAGATTGAGGCTTATGGGGGTCTGTATAGAGCCCCATAAGTGATGTGCTTAGATGGAGGATTATGGGGGTCTGTATAGACCCCCATAAGTGATGGGGTTAGATGGAGACTTATGGAGGTCTGTATAGACCCCCATAAGTGATGGGTTAGATTGAGGCTTATGGGGGTCTGTATAGAGCCCCATAAGTGATGTGCTTAGATGGAGGATTATGGGGGTCTGTATAGACCCCCATAAGTGATGGGGTTAGATGGAGACTTATGGAGGTCTGTATAGACCCCCATAAGTGATGGGGTTAAATAGGGCTAGAAGAGGTTAAATAGGCCCAGTTAGGGATAGATAGGCCCAGTTAGGTTTAAACAGGCCTAGAGGGGTTAAATCGGCCAAGTTAGGGTTAGATAGGTACAGTTAAGGTTAAAAAGTGTTTAGTATAGGTTAATGGTGTATAGTTAGGGTTGATAGTGTAGTGCTTAGACTTTGACGTTAGGGACCCTCATGGCACTTACGGGGTTAACCTAGGGGTTAATAGTGTCCTTTAGGGGTCTATGTAGACCCCTATTGGACTGAGGGGGTTAATTTTGGTCTCATGGGGATCTATATTGACCCCCAGGATTGCTGGGGTTAATTTTAGATGCTGGGGGGGTACTTATAGTACCCCCATGGCAGGAGTTAATTGTTTATTTTATGAACCTTTAAGAATGACATCCCGGGCTTAGATGACCTCCAAGGCAGCAACTCGATCTCCAAGCCCAGTGGACTTCGGCCACAAATGACAGTATTGGCTAGCGGCGATGTACCAGCTAGCCAATGTACTGCATGTCACCCTCATGTCCCGCAATGTATTGAATTTATATTTTAGTTTTTAGTTTGGCGGGCTTGCACTCTGATCCATAGGCTAACGCTCGCGATCAGGTCCAAGCCCGCCAAAGCTAACGGCCGATTGCTTGGCTTGCGATCGGTCGTACGAAGAGGTGTGCTGCAGCCCATTTCATTTGAATAGCAACGTAGATATAGGGCTACGAGGGGCCGCAGCACCCTAGCAAGGAATCACAGCTTTGCAGCCATTTTACCGACATTAATAGAATGAGGCCCAAAGAGCCCGTAAGTGAGGCCGTAAGTTAATTTGCTATTCAATTGTTAATGTCAAAATAATATTTTTGTATCATTATAAATAGCATAATTAAATATAATTAACAAAAAATAATAACATTTCCATATGATTTTTTTTTTTTTAAATCAAATAAACTCCTATCAACATAACTGGAGTCCCTTCCAAGCCATTACCTCTAAAATTAATGCATTCTACAACAATGTGTTACATATGATTTTGTGATATTTTGAGACCTGTACTACTATTCTAGCCCCTATTCACTGAAGCAGAATATATTAGCTGATGTCTTTCCACTAATTTGTTAAAATATACAATTTTTTCAGAATGTCTCAGAACCTAAGAATATCAGAAAGTGTGTCAGTGATATTTGTTCATAGATATTTTATGGGCAAATCAAAAATGGAGATGGGGACTGGTTCATTTAGATCTAACAGAATTGTAGTAGTTTGTGAGAGCTTGGTGTACATTCAGAAGGGATGCATTTGACATTAATACCCATTGTTATCACCAGTGGCGGAGCTACGGAATGGAGGGCCCCGATGCAAATAAAAATTTGCCCCCCTCAAAAATTATTTTACTCTCCTTGGGTCAATATATATATATATATATATATATATATATATATATATATATATATATATTGACCCAAGGAGAGTAAAAAAAAAATATATATATATATATATATATATATATATATATATATATATATATATATAAATATATATATATATGAAGAGTGAAGCAGCCGTGAATGTACAGTAATCTAGTAATTTAGTAATTATTAATCTACATATATTTAGATTAATAATGAATATTGCAATATAATTTGATACCTTTTGTATTGGACAAACGTTTTATTTATAATGACGAGCTTTCGAGAGGCTTAACCTCTCTTTATCAAGTTTCAAGCAATACTACATGAGATGGAACCCTCAGTTTGAATAATAACAGCAGATGCAGATATAGTGGAAACAGCATCTGACATCATCAGGTAAATACATATATGGGGAATAAACACAACATAGCAAAGGAAACGTATATACACATATTATATACACATATACATCAATATATACATGAATCCTTTGATGTTATAGGTTTTGTTGTTATGTGTGGCTGTATCATCATTACAAATATGTTGACATCATTTACAGGCACGTTTGTTACAAGGTTTAGTTCCATTTTTTGTATTCAGTTGTTCATTGGCCAATTTTCTACTGACAAGTTTTTATTTCAGGTTTGGTGGTTGTTTAAATGCAAGGATGGGAGGTTGTGGGAATATATATTTTAATTCAGTATCTTCAATTAGTAATGGTTGTAAATCTTTGATTATTTTCAGAATTTTCTCTAAAATTGGATGGTATGTGGTCACTAGAGGTATACGTGAAGTAGTTTCTGTTGTTTTTAATTTAATAGGTGTTCTCAGGGTATTTTGATGGCAGTGGGTTTTTTTTTGGGTAATAATACAGGGTTTGTAACCCTTTTGTTTGAAAGATTCAGACAGTGTTTTTAAATTTTTATCACGGTCTCCAGTGTTTGAGCAAATCCGATGGTATCTAATAGCTTGATTATGGATGATGGCTTGTTTGGTGTGGGAGGGATGGAAACTGGAGCTGTGTAGGTAATTACATCTGTCTGTAGTTTTTCGATATATAGATGAGTGGAGAGTGCCATTGGTGATGGATATAGTAGTGTCTAGAAAGTTTACCTGTTCTGTGGAGAAATACATTTTAAGTTTTATAGATGAATGGAAGGTGTTGAATGAATTCTGAAAGTCTCTGAGTTTGCTTTCTCCTTCTGTCCAGATGATGAACAGATCATCCATGTAACAGTAGTATTTGTATGGTTTGTAAATGGATACAGATAAGAATGTTTCTTCTAGATTGGCCATAAATAGATTTGCGTATTGTGGAGCCATTTTGGTACCCATGGCAGTCCCCATCATCTGTAGGTAGGTATCTTGGTTAAAAGTAAAATAGTTGTGGGTAAGGAAATATTCTATTAGTTTAACAATAATATCAGGGCCATATTTATTGATTTACTTGTGTGTTGAAAGAAACCTAAAGCATGCCTCAGTGCCATCTTTGTGTGGGATATTACTGTAAAGAGACTTTACATCCATGGTAACAAGTAGTGTGCTAACAGGTAGGTCTTTAATCTGACTGAGTTTGTTGAGAAAGTCAGTGGTGTCTTCTATATAGCTACTGGTGTTACTAACTAATGGTTTAGGGATGTTTTCAACAAATCCAGATATCTGTTCAGTCAGTGTTTCCATACCTGTAACAATTGGTCTCCCTGGGTTGCCTGGTTTGTGGATTTTTGGCGTTAGGTAGAAAGTCCCAATTGTAGGATTGGCGGGATGAGTTGTTCTAATTCCTGATGTATATTTTTAGGGAATGTTTTTAGGAGTTTCTTAAGTTGAAGAGTACATTTTTCCGTAGGGTCCTGGTACAATTTCTTGTAGTAAGTGTTGTCTGACAGTTGTCTGTTGGCTTCATTTATGTGTCCTGAATATTCATGTTAACAACTGCACCTCCTTTGTCTGCCGGTTTAATGGTGATGTTGGGGTTGTTTTTTTAAATCTTTATGGCAGTTCTTTCTGATGGAGTAAGATTGTGCAAGTCTCTTTTATATTGTATTGTTATAATGGATGCAGTTCTCAGGCGAAAGCATTCTATATAACTGTCCAGTTTGATGTTACGGCCAGGTTGTGGGTTGAAATATATGTTTTTTATTTCTTTTTACAGTCTAATGATGTTGTGGTATGTCCCTTGTTGTAGAAAAATGCTGCCAAGTCTTAATCTCCTGAAGAATTCTTCTATGTCCGGGTATAGTTGTATTTTATCTAGTTTTATGTCTGGACAGAAAGACAATCCTTTGGAGAGAACAGAGGTCTCTGCTTGTGATAGTTGATGGTCTGAGAGATTTATAATTCCTGTGTGTTCTGTATATTTTTCAGAAAAACTATTTGTTTGAATTGGTAGGTGTTTAGATGTGTTGTTAGTAGAATTTAGGGCTAAATTTGGGTAGTTTCTTCTCTCTTCCTTTCGCTGTTGTATGTTGTTTTGCTGGAAGAGGCAGCTGAGTTTTTTATTTTTATTTTTATGAATTCATGTTGTTGTTTCTTGTGAAGATGTATTTCTTTTTCTACATGTTCAGCTTCATATATGTTGGCCCGTAAAAACACACCAATGGACTTTAAAATATGGTCAAATCAATGGAAGGCATTATATTTAATTGCACAAGAATTCACAATTATCAAATAGCTTCACAATATAT
The DNA here is from genome assembly GCA_027410445.1 of Discoglossus pictus. Classification (NCBI taxonomy): domain Eukaryota; kingdom Metazoa; phylum Chordata; class Amphibia; order Anura; family Alytidae; genus Discoglossus; species Discoglossus pictus. The sequence goes on from CM050163.1 coordinate 123,995,739, forward strand.
ATATTTTTTTTTCCATATGTTGTAATGGTCATACATATGTCAATATGAAAAGTCATGCTGCAAGATACTGAAAGCAATTAAAGACACACTACCTCATTAAATTGCAACACAAATGCATGAAAATTGCTGCCATATTAACCCTTTCTCACTCACAGAGGCTCTAATGTGGAGCCTAAAAATACAAAGATCATCTGATATACATCTCACTCATCAGGTCTACATTGGGAAAACAAATAGTGGCCAGATTACACCGCCACATCACATATATCAAGTACCAGGGGAACATTTTAGATTTGGTTGTTCATTCCCTCAGTTGTGTCCAACTCTCTGTGACCCTATGGACTGCAGCACACTTACTTATGTCTCTGTCTGTGAGTATCCACAACGTTTGCATGGAAAACATACATGAGTGGGTTGCAGGTTCCTTCACCAGTGGACTGTGATTTGTCTGACCTCTTTGCTATGACCTGCCCACCTACAATGGCCCTACATACTCACAGCTTCATTGAGGTACACAAGCCCCTTTACCACCACAAATTAGCTATCCAGAAGGGGACCAGAGAAACATATACCACACTAATCTACTCTAACCCATCAGGAAGGGCCGCAAAAACACATGGAGGCTGTGCAGAGGCATGTTGAGCAACAGCCAACTCCCCTCCATCAAGGGTAATCTCCTCTACGCTCATCCTGGAAAGTCCCACGCCATTGCTGGTGGCCATGTACCTAGATCTATACCCATTATCATTTGGTGACATCCCATTAAGTGTTTTGCTATCAATCAATTGATATTATCAACTCGTATTGTTATCAGGCCTTCTGGGGAATGTTGCTACTCCACAGTATCACAAATTGGACTATGCATGTGTATTAACCCTTTATTATTATATATGATATATATTATTATTATATGACATCATGATATTATAATAATAACAATAATAATATGTATTAATCTACTGCATAGTAACTAGGGCTCATTAGTTTACAGATATAGGAATGTGACACAAATGTGATGTATGCTGATGTCACCAACCATTGAAAACACACTGACATGGTGAGAACGGAAAAGCAAAGCTTTATTTCATATGTACAAGACTGTAAATTTACATCATGGGTGTGGTGTGGGCAGAACCCAGGAAGGGAAGAGGCTATTTTGGTGAAAAAGGGGATACCTAAAGGGGGTAATGTCATAATCTAGAATAAGCATGATGCATTGCACCTACCAGGGTCACATGTGGTCACTACACCACTGCAACCGGAATCTGATGAAAAAAAGGATCATCAGAAGTCACTCCATTTAATTGAAGTAATATTAATGTGCATGGCACTAACAACTTGTCTATATCTGCTCAATGAAACAGATGCAAATTATAATGGATAATGTCATACAAATCTATTTCACACACAGTGTGTTTTCAGATATTAAGGTATAATCTGAAATTGATGAGCAGAATCTATAACACAGAAAGAGGAGGTTGATGAACATGCTTTCATGGTTGCAAGATTAGGCTATTTCGACCTGCAGAGACAAGAACAAGATATCAATCAGAACACTATTTGGATTGACTTCAAGACCTCATCTCAACGGCAATTCACATTGAACAACAATTGCAGAAATATTCATCATAGCCATATGTGTACACACTCTGTAGCAAGCCAATAGTTTGTCAACATTAATCATATATATAATTGTCGTAATTGAGATATTGTGTCTAACGCTCACAAGGTTACGGGCTTGCACATGTGCGCATGCCATGGCCTGCATTGAGTGGCAAAGCTGGACGGTAGAGGGGGCTCACAGGCTTGAAAAAAAAATAATGACAGTTATACCCATGAGGCCCGCTTGCGGGACTCGCAGGTTTAACTGACACCATTTTATTTTCAAGCTTGTAACTCGAAAGCCCATAACTGTCGCCATTTTTTTCTTTCAAGCCTATAACTCGGAAGCAGGGGAGAGGCAGGGAGCCCGTAAGTGAGGTTGCAAGCTAATTTGCTAATTAATTGGTGTCTTTTTGCAGCCTCTGAACGGCTTCCTAGTTACTGGCTTGAGAAGAAAAATTGGCGATGGTTAAACCTCGAGTTACGGGCTTGAAAAAATGACAACAGTTAAACAAGTAGGCCTTGTTTTTTTAACCGACGCCATTTTGTTTTCAAGCCCGTAATTCTGAAGCCGTTCGGAGGCTGCAAAAACATGCCAATTGAATAGCAAATTTGCTTGCAACCTACTTACGGGCTTGCTGCCTCTCCCCCTCGCCCATTGCATTCCTCGCCTCTCTCCCTTGGCCTATTACGGGCCTCACTGGCCCACAAGGTAGAGAGGGGGACAGACGAGGGCCGCAATTGGAGCAGGGGACGAGGCAGGAGCACGTAAGTGAGGTTGCAAGCTAATTTACTATATAATTGGCATCTTTTTGCGGGCTGCAAATGGCTTCCGAGTTATGGGGTTGAAATAAAATGGTGAAGGTTAAACCGTACCTAACAGCCTGGCCCGCAAATCAATTTCCCCATGCCCACAAATGTTTTCACAGCCGTAAATGGCAAATGAGACAGAGGGAGAGGGGGGAAAGAGACACAGGGGAGGCAGAGGGGGGAGAGACAAAGGGAAGGGAGAGGGGGGAGAGAGGCAAAGGGGAGGGAGAGAGGGGGAAAGAGACACAGGGGAGGGAGTGGGGGAAAGAGGCATGTGGGTGAGAAATGGGGGAGAGGGGGAAAAATAGACACAGGAGGGAGAGGGGGAAAGAGATATGGCGAGGCTCGCCTTTGTGTTGCAAATAACAACATTGCGAGGCTTGACCTTTTTATGCCATCATTTTTGATGGGCAAGTTGCTAGTACAAAATAATATTCACTGGGGAGTGTGGATGAGGAGGACTTAGGGCAGTGGTTTTCAATCCTATCCTCATGAGCCATCAGAAAGGCCAAGATTTATGTTAAACTCTTTAACCAAAAGGTGAGGCAACAAGTATTCAATAGGTGGTGGAGCCTCAAATTGCTTCACCTGTGTATTCAAACAGTATTTCACCTAATTCTTGGCCTTTCTGGTGGGTCCTGAGGATAGGTTTGACAACGACTAACCTAGGGTATTTTCACCTATTTCCTCTTTCTGAGCACTGGGCCCCCACATTCCGTGCCTGCACACTTCCTCACTCTACCATGGCGAGCAGGTGTTGGATTGAGGGGTGCGTCAAACTGGGGTGGCTGTGTAGCAGCGGGCGTTGGAGGTAAGGTGTGAGATGAGGAGGCCACAGGCTCTGGTTGTGGTGGTGGAGCCTGTGAAAGCAAAGGCTGGAGAGTATTGATCTGACATTCCGCCAAGTGCACTAGCCGCTTCATGAGATGTGTCTGGGCTTGTCTGTCCCTATGAGACCTTCGCTCATACCACTCCCCCCTTTGATTATGCCTCTTGACATCACCATATAGTGATCTGATACTATCGACTTGATCAGTAGCAATATCATTTTTCCTTTCAAGCTGGGCTGTCAGCCATGTCATTGATACAGAATTCCAATTACCATCCACGCGGATATGCTGCAAGAAGTCCCTCCAGGTGCCCTCGGAGCAAGTGTGAGGTCTGTCACCAGACATACTTGGACTGGGGATGGGCTGTGGTGAGTTTAGAGGTGTTGCCAGTGTCGATTGTGTGGCCTTTGGCGATTGTGTGGCCTGTGCCAATGGTGTGGCCCATGCTGATGTTGTTGGCCCGGTCTGTTGTGGCCACTTCTGTTGGGGCAAGAACTGTTGGGGCAAGATCTGTTGGCGCAAGGTCTGTTGGGGCAACATCTGTTGGGGTAACATCTGGTGGGGCCAAATCTTTTGGAGCCCAGTCTGTTGGGGCAACATCTGATGGTGCCACATCTGGTGGGGCCTGGTCTGTTGAAGCAACATCTGTTGGGGCAGCATCTGTTAGGGCATTGGGGTCCGGCCACCGCATCCATTTCTAGGGTCTGTTGAGAGTGGTCTCCAGGACCACGACATCCCTGAAGTTGGTTGCTGGCTCCATGACATGTCAATTGATTAAAAAATGCGTGGAACATGCCCATGATGCGTGTGTGATCTTGCTGCTGATGGGCCAACTTCCTGTGTTGGTGCCGTGCCCTCAGCTTCCTCCAGCACCACTTTTGTTGGTAAATGGGGTTCCACCTCCTGTGGAGCCACCACCTGTGTCTCTGTGGGCAGAGTACGCCTCCTGGGTACTGAAATAAGGCGACAATAGTATTTGAGAATTGATTCTCTAAACAATTGTTTTATGGGTGTTTCCATATGCCTGACATCATGGTCACTTGTCATTGGCTGTGGTGATTGTTTTATGCAGATGAACAATGACCTGTATCATGAGCATTGTGGTCATGGCTCAGATCTTTCATGTTATATGACTACGACTGCTGACAGCAGCAGTTGCAGCAAAGGGCTGATAGATTGCGCTGCTGCTATTATATACATTATTTTCACCTTACACACTAACCCAAAAGCCCTAGCCCTCACCCTACACCTCTACCTCCCCTCCCCGACCGCTTCCTCCTCTCCCTCTGTGCATACCTCTCCTCCTGTCCTCACTTTCGTCCTCTCCTCACTCTCCTCCTCCTCAGGTGTTTCTATCTCTCTTTCTCTCACTCGCTATCTCTATCTCTCACTCGCTATCTCTATCTCTCACTCGCTCTATTTAGCACTCTCTATCTGTTTCTAGCTGTCTCTCTCTCTGTCTCTCACTCTCGCTCAAAAACCCACCAACGCCTAGACCTGTGTGTTGACTTTCTCAGTTACAGCACAGTCTGGGAGTTACGTTTTTCACAGCCTTTTAAACCCGTTTCCGCTGCGTTAATCTGCGTTCTCCTGTACCTATTAGATAATTGACCTGTGATGGGATTGTAAATTACGGGCTTGCTTGATTTTGTCGTTCTTTATCGGATCAGAAACTCAGAAGCCTTACATGTGAAACCAGGGTTTACATTCTGGAGTCTTCAGGCCCGTAACCTGCGACCTTGTTCAATTGAATAGCACCGGAAATGTGGCAGACTGCAAGCCTGCAGACATACGGCCTATATACCGCGAGATGTGGCCTTCTGATTGAATGGGGCTCTATATATTATTGTATGCAGTTTATGGAAGGTGACTTTTCTTAACATGTCCTTTGGTTAATTGGGGCAGGTTCAATGGGAGATGTTTTTATTTATGGTGGCACTTTGCTTAAGCTTACACTATTTTGCCTGTGATATGGTAGATAAACTCAAAGATTCAAATTAGAGTCTTAGCATGTCCATAAAATAAATAGTGGACATATACAAGATATTTTTAAAAAGGTGCTTAATTTAGAAAATACTGAAAGGGTTTTTTCTTACAAGAGTTCACAAGTAAAAGTGCCTCTTGTTTATGTGTTGAATACTCTTCTATATTATCTTTTATGAAAAGATGAAGGGCGAAAGCTTTAAAATATATTTATATATTAACTCTTTCACTAGGTTTCCAGAGCATTATGGGTCTTTGTGTGAGGTCCAAAAAGAGGGCATTTTCATTCATGTTAGGTGCATGATTTCTCACTCCAGCACATGGGGCAGGGATTCCTAGCAAGCTTATGCCAGTCACATGCAGCCCCTGGGTCACACACTCTCCACCAATGTTGCCCTACAACATTAGTTGGGCTAGTCACAATAATATATAGGACCTGCTAAATGTGCAATGGTAGATTTCCATTTTGGTCAGATATCAGAATATGAAGGATTTGAAGGTACTTGCTAAGGCAACCCACTTAGAATGAACCAATACCAACTCTCACACACTCCACAGGAAGGACATGAAATTAAATATTACTCGGTAAGAGGGTTTACTTCCAGGAAAGTCTAACCTGAAATAGAATGCCAGACTATTAGGTCCAATATGGAGTCAATCTCCTGTGTTTCTCTGCCACTTCCTGTAATTGTTGTGTTGTATACACCCACCTCTGTATCTACCCCCTATAAATATTGATGACTTTCCAGAATTAATTCAGTTAACTGCTGAGACTTATAGAAATGGTATGCTCTCTTATTTGCTTCTGGTGGCTGCGATAGTGATCCTATCTCCACCCTGCAAGTAACCTGTCTTGATCATTACCACAAGAAGGTTACTGAGATTCCTGGAAGTGCTGATCCCTGATGGAAAGACCCTGACTGATACAGATGCCAGATATAAGGGTACTGGTGCGAGATTTCCAAGAACCCAAATGGTCCTTGTGGGTAGTTAACCTGTATTCTATAGCAGGTGGTGCTGGGCAGTAATAGCCCCTACCCCCGTATAGTCACACATATGATGTAGTATTTATTATTTTCATTAAACTTTGACAAATTTAAACTTCATAAAATTATTTGTTATTGAAAAGTTGACAGCAATATAATATAAAGAAAATTCACCAGCTTTGAACTCTGTTTTCTTTATAGTAAATACATACAACAAACCAGAGAGTCACAGGGGTAACTTAATATATATATATATATATATAGTATCAGAAGCAAAAATCATTCTAGGTAATAACAATAAAAAAATATACTACTGAAGCATTTAGTGTTTTTTGTTTTAACATCATTTGGCTCAGGAAGGCCAAAAGCTAAAAGTCTAGGGTGGTGTAATGTTAATTTACCGCAATGTTCTTAAAACTGTTTAAATATCTTCTATTCAGATGTGGGATTATTGATAAATGCTGTTAAAGTCCCTTCAAATTAATTTACTTTATTTTCACAAATAATTTTAGAAAGGTTTAAATCTATGTAGTTTAAAATCACCTCTGCGTCTGTGACTCTGAATTAGTTCTACATCTCTGTGTACAATACTTCCTACCCATCTGTGGACAATTCCATCCTAAATCCCAGGAAAACACAAACCTTGTTCTGTTTGTTAAATTAGTGTCATGTGGATGTATCGACTTAAAATACATAAAAATATAGTTAATTCTCCAGTGTCCCAGCAAATAATTTACTGAAAAGCATCTATTTCATGATTTAATACTAAATGTAAACAGTGTTGATGGATGAATCTTTGTGACTTCAAACACTGGAGAGCTATTTCTGTTGTCACACTTGTTTATGGGACATTTTAAGATGTTACTAATTAATTTTAGAACTCACAAAACAACATAAAACCTTTTTTTTCTTTTTAGAAGTGCCTAACAGATGTTAAAATTACTCATTCTTTCTTGGAACCATAAAGTACATCAACATTATGTGTATAAAACAGTCTTGTTTCTACCATAAATTTTTACAGGATATAACGTTTTCAGGGCCATATTAGAATATGTTTATGGGCATAGATTGAAACAAGAATTAATCACATTAGGCATGGTGGGATGATATTATCTTCTGTTTAAGGGGTTTGTTTACTTTGGCTTCATATTCAAATATACCTGCTAACAACCCAGACTCATTAGCAGGGTTTTGTAACATTACAATTTACTGCTGAGGTCAACTTGTAAAACATTTAATCAGTGATAACACCATAAGAAAAATATATATTGTTTCTATAGCTACACTAAATAGGTAACCAAAAACCTTTAAGTTAAATAATGTGTCCAGTAAGGAAATGTTTATAGCCATGAATCAACTAACAGGTAGTTTAAGCAATGGATAACTACAATTGTCTAACAGTAGGACAACGAGACTAGCAGCAATGTGCTGCCTCATGTAACACATTCACATTTGAATATCTACTGGTAATGCACTGTCTAAGTAGTGTTTGGTAAATATGTTAGCAGTGCTAAAAAGATGCTACCAATATGAGAAGTATTAGTTTCTGTTTTTGCTTTGTCTTCCTTTGTTTTTATCAGAACATTAGGAAGGTCTAATCCGAACAGGTCCCCAGTCTCCATATTTTTGTTTGTGTACCTTTGTAATGTGAATGTGTTGTATATTCATTTGCATTTCATTTATATATTTAAATGGCCTAGCTGTTCTTTCAGGCATGCATAAATATGGTGTGGGACAAAAAGCAAGTGCATTTGTTCTACTGCATTATTATTGCTATAGCAAGTTGTGCCCTTTGAGCATGGGTCTACAGTGCCTAGCAAAAGTATTCACCCCCCTTGACTTTTTACCTATTTTGTTACATTACAGCCTTAAGTTCAATGTTTTGTTAATCTGAATTTTATGTGATGAATCAGAACACAATAGTCTAAGTTGGTGAAGTGAAATGAGAAAAAAATATACATAAAACAATTTTTTAGAAATAGAAAACAGAAAATTGGCATGTGCGTATGTATTCACCCCCTTTGTGATGAAGCCCATAAAAAGCTTTGGTGCAACCAATTACCTTCAGAAGTCACATAATTAGTGAAATGATGACCACCTGTGTGCAATATAGGTGTCACATGATCTATCATTACATATACACACCTTTTTTGAAAAGCCCTGGAGTCTGCAACAGGAGTCTTTCCACCTCTAAGCAAGAGACACCACTAACAAAACACTGCCATAAAGACCAAGGAACTCTCCAAACAATTAAGGGTCAATGTTGAGAAGTCAGGCTTAGGTTATAAAAAAATATCCAAATCTTTGATGATCCCCAGGAGCACCATCAAATCTATCATAACCAAATGGAAAGAACATGGCACAACAGCAAGCCTGCCAAGAGACGGTTGCCCACCAAAACTCACGGACTGGGCAAGGAGGGCATTAATCAGAGAAGCAGCACAGAGACCTATGGTAACCCTGGAGGAGCTGCAGAGTTCCACAGCAGAGGCTGGAGTATCTGTACATAGGATGACAATAAGCCGTACGCTCCATATAGTTTGGCTTTATGGCAGAGTGGCCAGAAGAAAGACATTACTTTCATCAAAAAACAAAATGGCACGTGTTAAAGTTTGCGAAAAGCCATGTGGGAATGATGAGACTCAAACTGAACTTTTCGACCATCAAAAAAAACGCTATGTCTGGCGCAAACCCAACACATCACATCACCCAAAGAACACTATCCCCAGCAGTATCATGCTGTGGGGATGTTTTTCAGTAGCCAAGACTGGGAAACTGGTCAGAGTTGAGGCAAAGATGGATGGTGCTAAATATAGGGATATTCTTGAGCAAAACCTTTACCACTCTGTGTGTGATTTGAGGCTAGGATGGAGGTTCACTTTCCAGCATGACAATGACCCCAAACACACTGCTAAAGCAATACTTGAGTGGTTTAAGGGGAAACATGTAAATCTGTTGGAATGGCCTAGTCAAAGCCCAGACCTCAATCCAATAAAAAAATCTGTGGCGCAAATCATCCAACTTGAAGGAGCTGGAGCAGTTTTTCAAGCAGGAATGGGCAGATGTAAGACGTGGCAAGCTCATAGAGAGTTATCCAAAGCGACTTGGAGCTATGATTGCTACAAAAGGTGGCTCTAAAAAGTATTGCCTTTAGGGGGATGAATAGTTATGCACATTTACTTTTTCTGTTATTTTGTCCTATTTGTTGTTTGCTTCACAATAAAAAAAACATCTTCAAAGTTGTGGGCATGTTCTGTAAATTAAATGATGCAAATCCTCAAACAATCCATGTTAATTCCAGGTTGTTCGGCAACAAAACACAAACAATGCCAAGGGGAGGAATACTTTTGCAAGGCACTGTATATACATCCTTAAATGCTTAAGCCTATCTGTTTCCAATAAATCCCTGATGTAGACACAGGGATCATAAATTGCATTTAGGGAGGAAAACATATGTATGACTGTTTATGGAATTTAATATACAGTGCATTCACCTGACTGTATAGTCTACATGCAATAGAATCATATGCCAGAATCAATTAAGAAAATACAATAATAATATACAGCATTCCCTTTTCATTTGTATTGAGCTATACAACACTTTGACGATATTGCAATTGACAGTGTATTAGCGCCATGTGAAAAATTGGCCTGTCACCAATCTAAAATAGCTGGGTTGGTATCCTCTAATGGCCTCATTCTAATGCTGGCAGCAGGACCTGCGTGGCCCCAAGGGGTGGCTGCAAGCTACTTTCCTATTCTAACCTCCTGTGGCCGAGGGCTCCAACCCTTGCAGCCTCCCCCGCCGCAGCTCACTGCAGGGAAAGCCTTTGATCTCATGTGATCGCAAGAAATCCGGCAGCATGAAACCACCCATCCCTATTCAAATCCTCTGATCACCATCCCGTCAACCCCGTAGAACACCCAAAAATGGCGGCAGCTTACTTGCACCCTGGAGCCGTCCGTATGCTCCAATTAAGCCCCCCGCTGGCTGCAGGGGACCCGACCGTGATCCAATCGGGACCCTTGCAGGGGTCCCAATTGGGGTTAATGTGTGCACATTGCAGGTGTCCTAAGGGTGACCCCTACATTACAGTATAGTGTTAATGTGTACACCCTGCAGGGGTCCCATTCGGACGCTTGCATTATAGGGTTAATGTTAGGACACTGCAGGGTTCCGAACGTGACCCCTGCAGGGTCCTAACATTAACCCTATAATGCAGGGGTCCGAATGGGACCCCTGCAGGGTGCACACATTAACCCTATAATGCAGGGGTCCGAATGGGACCCCTGCAGGGTGCACACATTAACCCTATAATGCAGGGGTCACCATTGGGACCCCTGCAATGTGCACACATTAATCCCTTGCTGCAGAGGTCCCAAGAGGGACCGCTGCAGGCTCCCCACATTAACCCCTTGCCTTGCAGCAGAGGGTCCCAATCGTCACCGAACGTGACACCCACAGCACCTGCGGGGTTTACATTTCCGGCCACGGGTCAGAGTACATGGGCTTGAATTCAAAATTCAAGCTTGCGGGGGGCGTGGCTAGCAGCTGAAGAAGCCAGACGTGTTGAGCTAAAGCTCCGCGTTCACCAGGCTATTAAAGGGCTATTTATCAGCAAAATTGGCCAATTTTATATTAAAAACACCCAGCAGAGGTTCCCCCACCTCAATGAGCTAAGAGGGGTGTTTATGTGCGCCAAAAGGGGAAAATACCCCACTCACTAGGCGCCTTCTTGATCAGGGCCTACTACGGAGGGTCGTGCCTAACCGGCCTCATCCGGATTACCAACTCTCCGGATCCCTCCCCTGGCCTACCCCGCTGCCGGAGGTCCGGAATGCATGGGGGGGCAGCCGCAGCGGGAGAGACTAGGCAGGCGTGCAGGCGGAGGCTGGAGAGGTGAGAGAGGCCACGCTAGACAAGCGGAGTGGAGCATAGACAGCGGGGGGACTGGCTCACGCGGGCGGCAGGAGGGGGAGCACAACACCATCTCCCCTGAAATTACCCTCACGGGGCACTAAGCAACAGGGGGAACCACACAGGGGAAAAGGTGGAAGAAGCCCCTGTCAAGAACCCCTGGTCAGTCGGACACATCCCCCTGGAAGCCTGGAGGAAGAGACCGTGGTGCAGAACCGCCAAAGGCACGTCACTGCAGGTACAGGGGAGAGGTCAAAGAACTACTAGGGGGAGAAGACGGCCCATGGCCAAGAAAGGGGTACTCCGGGGGGCCTCAACAACATTTTAGCCCCAGAACAAGCAATCCAGGGCCCCTTGCCCACCTAACCCCATTGAAACTCTCCCAGTACCCTGGGTTTATGCAAACCAGTCTAAAGGGACTCAAAAAGCTAGAGTACACCTCGAGTTGCGCTGGACTTGAATGACAAAGTGCAGATTATTTGGCTTCACTTTTTAATATTACAGTGCTGCTAACTTGACTTTATTATTACTGGGGTGCTTAAAACTGAACCAAGTGCCTCACTACACCGTTTTATATAACTTTCATCAGCGGCACCATGAGGATATACATTTTCACTCAAAACATTGCATAAGCAGTCTCAATAGACAGTACTCTACTCCCACCCGGTGGCTGCTTCAGATCACTACAGACCTATTTAACTTCAATAATAAATTGAACCTGCCACTATCTAGATCCTCAAGGGACTAAGGCTCTTCACACCTTGCCTTCCATCCTTCCACCCGGATCTTCCCTATATTAGGGAGAATCCGTAGCACTAAGGACTGATAAAACCGCATATCACGACGTCACATTGGAGATAACGTACCAGATATATATGTGAAGATCTAAGGCAATATTTAGCCTGATAATTATTGGGCTTGGACTTTGGAGGATGTTAGCACAAAATCCTTTGGCGAATACCCTGCTCGCTAAAGTAAAGATGTGGTAAATGTAGGGCCAACACCCCTATAAATGGGCCAGTACCCCTCTTAAACCTCAAAACGCACTCAAGAGACCCTTGCAGCAACATTGCTACCCAGTGGGCCGGGACTCATCTTAAGCCGGGACTCATCCCCCATCAGCACAGATCAGGTCTATCGGAGAACTCAAACCTAGAATAGGTTCAGACCTGCCCCAATCTACAACAAGAAGGGCAAAGACCATGATGGTCAGAACCAAAAAGGGCGAGGGGTCCCGACGGATAACTGAACATTTTCCCTCTACCACGGCTAGACGATCCCCCCACCCGGAGTCAATTTCGGGGGCTTCGGATGTCGGATGCTGAGAGCTCCCAGAAAGGGAATATGATGGATGCAAACTTATCCAATGACTCTAAAACTTGGTTTGAGAACATGCTAAAATCACAACTATCATTGGCAGTTCAAGATCTGAAACACGAAATCCAAGAATTAGGCCAACGGACAAGTATCCTGGAATCTTCTCTGGACCATGTCATAGATTCCCAAAGACAAGATCGGGTAGACATCGATACAAACGCAATTAAAATATGCTCTCTCGAACTCAAGATGGAAGACCTCGAAAATAGATCGAGGAGGTATAACGTCAGATTCAGAGGCGTCCCAAACTCAATCACTGACCTTGGGCCTTACCACTCGGATCTAGTAAAGTCAATCCTTCCAGACTGCCAGGACTGAGAAATCGGCATCAAAAGAGCACATAGGGCACTTGGGGCATCCCCGAACCATAACATACCTAAAGACATCATAATCCGCTTCCTGAGGCAACACACAAGAGACCAGATTCTCTATCACGCAAGAGGTCTAGACGAAATTAAAGGTCCAGACGGCGCCACCATCCAGGTTTATGCAGATCTCTCACCAACTACCCTAGCGAGACGCAGGGAAATGAGACCGGCTTTGGAGGTGCTTATCCAGCACAAAATTCCCTACAGATGGGGTTTTCCTTTCAACATCCAATTTACAGTGAATGGTAACAGATTTGTGGCTCAAGATGTAGAGGAATGCCAGACAATTCTTTCCTCCCTGAACTTAATGAAGGAGGGTGAAAATCCCCACCCAACTGGTCTAGAATCAGGAGCCAAGTGAGATAGGCCCGTTAGACAATGGACTGTAGTCCCTGCTCCAAAGAGACAAAAAGCTGCAAGGAACTCGCAGCAACAAGCGGCGGGAGAAGGGGGTCCAAGGCAAGCCTTGTAAATGACAGGCCAGCATCCCCAGGCTCAGGGCCGGGATGCTCAAGTGGATATTAGCAGGGAAACACCCCCCCCCCCTCCCAGAGAAGAGATGAAGGGACTTACATACTGCTTCCCTCAGAAGCCCAATGGACACTATAAGCCGATGGGGGTATGATATAGGATTGAGGCCTACTAGGATTCTCTATATTCACTGAAGGGAACATTTTGTTTTATGCAAAGCAAGGGGTGATAGGCCCATGGGGTGAGGCAGAGAGTTATCCCTTTTATTAAACAGGGTTTAAATTTAGTAGTTAAAATCTACTTTACCTCTTCGCCAGGGCACTATGCAGGAGGACAGGATCCTCGTGCCCTCCAAGCGCGCTAGAGCGCAAGGAAAAAGTATTAGTATAGGTGAAAAAGTTAAAATTGTTATGTTATTGTTGACACATGTATCTCTGTACTTTTCTCTGAAATATATCTTGTATGTAAATTGTCTATCTCTAATCTACTTAGCACTCTCAGGGTCTCTCCATGATGCAGGTGCACCTCGTCTCCTGGTCGCCCTAGGGTGTCTCTCATCTCCGGTCCTTCGGCCTTCGAATAAACACTCCATCCAGAGCAGGAAAAATGTAAGTGTCACACTATACACAGCACTCACAGACAGACAAGGATAAATGGCTAGGCCCGAATTTAAGATACTGTCCCACAATGTGAAGGGATTTAACTCCCCCCATAAGCGGCGCAAAGCCTTTCTTACATACAGGGAGCATCGCCCCTCAGTAATCTTCCTACAGGAGACATACTTCATACGTAGCAAACCCCCTAAATATCTCCACAAACAATACCCAAACTTCTATACAACGGGTATGTTGGCCAAGAGGGAGGGGGTAGCAATTCTCCAGCATAGGACTTTCCGTTCGTACTCCAGGGTAAAAAATCAGATCCTGAGGGTCACTACCTGATTCTGACAGGGAAAATATTCGACTCGACAGTGTCTCTAATTGCGGCATATGCCCCAACTACGAATCCCTACAATACGGTCCGGAAACTACTTACGGTACTGGAGAAAGGAGACTATGGCAAAATTATTTTGGGGGGGGACCTAAATTTAGCGCTGGATCCCCAATTGGATAGGTCCAAGGGGAGAGAGGGGCCCCAATTCCCCAGTAAGCTAAAACAAGTTAAAACACAACTAGCTAACCTCGACTTGGTAGATTCCTGGAGGGACCTTCACCCTAAGGACAGGGAGTACTCTTTCTATTCAGCCCCTCATGACTCGTATTCAAGAATTGACTATATCATCATAGACGCTTCGCAAAGGAAGCAGAGATTATTCCGTATACCTGGTCAGATCACTCAATTGTCAAAATTGCCCTAGACTTAGGCACAGTACACCCCCCCCCCCCCCCCCCCCCCCCGAACCTGGCGCATCAATGAGATGTTTCTAGCATCTCCTCAATCCAAAGACAAGATCCAGCAAGAACTAGAGATGTAATTTAGGGAGAACACTAAGGGAGATGTAGGAATAGGCTGGGTGTGGGTGGCCCACAAAGCATATATTAGAGGGGTCTGCATGAAGTTAACTGCTGAACATAAAAAACATAGTAGGGCCCGAGAGGATGCATTGAATAAAGAGTTGATAAGATTGGAAAGGGCAAAACAGCAGGATAATTCTACAGGGGATAGGTCCCAGATTGAGAAAACCAGGGCGGAGCTTGACATGATTCTGTCGGAGAGAACGGAGAGAGCTCTTAGAATCACGCATCACAAGTTTTACAGCAAAGCAAATAAACCTGACACATTTCTTGCCAACAAATTAAAATCAAAGCAAAACCAATTTAGAATCTGCCAAATTAAATCTCTTGTGACCTCCAACCCCTCTAAAATTCAGGACATCTTTCAGGCGTACTATAGTAAGCTGTATAAAGCCTCGAACTCCCTAGACCAGGGGGAAACACAATCATTTTTAGCCTCCCTGGATCTGCCTAAATTAACAGAGGAGAATGTTACCTCATTGAATAAAACAATTTCCCAGGAGGTTATTTTAGAATCTAAATTAGGCAAAGCCCCAGGCCCAGATGGCTTTACGAATGCATACTACAAAAAATTTGTTGGCACATTGGCCCCGTACCTGACCACGTTATATAATACAATACTGGAGGGCCTGCCAATCCCACCAGAACTCAACAAAGCTGACCTGGTCTTGTTCCCCAAGGAGGGGAGGGACCCATTAGAAGCCAAGAACTACCGACCGATTTCACTCCTTAACAGCGACATCAAATTTCTGGCCAAGATCATGGCGGATAGGATAGCTGGGTTTTTCCCCTCCTTGATTCATAAAGACCAAGTGGGATTTATCCCAGGGCGACAAGCAGGGGACAATATCAGGAAAATTCTAAACTTGGTCCATCATGCTAAATTAAATAACACCCCGGCCTGCCTGCTCTCTCTGGATATAGAGAAGGCCTTTGACTCCCTGGAATGGCCTTTTCTCATGGCTACGCTGACCAAATTCGGGTTTACAGGGAAGTTTTTAAACCTAATTCGGACTTATTACAAAGATCCTAAGGCAAATTTAAGACTTCCGGGTGGGGGGAGGCCAGCGGTCTGCATCCAGAGGGGGACGAGACAGGGTTGCCCTCTGTTGCCGCTCCTGTTTGCCTTGGCAATTGAGCCCCTGGCCCATTCGATTAGAGCTTCCCCGGAGATAAAGGGTATCCAAGTTGGGTCACATCACTTCAAGGTATCGCTCTTTGCCGCCGACTTACTGTGCTCCATTTCGGAGCCATTGACGTCGGTACCACCTCTGATGCAAAAACTTGAACAATTCGGGGGGCTTTCAGGATTGAAAATTAATGTAGAAAAAACTGAAGCATTGGCCTTAGATATCCCACTCCTAGAGAAAGAATCCCTTACACAGAGTTATAAGTTTCAGTGGGCTGGAAGGGGATTAAATACCTGGGAATATGGCTGACAGCTAAAGTACAGGATTTATATAAGGCTAATTACCGGCCAATGTTCCGCTTACTTCAGGAGGAGATGATAAAATGGGCAAAGTATAACATCTCCTGGCTCGGTAGGATTAGTTCGGTCAAAATGAACGTTTTACCTAGACTGCTTTATTTATTTAGATCTCTACCGATCCAGATGCATATGAAAGACCTCTCAAACTTCCAAAGCAGGGTTTTCCATTTTATCTGGGGTGGGGGTCCCTCCAGGATAGCGAAAAATAACAAGTACAAACATAAATCCAGGGGGGGGGCTGGAGTGTCCCAACTTAAAACTTTACTATCGAGCAGCACAATTAGCTTTTGTCCCCCAGGTCCACTTACCCGAAGCCCATCCGGCATGGATGATTATTGAAAGCCAGGACATGATGCCCTATACATGGGACACGGCGGTCTGGATTCACCCAGTTCCCACAGAGATTAAAAAATCTGCCAACCCTATGATAAGGAACTCCGCGGCTAATCTAATTTGGGCCTTCAATCATACAGACCTTCTACCCCGGATATCCCACTTAACGCCTATACTCACGCACCCACCAGCTCCGGCAGGTATCTCACAGGTCTCCCGGCAATGGTGGAAGAATAACAAACTTGATAGATTGGCTAACTGGATGAGAGAGGGTCGGGTGTTAACATTCGAGGCTATGAGAGACGAGTATGACATCCCCCTTTATGAGCATTATAACTTTTGCAGATTGAGGTACTTTGTGGACAGGCTACGTAGGAGTTCAGGGGTCCCCTCTCATAATAGGTTTTCTAGAATGTGTGAAAAAGCCCCCCTCACAAGAGGTGTGATAGGGGAACTATACGGGTTCTTCAATACCCCAAAAACGCTAGCCAAAGATAAATATATGAGGGAATGGGAAAAGGATATAGCCAGAAACTGGGAGATTGAGACGTGGGAGACTTCCTGGGCCAATCTCATGAGGGGGTCACTAAATTATAGTTTATTAGAGACATCAAGTAAAGTCCTTCATCGCGCGTACATTACCCCGGATCGACTAGCTAAATGGAGTAAGACGAAAGTCCGAGGTGCTTTAGAGGATGCTCAGAGCTGGGCTCTTTTTACCATACTTGGTGGAGCTGCCCAAAGGTTCATCGGCTATGGACGGCAGTGGGTGGCTTGGTGGATAATATATTTGGACATCATATTAAAGTAACCCCGGAAGCTAGTCTACTGGGGATGCCGGTGGCCTCCCTCTCTGCCCCCTACAACAGACTCTTACAATTTATCTTTTTAGCGACCAAATCACATTTTGCCAGGAGCTGGAAGAAAAAGACACTAGAGATAGGGGCAGGTCGAGCTAAGATTCACTACTTAGCGGTTAATGAAAGGATTTCCCATTCACTGGCGGATTCAATCCCCAAGTACTTGGAAATTTGGGGTCCCTGGATAGAATACACAGATATCAAGATCCCTCTACTCCAATGAAAGGGGAGGAGGAGGGAGGGGCGGGAACAACAGCAGGATTGAGATGGAGACATGTTATCCAGAGATGAAGGCTTAAATATAGATGTGTCAGGTAGAATGTTTTAGTTTGGTTGGTTAAGTTAACTTGTGTAAAAGTTATTAAGCGACTCTTCCTTAATATGAAAGAAAAGATAACGGAAAAAAAATGTAATGGGGGAAAAGAAACAAAAAACAAACAAACAAAGAAAATAGTATTGTATCTCTCTAGAGGTAAATGAGCTAGTTAATGATAAAGTTAGGGCTTTTATAATATCTATATAGGCCCCTAAGTCATAACATTGAGTTTCAAGAACTACTTGGAAGATTCTCCTGATGGGATAGTAATGGAAGGTAATGGGAGAAAACAAATAAATAACCAAAGAATAGTATAGGTTACGGATAGATTTAGGGATACATGCTTATATTGCCAAGAAAGGCCCGTTATAAATCCATGCATTGGTTTACCAACAATAGCACGGAGGTAAATATAGAAAAAAAGGAGGAGGCAGGATACAAGGATAAGATCTCATGATTGATGTTGGGGCTTTGTTTTATTATGCTCATTATTGTACAATTGTTTGCACTTTGTATTCCTGCAATAAAAACTATTTAAAAAAAATAATCATTCAAGCTTGCAAATTCCAGGTTTGAATTTCCTGCCGCGGGTCCTTAAAGGGCCCGTGGCACACTAATGGGTACCACCAAGCAGAGGGGTACCATAAGTATCCCCCGGCACCTAAAATTAACCCCATTAATCATGGGGGTCAATATAGAGCCCCATGAGACTAAAATGAACCCACTCTGTCCAAAAGGGGTCTATATAGACCCCTATAGGACACTATGAACCCCTAGGTTAACCCTCTAAGTGGCATGAGGGTAAACACTACAGTACACTATTAACCCTAACTATACCCCATTAACCCCTTATACCTAGCTATACCCCATTGACCCATACTAAACCCTATTTAACACTAAATGGGCCTATCTAACCCTAACTGGGCCTATCTAACCCTAACTGGACCTTTTTAACCCCTTCTAGACCTATTTAACCCTAACTGGGTCTATCTAACACTATCTGGACTTAATAACCATAACAGGGCCTTTTTAACCCTAACTGTGTCTATTTAACCTTATCTGGACCTAATAACCCTAACTAGGCCTATGTAACCCTAACTGGGCCTATCTAACCCTATCTGGACCTAATAACCCTAACTGGGCCTATTTAACCCCATCTAGACCAATTTAACCCCATCTAGCCTATCTAACCCTATTTAACCCTCACTGGCCCTATTTAACCCTAACTGGGCCTATTTAACCCTAACTGGGCATATTTAACACATTCTATACCTATTTTACCCTAACTGGGCCTCTTTAGCCCTCATTTGTCCTATTTAACCCTAACTGGGCCTATCTAACCCTATCTGGACTTAATAACCCTAACTGGGCCGATGGGGTTAAATAGGCCTAGATGGGGTTAAATAGGTCTAGAAGGGGTTAAATAGGCCCAGTTAGGGTTATTAGGTCCAGATAAGGTGAAATAGGCCCAGTTAGGATTAAATAGGTCCAGATAAGGTTAAATAGGCCCAGTTAGGGTTAAATAGGCCCAGTTATAAGGGGTTAAAGAGGCCCAGTTAGGGTTATTAGGTCCAGATAGGGTTAAATAGGCCTAGTTAGGGTTAGATAGGCCCAATTATGGTTACATAGGCCCAGTTAGAGTTAGAAAGGCCCAGTTAGGGTTAAATGGGTCTAGAAAAGGTTAAAAAGGCCCAGTTAGGGTCATTAGGTCCAGATAGGGTTAAATAGGCACACTTAGGGTTAAATAGGCCCAGTTATGGTTATTAAGACCAGATAGGGTTAAATTGGCCCAGTTAGGGTTAGATAGGCCCAGTTAGGTCTAGATAGGTCTAGATTGGTTTAAATAGGCCCAGTTAGGGTTACATTGGTCTAGAAAGGCTTAAATGGGCCCAGTTAGGGTTAGATAGGCCCAGTTAGGGTTAAATTGGTCTAGGAGGGGTTAAATAAGCTCAGTTATGGTTATTACGGCCAGATAGGGTTAGATAGGCTCAGTTAGGGTTAGATAGGCCCAGTCAGGGTTAAATAGGCCCAGTTACGGTTAAATAGGCCCAGTTAGGGTTATAAGGTCTATATAGGGTTAAATAGTCCCAGCTAGGGTTAAATAGGCTTTAGTAATGGGGTATAGTTAGGGTTAAGGGGTTAATGTGGTATAGTTAGGGTTAATAGTGTAGTGTAGTGCTTAGACTTTGTCATGAGGGTCCTGGTAGACCCTAATGGCACTTATAGGGTTAACCTATGGGTTAATAGTGTCCTATAGACGGAGGGGTTTAATTTTAGTCTCATGGGGCTCTATATTTACCCCCATGAGTGATGGGGTTAATTTTAGATGCCGAGAAGGGTTACTTATAGTACCCCGTGGCAGGGGTTAACAGTTTTATTAATCGCTGGTCCTTTCAGGACACGCGAGGGGTGGGAAATGTTAATTTTTAATGCAGCGGGGCCCCGATTGGGACCCCGCTGCAAGGGTTAATGTGAGGACCCTCCGGGGGTCCTGATGGGGACCCCGCAGAATGTAGGGTTAATGTTAGTTGCCACTGGGCTATTTACAGTACCCCCATGGCTTGGGGTAACCATTAGTGTGCCACGGCCCCTTTAAGGAGCCGCGGCAGGACTCGTACTGGCTTGGGTATCTTTAGGGCTAAATATATATTCAATGCAGTACTGTACATCACTGTAATTGATAGGGGACATTAGGGGGGACATGGGGATGACATGTAGTACATTGGCTAGCTGGCACATCGCCGCTAGCCAATACTGTAATTTGTGGCCACAAGTCCGCCGGGCTTTGAGAACATGTTACTGCATTGGGGGTCATTCAAGCCCGCAAAAGCTAACGGCCGTTTGCTTGTCTTGCGATCGGCCGTAGGAAGGGGTGTGCGGCGTCCCCGTTGCTTTGAATATCAAATAGCCATAGGGCTACGACGGACCACAGCACCCTCGCAAGGAATCACAGCGTTGCGGCCATTTTGCGGTCATCATTAGAATGGGGCCCTAAGTGAAGCATTTCAAGAGCCACTTTAATCCTAAAAATTATATCTTGGATTTAAAATATCATGTATAAATATAGCGTAGATTGAGATGCAGTTGGATTGCTTTCTCCTCCTCTATCTTAACATGCAGCAGTAAGCAAAGCGGGAGGCCTGGACTGCAACCTATTGTGCCTGTATTCCCATTCAATTTATTGTAAATAGATATGAAAATTCAGAGACAGATTCTTCCTGAGAATTTCTTTACACTTCCTCTCAATGGTGGATCAAGCACATTATTTGTTTACCTGTTTATCAGGCTTATGCTTAAAAGGATCCATATTTTAAATGGTATTGGATTAAAGAGCAAAGCCTTTGCACGTCCCTGCCCAGGTACCTAGAATACAGTGGAATAACCCTGAGCAGGACATACATTTTTTAACTTATTTTAGATGTTCAAATGTGAACACAAATGTACTATTTATTTACTATAACTATACAGTTATACACTTCTCCTTCTCCTGGCTGAGGAAGATATATCCCCTAACCCTGGCCCCTCACTCATCTCCACTCGCTGTCAGCCACGTCCTGGTTCAAGGCCAGCAAACACCCGTAACACCTAGAATCTGATATCCATCACATGTCACAAACCTTCAACTCTACCTTTCTCCTGCGCCCTCTGGAACGCACGATCTATCTGAAATAAACTCACATTCACTCATGACCTATTCACTACAAACTCCCTCAATCTACTGGCTCTCACTGAAACCTGGCTCTCGTCCTCTTCTCCATCTACATTTTCTCACTTGTTACCCTCAAAACTCTTTTGGGCTTCATTATGATCTCTATGCAGATGACACCAAAATCTACCTCTCCGGACCAGATCTACCCCCTCTCTTCTAAAACACGTCTCCAACTGCCTCTCTAGTATATCCTCCTTGATCTCCACCCACCATCTCAAACTCAACATGACTAAAACTAAACTCCTTATCTTCCCTCCCTCTCCCACAGCGTCAATTCCTAACATATCTCTCACTGTCAACAATGACATCATCACAATGACATTACTCCACCAGATTATACTCTTGCCTCAACATATTTAAAACCTCACTTAAAACGCATCTCTTTTAAGAAGCGTATCACCTTCCACCCTAACACGCTTATCACCTCTCTCTCCCTCTTTTACCACTCACTATACCTTAGATTGTATGTCTGCGAGTTTCTATCCTAAGTACTTTGGAAATTCACCATAGACATTGGATTCCAAGCTCAAAGACAGGGCCCTCCTTGCTTTGCTATATGTTAATTTGTATTTATCTTTGTCTGAACTTCATTTTACTCTAAATAAAAGAGTTTAGACAGTAAACAATTTGCTAAGCGACACAAAAAATGGCCGACAAACAAAACTAAAACGAGGCTACACACGCAAACACCATACGAGACACGTTACCACACATTACGACCTCGCAAACATCGGACGCAACACGCCGACATACAAACATTTAAAACACAATAAATACACACAACACACACATAAAAAGATTACCTACAGCAAGAGGAACCATCCAGCACCTCAAAAAAACAAGTTACACCTTCATTTAAATAAAAATAAAACACTTTAGACACTAATACAATCGCTAAGCAACAGAAAAAATGGCCGACGAACAAAACGAAAACGAGGCTTAAGACGTAACTATACTACACTTACTCGCAATAATGAAACACATACTATGCGGAACGTATCACAATCATATTAAACACCATTTTGACCACTACTACGCAAAAAATGGCGGATGGAACGCAAATTGTAAGCTGGAACGCAAATAGCGCATGCGTATTGCGTTCTAACGGTCTAACTTTCCAGAATTTTCTACAAGTTTATAAATACTGCCTATTTTACACAAAAAAATACATTTCTCCTCAGGTAATGAACAGAGTGACTTCATAGATAACTGCTGCTTTTACTTGAGAAGACAATTCTTTCATAATTTACTACTTTACACTGTGCAAATTACAACTGAGAGGTAAGCTATAATATATTACAATTTATTATCAAGACAGGACAAAAAAAAAAATATATGAACTAGAAAAATGTGATTTATGTAGTGACATGTGACACGCACATTTATGTCTATCATGTATAGTCACATGTCACACACATATTTATGTGTGTAGGCCCACAAAAAAAATAAGGTTGATTTAACAAAACAAAAAAAAAAACATAATTCAATATAAAAAAGAGGTTTATGTATAGTGACATGTGACACGCACATTTATGTGTATCATGTATAGTGACATGTGACACGCACATTTATGTCTATCATGTATAGTCACATGTCACACGCACATTTACTTTTATCATGTATAGTCACATGTCACACGCACATTTATGTCTATCATGTATAGTCACATGTCACACACATATTTATGTGTGTAGGCCCACAAAAAAAATAAGGTTGATTTAACAAAACAAAAAAAAAAACATAATTCAATATAAAAAAGAGGTTTATGTATAGTGACATGTGACACGCACATTTATGTGTATCATGTATAGTCACATGTCACACGCACATTTACTTTTATCATGTATAGTCACATGTCACACGCACATTTATGTCTATCATGTATAGTCACATGTCACACACATATTTATGTGTGTAGGCCCACAAAAAAAATAAGGTTGATTTAACAAAACAAAAAAAAAAAACATAATTCAATATAAAAAAGAGGTTTATGTATAGTGACATGTGACACGCACATTTATGTCTATCATGTATAGTCACATGTCACACGCACATTTACTTTTATCATGTATAGTCACATGTCACACGCACATTTATGTCTATCATGTATAGTCACATGTCACACACATATTTATGTGTGTAGGCACACAAAAAAAATAAGGTTAATTTAACCAAAAAAATAACAAAATAATTTCAATATGAAAAAGAGGTTTATGTTTACTGACATGTGACACGCATATTTATGTGTATTGCCCCTCCAACAAAATGATCTTAAAACAAAATAATTAAACAACTACATTTAAATGACATTAGAAAATAAACATTGTAATATTAAAATATGAGTCATGTGTACTGATATGTGACATGCACATATATGTATCATCTATAGTTACATCTCACACACACATTTATGTGTGTTGGAAAAAACAAAAAATAAGGTTCATTTAACAATTAAAATTTGATTCATGTATAGTGATATGTCACACGCACACAAAAAAATTACATTGAACTCTGGAAATGTGCTTCATGTATGTGACATATGTGTGTAGCCCCACCCCCCCCAAAAAAAAATGTTAATTGAAAATAATTACAGAAGTATATTTAAATGACATTAATTTAGTGCAATTCAATATATCACCTAAAGCTCAATCTTTCTACTTCTTTTAATATTTAAATAGACTCTGCATCAACAGCGTCACTCAACAATTTGCACCTTGCATTGTGACCCACAATCCCTTTTAAAGAACAGCAACAAAGAAGAACAGGTAAGATATAAAAATACATTACATGCTGAAAAGGACATGCTTTGCTAAATAAAATAAAAAAATTATACAATTAACTATTTCACTTTCTTTTTCAAACAGACACTAAAAGAAGACCGGCGGATTAAGATTGGCAGGAGGGGACCCTCTGTCATTCGACACTTCAATCAAGGTAAATTATTAAGTATAAAAAAGAAATGAACCATGAGCCTCATTCAATTGTGAGTTGGCCAATTGAATAGTGCTCTATATAAGCACATAACATATTTTTTATACAGAAATTTTTAGTTAATGAACTTCGATACAAAATCAAGGTCTTCACTAACTAAAAACTTCTGTCAAAAAATATGTTATGTGCTTATATAGAGCCCTCTTCAATTGGCAAAATTGCAATTGAATGAGGACCTATATATCTTTAATGGCCGAGGGCCTCATTTAAATGTGATTTGCCCATTTCAATAGGGCTCTATATAAGCACAGAGGATATTTTTTTAATGAATTTTTTAGTTAGTGAAGACCTTGCTTTTACATACAAGTTCACTAACTAAAAAATTCTGTAAAAAAAGATGCTCTGTGGTCATATTGAGCTCTATTCCATTGCCCAAAATGCAATTAAATGAGGCCCCGACAATATACCAAATGCAGCAAACAAAGGCCCTCATTCAATTGCGATTTTGCAAATTGAATACGGCTCTAAATAAGCACATAATATATATTTTTTAAAGAAGTTTTTAGTTAGTGAAAACCGTGCTTTTGCATAGATGCTTAATAACTAAAAACTTCTTTAAAAAATATATGTGATGTGCTTATTTAGACCCCTATTCAATTTGCAACATTGCAATTGAATGAGGGCCTTACAGTCCTATTGAATTGGCCAAAATGCAATTGAATGAGGGCCAAAGTATGCAACATATGGTACACACAAAGTGGTACACACAAAACAGGATTATAACAAACTCACACAAACACATAGTAAACTAAATTAACTTTCTTATTCAATGTTTAACAACCTATAAGCCTTACAAAGAAGCCTAAATAAGAATAACAAAAGTGGTGCGCACCTAATACGATTGTACAAAAACTCACACAAACACATAGGAAACCAAATTAACATTCTTCTCTAATATTTAACAACCTATAACCAGTACAATGAAGACTAAATAACTTTAGCACAAGTGGTGCACACAAAACAGGATGGTAACAAACTCACACAAACACATAGCAAAGTACATTAATATTCTTATTTCATGTTTAAAAAAATATAACCATCCCAATAAAGGCTAAATAAGTATACCACAAGTGGTGCACACAAAACCGGATTGTACAAAAACTCACACAAACACATAGCAAACTAAATTCATATTCTTAGTTAATGTTTAACAACCTATAAGCCTTACAAACAAGCCTAAATAAGTAGCCCAGAAGTGGTACGCACAAAACAGGATTGTACTTAAACTCACACAAACACATAGGAAACTAAATTAAGATTCTTCTTTAATGTTTAACAACCTAGAACCATTACAATGAAGCTTAAATAAGTATACCACAAGTGGTGTGCACAAAACAGGATTGTACAAAAAAACACATAGCAAACTAAATTAATATTCTTCTTTAATATATCACAACCTACAAGCCTTACTAAGAAGCTTAAGTAAGGATAACAAAAGTCGTGCAAACAAATCAGGATTGGAGATAAAGTTAGACAAACACATAGAAAAAAATAACCATAACAGATACAATACACCAAAATTAAGACATTTTTTTTTCATTTAAAAGACATTTCACTCAAACAACATTTTCAATTTTATGTTACAACAGATACTGCGTGAAGACAATCGGACGAGGACATTCAGCACAGGACCAGACCATCGGACGAGGACTTTCAACACAGGACCACACCAGCGGACGAGGACTTTCAACACAGGACCAGACCATCGGACGAGGACTTTCAACAAAGGACAACAACATCGGACGAGGGCTATCACCAGAGGACCACAACATCGGACGAGGGCTATCGCCAGAGGACCACAACATCGGACGAGGGCTATCGCCAGAGGACCACACCATCGGACCACGAATTTCAACAGAGGACCAGACCATAGGACCAGGATTTTACACAGAGGACCACACCATCGGACGAGGACTTACAACAGAGGACCAGACCATTGGACAAAGATTTTCAACCGAGGACCAACAAACATTCGAATTTAAATCACACTTAAACCAAGGTACAGTATAATAAGTACAAAAGAAGAAAACTAGAGAAACATGTTTCATCTGCATCCGTGTCAACTGAAAAAAACAAATAAATTAATGACTATGGGCCTCATTCAATTGCGATTTGGCCAATTGAATAGGACTCTAAATAAGCACATAACATATATTTTTACAGAAGTTTTTAGTTAGTGAAGACCTTGCTTTTGGATAGAAGGTCACTAACTAAAAACTTCTGTAAAAAAAATATGCTATGTGCTTATTTAGAGCCCTATTCAATTGGCCGAATTCCAATTGTATGAGGCCCTATGTCATTTATTCTATTAAAATTGGCACTATGCAATACATTGCTGAATAAGCACATTAATGTTTTTTTTTGCAAAGAAGTTTTTTAGTTGTAAACATCTATCCAGCAAAAAGGTTTTCAATAACTACAAAATTATTTCAAAAAAAGATGTTAACTGCTTATTTACAGCAGTACTCAATTGGCCAAATTGTTATTCAATGAGGCCAGGAATTATAACTTTTAACAAAATATAACTGATACATTAATGATTTACCTTTTATTTCTCAATTGTGCACAATAATCTTTAACAGTAATTACAAAATTCAATATACCCAATTACATTTCTTTTTTGGCCTTTAGAGATTAATATGTCTGATAACGAGAGCAAACAAGAGAAGAAAATACGTCAAACTAGAGAAAGACAGAAGAGATGGGCCGCCCAGCAGACACCAGAGGAGAAAGAAATTCGACGAGAAAAAGAAAGCAAAAGACTTGCAAGCAAAAGACTATCAGCTGCAAAAATGAAATATACGCCCAAAAAAACTACAAAGCAAATAAAGCATTTACAACCTATTCCTCAAACATCAGATGACATTTTACAAGATACAATTAAAGACACACCAAAAAAAGCAACTACAAAAAAAAAACATTTACAACCTGTTACTGAAACCTTACAGGACATTTCAACAAAACAAGGACAACATATACCAAGAAAAACCACGAAAAAAACTAAGCATTTAGAACCTGTTGTTCAAACATTCCATGACTTTTCACCTGATGAATATGCAAGTCGAACTCCTATATGCTTTGCAAATTGTCCTTTACTGAAGTCTTTAGTAGTAGAGGTTCATAGTTGTGGGGACATGACTACTCAATGTCAGTTTTGTGAGGCTTATTATTTTAAACAGAAGAGACCCAGAGATGGACAATTTATTAGTTGTTGTCAAAAAGGCAAGTTCAAACTTCCAGAAAGGAAAAAATTTTCAATTTATTTACAAAATATTATGACTGAACCTACTTTTCCAAACTACAACCATTTTAAGACAAACATAAGATCCTACAATAGTGCCATATCCTTTGCATCTATGGGGGCAACATTAGCTGCTAATGTACCAGGACATGGTTCTTACTGTTTTAAAGTCCAAGGCCAAATTTATCATCGTACTTCACATTTACATCCAGAGGAAGGAGAGCAAAGAAAATTCGCTCAACTATATGTCCTAGATACAATGGAAGCTGCTGACCAACGTATGCAGATGGAAGAAAATAAAAAATGCTTACCCAGTGTTTTCATAGAGCTAAATAACATTATGGACAACAATCCCTACAGTAAAGCTTACAAAAAATTAGCAGAAGTAGAAAATGAACAACTACTTCATGCACAAAGACATCAATTACCCATGCCAAAGGTTAATATGGTGCTTAAAAGAGACAGACATACTGATAAACGTCGATATAACTTGCCAACATCAAATGAGGTTGCAATGGTCTTTCAGAATGATGAAGGTGAACCACCATTTCAAAGAGACATTAGAATATATCCCAGAAATGAGGAGCAACCATTTATTAATATTAATATTTTAATTCCAAATTTAGATCCAATGATATATCCCATCTTTTTCCCACATGGAGAAGCAGG
The DNA here is from genome assembly GCA_027410445.1 of Discoglossus pictus. Classification (NCBI taxonomy): domain Eukaryota; kingdom Metazoa; phylum Chordata; class Amphibia; order Anura; family Alytidae; genus Discoglossus; species Discoglossus pictus. The sequence continues at coordinate 124,024,206 of CM050163.1, forward strand.
TTGGCAACCAAAATTAACCCTTCCCAGTTACCCAAATGCTAAAGCCAGAATCCGAAATAATGTTTCTATGCTTGAATTTAAAGTAGCTAAAATTGCCATTAGACATGAATTTAATCCGATTTTATGTGGTGGAAAACTAACACAACAATGGATTATTGATTCATATTTGCAAGTTGAGGCAAATAATTTAAACTTTATAAAATATCAACAAGATAAACTACGTGTAGAACAATATTGTGGACTCATGGACTATGTTGCTGACGTGGCTACAAGCAGAGACATGACAGCTGGCAAAGCCATCATTTTACCATCTTCCTTTCAAGGATCTCCTCGAAATATGAGAGAAAGATACAATGATGCTATGGCTATTGTGTCCAAATTTGGAAAACCCGATTTATTTCTAACATTTACATGTAATCCACAATGGCCGGAAATTACACAAAATCTACTTCTTGGACAAACTGCTTCTGATCGACCAGATTTAGTAGCCAGAGTTTTTAAGATCAAATTAAATGAATTAATACGTGACTTCACTATAAATCAGTTATTTGGCAAATGTCTTGCTTATGTATATACCATTGAATTTCAAAAAAGAGGCCTTCCACATGCACATCTTCTGATAATACTTCAAGAGAAAGATAAATTAGATACTTCGGGCAAAGTGGATGCAGTCATAGTTGCTGAACTACCAGATCCAGAACTATATCGTAGACTATATGAGATTGTTACTCCTCGCATGATTCATGGACCCTGTGGAGACCTTAATCCAAAATCACCATGTATGGAAAATAATAAATGTTGAAAAGATTTTCCAAAAGATTATAGAGACAAAACATATGCAAATTGTGATGGATATCCACTTTATAAAAGAAGAGAAGGAGATAGTGCCATTATTCGTGGAAAAAAAGTGGACAATAAATATGTAGTACCCTACAATCCACATTTACTCATGAAGTACAACGCCCACATCAACGTAGAAGCCTGCACTTCCATCAAATCCATTAAATATGTCTACAAATATATTTACAAAGGCTATGATGCAGCTACTGTAGTCGTCAAAAGTGCAGACAACCCTGAATGTAGTGAGTTAGTACATGATGAACTTGCATCTCATGTAGATGCTCTCTATGTCAGTGCGCTAGAAGCTATGTGGCGGCTGTTAAAATTTGAAATGCATGATAGATCACATGCAGTATATAGATTAGCAGTACATTTGCCACAACGACATTTAGTCTATTTCCATGCTGGAAATGAAATGAATGCATTGGCCCAAAGTGAAGATCGTCACACTACACTAACTGCATGGTTTTTAAATTCCAATGATGCTCAAGCACACAATACTTATATATTGAAATTCCATATCACTATGTTTTTGTGAATGGATTATGGAGACCAAGAAAAACCAGAGGCAATAAAATAATTCCACGAATTTACACAGTCAGTCCAAGAGATGTTGAACGTTTTTGCTTACGGATATTACTTTTAAATGTTCCAGGAGCACAAAGTTTTGAACAATTAAGAACTGTTAATGACATTGTATATGAATCCTTCCATTTAGCTGCAAGACATAGAAACTTACTCGCTGATGATACAGAGTGGGAAAGATGTTTACAAGAAGCAGCACAATGTCAAATGCCACGACAGATGAGAGAACAATTTGCTTTTATTTGTATCTTCTCAAATGCTCCAAATGCATTAGCTTTGTGGGAGACTTTTAAAAGTAATATGGCTGAAGACTTTATGCGACGATACAATGAACCCATTGCACACTTAATAGCGTTAATGGAAATCCAAGAAGTATTTTTAACTCATGGATTAAGTTGTGCAAGTTTTAATTTGCCTGATCCAGGTCTTATAGATGACATAAACTTTGAAGACTATGACATTCAACTACAAGCAGAAAGAACACAAGAAAGACTTGCAACTTTAAATACTCTACAATTGCAAGCATTTCATGGCATTAAAAATGCAATAGATGATGACATGGTGACAGAGCGTTATTTCTATCTTGATGGACCTGGCGGATCAGGTAAAACCTATTTGTACAATTTATTACTGAGTTCAGTACGAGCACAAGGACAAATAGCAATGGCGTTTGCCACTACTGGAATTGCTGCACTTTTATTGGAAGGTGGAAGAACTGTTCATAGTGGATTTAAACTGCCAGTGCCTATTTTAGAAAATTCTGTGTCAGATATTCGCATGACATCCTTACAAGCAAAGAAATTGAAGAAATGTAAATTAATTATAATAGATGAGGCCACAACGATGTCATGCTATGCCCTCCAATGTATTGACAGTTTGCTTCGTGAAGTCATGGATAATATTTTTCCATTTGGTGGAAAGGTAATGTTGTTTGGTGGCGATTTTAGACAAACATTACCTGTTGTTGTACATGGAAATCGAACTGACATTATCGAAACCTGTATCAAGTCAAGCACAGTATGGAAACATTTTACCCATCTTCAACTGCAACAAAATATGAGATCAGAAGGCCAAACTGATTTCAATGATTGGCTTATTAAAATTGGAGAAGGCAGAACAGAAAAAATACTACATTTAGCTGACGACACTGTAGAGATCCCACCTCATATGATTTGTCAACAAGATATTATATCGGCTATATTTGAAGGGAGCATAAATAACGAAGAATATTCCGAGCTTGCCAACCAAGTCATACTGACGTGTAAAAATAAAGATGCATTAATCCTCAATAATGAAATCTTCAAAAAAATTAATGCACCACAAAGAAATTATCACAGTGCTGATTCTGTACTTGCTGATGACAATGAAAGTCAGGCTAACTTTTCGACTGAATTCATAAACTCTCTAACTCGTTCAGGAATGCCACCACATTTTTTGCAGCTAAAGAAAGGTGCAATTATCATGTTACTGCGAAATATGAACCCCAAAAAAGGCCTATGCAATGGCACAAGATTAATTGTTCAACAATTAAAGGACCATTTTATAGATGCTGAAATTTTAACTGGTACCCATAAAGGAGAGAGAGTTTTCATACCAAGAATAGATTTAGCACCAAGTGAAAGTAGTCTCCCTTTTATACTTCAAAGAAGACAATTTCCCATTATTATGGCATTTGCCATGACCATTAATAAATCACAAGGTCAAACTTTCAAATCTGTGGGTATTTTCTTGGAAGAACCAGTATTTGCACATGGTCAATTGTATGTTGCGTTGTCACGGTGCAAAAATCCAAAGGCTATTAAAGTTTACATTCAAAACAATGAAAGTCAAGGTGATTTATTAGAAGATGGTCGTATTTTTACTAAAAACATTGTCTACTATGAAGTACTATAACTTTGCAGGATACAAATTAAAGCCATGCAAACATTTTTTAAAAGCATTCAAAAATACATAACAATTAGTTGTTTAATTCCATCATAATTAATGGAAGTAATGTTTAGGGATAATTCGCCTGACAAAATACTTGCCTTGCATTTTTATTAAAAATTATGTTAAAATGTTAAGTCACTATGTTAATGTTTCTAATGTTACAAGTTTAAAAACAATATTTTCAAGTTATTTCATTCAACATATTACAAAGTTCATGTTAAGAGCTCAAGCACCTTTTAAGTCACAATGTAAATATTGTCTGTTATCTTAAGATTACTACTTACATTAATGTTTATCGCCAGTTTATGTGGTCAGTAAGGAATTACTTTCATTAGGTACGTTTTAAGTAGAGTTTTTACTGTATGCCTTCCTCTACATTCAATGTATATTGAACTTAACAATTATTCTGATACAAATTGCATGTTAATACTGATTAATTTAAAGTTCAACTGTTTTTACATTCAAATGTTAATACTTTTAAGAAAAAATTAGCTTACAAAATGTATTCACTATGTTCCTGTTTATAATGTTCAAAATTCTACAAATGTTTGGTCAACTTCCAAAGTTACATAAAAAATAAAGTTCAAGTTTAAAAATATATACTTTCAAGGTTATTGCTTACATATATTTTAAACTTCATGTTAAAATTCAGGACGTTTCAACAAGGATTTTTACTTTTTGATTTCCTCTGGATTCAATATATATTAAAGTTAACAATTCTTCAGATACAAATTTCATATTAAAAAACCATTACATCAACATTTTACAAAAATACACGTTCATATCACAATACTTACAAGTGTCAAAAATCTACTAAATAAATAACTAAACAACTTGACAAACATATACATCACATTGCCGTCATTTTTTGACGGGCAAGTCGCTAGTATATATACTAGCGACTTGCCCATCAAAAATGACGGGGCAATAACATTTTAAGCTATGGTAATGCTGTTTGCCACACAATGTAAGGCTTTTGCTCCTGTGTGGACTTTCAGCGTCTGTCGTTTAGACGATTTTCTAGTGGCAAAACTTCTTAAATGCGACTTAAATTTGCATGCAAGCTCATTCCCAGATGTCCTGGCTGTCCCCCTTGCTGTGTGTGATGTTTGTTCTATGTGGTATTTTTTGTTTGTATTTTTGCGACCTTGTATTTTTTTTTCTAGGTTCCGTGTGTCGTAATTGTTGTTTGTAAAAGTCGAACGTCCTTGTCTCTGTTTACTCCGCTTCGTGGTCGTGTAGTCTCGTTATAATTTTTTGCGGCCACCATTTTTGTTTCTCGCTTAGCCAATTTTCAAGAGGCGAAACTCCTTAAATTCGACTTTAATTTGTGTCCTGGCTGTCCCCCCGTGCTGTGTGATATGTTTTTGTTATGGTTGTTTTTATTTTTAAGTGTTTTTGTTGTTTTTTGATGTACGCATTTTGGCCGTTAACTTCGTATTTTTGTGACCTCGTATTTTAGATTTTTCTAAGTCCAGCGGGTCGTAATTTTTTTGCCTAAGTCCGTATTTCCTCATTGTGCGTTATTGTTTTTTTTCTACGTCCTGTTTTCTGGGTTCTTTTTAACCGCGAGTGAGGAGCCGTAGAGCCTCCACCTCTGCAAATGCGCACATTAGCTTCGAGGTCCGCATTTGCGGGCTGAAATGAGCCTTCGGCTCATTGCTGTTTATGTCCCCCTCCGCAAATGCAGCCCCTCGCTTTGCGGGGGTCCGCATTTGCAGCCTGCTATGAACCTTCGGCTCATTGCAGTGAACATTGGAGCCTCCACCTCATTGCAGTGGACGTTGGAGCCTCCACTTTCTGGTCCACATTTGCGGTCAGAACTGCGTCCCTGGCTTCGCGAGAACGACAACTATTATATGTGATATATATATACTAGAGACTTGCCCAACAAAAATGGCGGTTAGTAAAATTTTGAAGTTGGGAATGCTGTTTGCCACACAATGTGAGTCTGTGACACTCTTAACCTTTTTGTTATGTAGAAAGAAGTACAACAATTATAATAACTTTTTTTATTTTTTTAACACTAAACTTGTATTTCAACTGGTAAAAGATAATTTTTTAACCATATTAAACTTTTTAATCGTCATGTATGCATAAATAATGTAACAATGGATGAAGTTTCTATGAATAAATTGTTGTAAACGATTACAAAATACTTTGCAACATGCAAGTTACATTTGAATCATTAGTAAACCATTTTTATTACAATACTAACATTTTTAAATCTGAGGTATGGATGTGTAACATAACAGTAAGTCAACTTTATATCAATCAATATATTAAACCATTACATAAAGCTTTGTAACATGCTACTTGTATTTAAAGTAGTGATAAACCACATAGGTATTGAATCCAGAGAATGGCAAACAAAAAAAAACATTAAAACTTCTTTTTAATCTGGTCCCATTACAAAGTCCTTTTTTTGGATTCATATTTCTCAATATCATGACATTTGCCCCTTGTTCAATTGCAAAACATGTGGTGGAAATAAAGTCTATACTAAAGTTAGATTCACTGTCTTTATCTTCAGCCAGAGCTGAATCTGCATTGCAATAATTATTTAGGGGTGCATTGATGAATTTTAAAATGTTGTTATTTAGATTCAAGGCATCTATATTTTTGGATGTTAATATCACTTTGTTTGCAATGTCTGAGTAATTGTCGTTATTGAGAGTGTTTAGAAAGATTGCCGATGTGACTTATTCCTTTCAAACCATTTGTGATGGAATTTCAATGGTATCTTTGGGTAAATCATTTATTGTGGATGTTTCCTTCTCCAATTTGAATGAGTCAATCATTGAATTTGTTTTGGCCTTCTGATCTCATATTTTGTTGCAATTGAAGATGGGTAAATAGTTTCCATAGTGTACTTGACTTTATACATGTTTCGACAATGTTGGTTCAATTTCCATGTACAACGACAGGTAATGTTTGTCTAAAATCTCCACCTAACAACATTACCTTTCCACCAAATGGCAAATGATTATCCATCACTTATTTTAATAATCTATCAATACATTGCAAGGCATGACATGATATCATTGTTGCCTAATCTATGATAATTCATTTACTTTTTTTAATTTTTTTGCTTGTAAAGAATTCAGTTGAATATCTGACACTGATTTTTCTAAAATGGGAACTGGCAGTTTAAATCCACTATGCACAGTTCTGCCACCTTCTAATAAAAGTGTTGCAATTCCAGTTGTTGCAAATGGCATTGCTATTTGATCCTGTGCTCGAATGTAACTCATCAAACAATTGTACAGATAAGTTTTTCCTGATCCACCAGGGCCATCTAAGTAGAAATAGCGGTCTTTGACCATTTCATCATCTGTAGCATTTGTGATGGCATTAAATGCTTGCAATTGTAAAGTATTTAAAGATGCCAGTTTTTCTTTTTTGTTGTTGAAGCTCAGTGTCATAATCATCAAAGATGATGTTGTCTATAAGTCCTGGATCAGGCAAATTAAAACTTGCACAATTTAGTCCATGAGCAAAAAATATTTCTTGAATTTCCATTAACGCTTTTAAGAGTACAATGGGCTCATTGTAATGTTTCAAGAAGTCTTCACACATATTTAATTTAAATGTTTCCCACAAAGCAAATGCATCAGGTACATTGCAAAAGATGCAAATGAATGCAAAATGTTCTTTCATTTGCTTTGGTATTTGTGCTGCTTCTTCCAGACACCTCTCCCATTCTGTATCATCTGCTATGACGTTTTGATGTCTTGCAGCTAATAGAAAAGTATCATAAACTATGTAATTCACTGTGTGTAAATGTTCATAACTTTGTGCACCGGGAACATGTAAAAGAAGTAATCATAAACTGAAACATTCAATGTCTCTTGGGCTGACGGTATAAATTTGTGGTATACTTTTATGAGTTTCTCTTTTTCGTTCTCACCATTGGCCATTTACAAATACATAGTGATATGGAATGTCAATGTATAAAAATTGTCTGGCCTCAGTGTCCTGGCAGTTTAACTGAAACCAAGCAGTAAGTGCTGTTTCTCGATGTTCACTTTGTGCCAAGGCAGTTCTTTCATTGCCTGCAGTAAAGCAAACAAACTGACTGTTTGGCAAATGGACAGCTCATAGATACAGAGCATGTGACCGATCATGAATCTCAAATTTCAGAAGACGCCACATTGCTTCTAGAGCACTGACATAGAGAGCATCTAAATAACATGAAAGTTCATCATATAAAATTGGATTTTCCTTTTTCATTTTGTGCACCTTGCACAACAACAGTTGCTGCATCATATGCTTTGTATATATATATTTATATACATATTTGATGGATTTAATAGAAGTGCAAGCTTCCACATTTATGTGTGCATTGTACTTCATCAGCAAATGTGGATTGTATGGAACTACATATCTATTATCGACCTTTTGGCCACGGATAATAGCGGTTTGTCCTTCTCTTCTTTTCTACAAAGGGAATCCATCACATTTAGCATACATTTGCATTTGAAATTGTTTTGGGAACTCTTTTGTACATTTTTTATTTTCCATACATGGTTAATTTGGATTGATATCTCCACATGGCCCACAAATCATTCTGTGTGTTACAATCTGATAAAGTTTTGAATATTTTTGTGGATTTGGTAGTTCAGCAGTAATTACTGAATCCACTCTCTCTGAAGTATTCAATTTATCTTTTCCTGCAGGATTAAAAGTATGTGTGCATGTGGCAGGCCTCTTTGTAGAAATTCAATGGTATAAACAAAAGCACACATTTTTGGAAAGTGGATGGCAAAAAGATTGCTCTTCCAGCTGGAATGTCTCTGTTGTTAGCCAATTCAGCGACATAATCCATTAATCCACAATATTGTTCTATGCAAAGCTTGTTTTGATGAAATTTGATAAAATTTAGATTATTTGCTTCGACTTGTAGATAGGAATCAATAATCCATTGTTGCGTGAGTTTGTCCCCACATCAAATTGGATTAAAATTATCCCGAATAGCAGTTTGTGCCACTTTATTGTCCAGCATAGAAATATTGTTTCTAAAACGAACTTTGCTATTGGGATAACTTTGCAATTGTAATTTTGGTTCCCATCCTGGCTCACCATTTGGAAAGAAAATGGGATATGTCATTGGATCTAAATTACAACTTAATATATTTATGTTTATAAAAGGTTGGTCTTCATTGTGTGAATATATTCTAATATCCGGCTGAAAAGGTGGTTCACCATCCTCATTTTTAAAGACCATGGCAACGTCATTTACTGTTGGTAAATTATACCGTCCTTGATCAGTATTGCGATCTCTTTTCAAAACCATTTTTACTCTTGGCATTGGCAATAGATGTATTTTAGCATGTTGCTGTTGTTCTTTTTCAACCTGTGCTAATTGTTTGTATGCTTGACTGTATTTGTTGTTGACCATAATTTTATCCAGCTGTTTAAAGACAATGCGCAAACACTGTTTATGTTCTGGAAGCGTCATCCGTTGTACAACAGCTTCCATTGTATCTAAGACATATAACATGTGCAAATTTCCTTTGCTCTCCTTCTTGTGGGTGTAAATGGGAAGTGCGATGGTAAATTTGTCCTTGAACTCTAAAACAATATGGACCATGTCCTGGGACATTTTCTGCTAATGTAGCAGCCATAGAAGCAAATGAAACTGCACTGTTATAGGACCTGATGTTTTTCTTAAAATTGTTATAATTTGGAAATGTTGGATCGCTCATGACACTTTGTAAGTAATCTGGAAATGTGTGTCTTTGTGGAAGTCTTACCTTGCCTTTCTGATGGCAACTAATGAACTATCCGTCAGTTGGTCTTTCCTTGAGGAAATGATAGGCCCCACAAAACTGACAAACAACATTGAGTAATCCACAATAATGAGTGTATACTTTTAGTGCTCTAATAAACACATTATCCTGAGCTTCCTCAACATAGATATCACTACAACTTTCTATATCTATTTTGTGTCATGTGTATGACCATTGGTGTCATGAGGCAATATTGGATCATTAGACAATGTTTCACAGACATGTGTTTGTTTACTTTTTCTTTTCTTTGAAGCGTTGTGCATCTCTCCACCTTTGCTTCCTATCCCTTGCCGCTCTTCTTTTGCGTACAATCCTGTCTTCTCCGTTGTCTGCCATTGTAATCTGTAATAGTAAATACAGGTGTAAGATGTAAAGTTTTTTTGTATTGTACATATTGTTTGTAGCTGCTCTCAAAACAGAACCTAAATAGCATTAATGAAAGAATACAATGATTTGAAAAGCATTTTGAATTTTTCCATGAAATAAATGAATCCATTATTTATTATTTTTATTGGCATACTTTAAAAAGTAAAGCGCTGCACATATATATATATTGATAAATACAATTTTTTGGGGGGGAAAAATTAGTTATTAAGTCCTTAATAAATGAATATAGGTTAATGAATTAAGCAATAACTGATATCAATGGTAAACCTAAAGAGGTAATTATGTTTTCCTAAAGAAGGGAAACCACAAAGAGCTATGAGCAAAGTATAGATCGGGCTTAAAATAATGTGCAATTTTGTCATTTTATTAATGTTGAAATCAATTGACTTATGAGGTGTAATTTGCGTTCTTTAAAAGTTAATTAGGTAAACATATATGTATGCCTAATTCTTTTTGGTTATTATGAATGAATAATTAAATACTAAGGACATCATTCATTTGCAATTTGTGCAATTCAATAGGGCACTATATAAACACATAGCATATTTTTTTATGGAAGTTTTGGATCGATGTTCATTAACTAAAAAGTTCTGTAAAAATAATATGCTATGTCATTATACAGAGCCCTATTCAATTTAGCAAATTGCACTTTAATGAGGGCCTTATTGAATATAGGTTAATTAATTAATCATCAATGCAAACCAAAAAGGGCATCATGAAATCATATACCTGTGAAATTGATGTTATTGCAGATAAAATCCTGCAGAATTCACTCTCTTTCTTCAGTCAGGTGCAGAGATGAGTAAACTGTGAAATGACTGTGAAATCATTTTTAATGTTTGTATTCAATTAATTTGTGACTCATTGAAACTATGATGTTTAATTGGCATAGATGCTAAACATAAATGCATTATCATCAATATATTCATAAATAAAAGCAGTCTAAAATATTAAATGTAGCACATGTCAGAATCTAAGAAACTGCTTTAAATATTGAAGTGCCTTTCCCTGTAAGGCAATTATAAGCACTACATATATATAGTTGGTTTGTAAAATGTACTTTTTTTTTAAATTATTATTACCGTATATACTCAAGTATAAGCAAACCCGAGTATAAGCCAAGGCACCTATTTTACCACAAAATACTGGGAAAACTTAGTGACTCAAGTATAAGCCAAGGGTGGGAAATGTGCTGCCCCCTGTGTCCCTCTTGTTCCCTCTGTATCCCCCTCTTGTGTGCCCTCTGTGCCCATTTCTTGTGTCCCCCTCTCCCTCCCCTGTGTCTCACCACCCCTCTCCCTCCCCTGTGTCTCTTCTCCTCCTCTCCCTCCACTGTGTCTCTTCCCCCTCACTCCCTCCCCATGCCTCCCCCCCCCTTCCTCCCCCGTGTCTCTTCCCCCCTCCCTCCATCCTCTGTCTCTTCCCCCCTCTAACTTCCCTGAGTCTCTTCCCCCCTCTCTGACTCATGTCTCTTTCCCTCCCCCTCCCTTATCATCCTCCTCATCCTCCCTTCTCATCCTCAACCCCCCTCCTCAACCCCCCCTTCTCAACTCCCCTCCTCATCCTCCCTCCTCATCCTCCCTCCTCATCCTCCCTCCTCAACCCCCCTCTTCCCCCCTCTCTGACTCATGTCTCTTTCCCTCCCCCTCCCTTATCATCCTCTTCATCCTCCCTTCTCATCCTCAACCCCCCTCCTCAACCCCCCCTTCTCAACTCCCCTCCTCATCCTCCCTCCTCATCCTCCCTCCTCATCCTCCCTCCTCAACCCCCCTCTTCAACCCCCCTCTTCATCCTCCCTTCTCATCCTCAACCCCCCTCCTCATCCTTCCTCCTCAACCCCCCTCCTCAACCCCCCTCCTCATCCTCCCTCCTCATCCTCCCTCCTCATCCTCCCTCTTCACCCCCTCTTCAACCCCCCTCCTCATCCTCCCTTCTCATCCTCAACCCCCCTCCTCATCTTCCCTCCTCAACCCCCCTCCTCGTCCCCCTCCTCAACCCCCCTCATCAACCCCCCTCCTCATCCTCAATCCCCCTCAACCTCAATCCCCCTCCTCATCCTCCCTCCTCATTACTTTACCCCCTCTCTAATTACCTCCCCCTCTCCCTTTCGCCTCTCTTACCTTCCATCAGTAGCTGCTCGTCCGCGCTTCTTCCGTCTGTGTCGGGAACCAGCCAATGCTAATGACATGTGGACGGAGAAGCGGAGGAGCAGCTGATGGAAGGTAAAAGAGGGGAAAGGGATAGGGGGAGGTAATTAGAGAGGGGTAAAGTGATGAGGAGGGAGGATGAGGAGGGAGTTGAGGTTGAGGAGGGGGGTTGAGGATGAGAAGGGGGTTGAGGATGAGGAGGGGGGTTGAGATTGGGGGTTGAGATTGAGGAGGGCGTTGAGGATGAGGAGGGGTTGAGGAGGGGTTTGATGCAGGGGGTTGAGGAGGGAGGATGAGGAGGATGATAAGGGAGGGGGAGGGAAAGAGACATGAGGGTGGAGAGACACGGGGGGGGGGGGAGAGACACAGGGGGCCTTTTTCAGCCTTAAAAAAAAACTCGGCTGAAAAACTCGGCTTATACTCGAGTATATACGGTACTTAATAGTTCCAAAAGCAATTTACATGAATTAATAGTAGTGCAGATATATAAGTGCAGGTTAAAATTTTGTATTCTTTTAATTGCAGTATAAAATGGAAAAAAAAATTGTAAAGATTAATAATTATTAATTAATTAATATATTAATATACGTTAATTAATCAATAACTGTCATCAATCCAAAATAAAAAGACGTAATCCTTTTTGGTTCCATAAGAACATAATTAAATTATATACCTGTAAAGGTGATCTATGCTGTTCAAAGGCTGCAAACGTCACTCTGTGTTCAGCCAGCTGCAGAGATGATGAAACTGTCAGTAAGATGGACAGCATTTGTAATATTTGGATTCATCCCTATGAGGCAATCAGCAGCTACACAGATATATCAGTGCATAATAAAATATACATATTGTTTGTGGTCCTTTTTTTTGTGGTAATATTACTAATTAATAAATTAATGTACATTAATGATCAATTAATCAAATGACTAAATGTATTCTAAAGAGCTAAGCATTAATATATTAATAAACTAAAGGCATTGTAAAATATAGAATCTTTGTTGTTCATAATGATTACTAATAAGTAGTTAATAAAATAATGTACATTAATAATTAATTAATCAAAGTCTAAATATATTAGAAAGAGGTAAGCATTAATGTATTAATAAACTTTAGACATTTTAAAATGTCATAATTTTTTTTGATAATGATTACGAATTAATAATTAACAAATTAATGTACATTAGTAATTAACTATTCAATTAATTAATGTATTAAACAGCTAAGCTTGAAAGTATTGATAAAGTAAAGAAAATGTAAATGTAAATTATAAGGTTGTTGCTTATTTTTTTTAACTAATAATATATACCTTTTTTAACAATAATTAATGTATTAATTATTTATTAATGATTATTAATATAAAATACTATACTTTACCTATTTATACTTAAGATTCAGCAATTAGTATCCTGAAGAGCTAACAATTTCTTTGGATTTTCCGGCAGCATAAAATGTCCACTCAGACTGTCATCACCTGAGGAGAAATTGTCAGTTCTGTGGCAAGTGTGCCCTATATATACGCTGCATGCGCAAGTCAAAACCGTTGGTTTAGGTGGGAAATCCGCCATTTCACAATCTTAATGTGTAAATGTGTAATTTAGTGTTGTAAAATGTCAGCGTTAATCTATGTTTTACATGCATTTTGCGTCCCTCCTATTAGTATTTTTCTACCTCGCACGTTGCTGGCTGTGTTTTGCGAGGTTCGGGGTCGTGTAGCCTTGTTTTTCTTGCTTAGATGATTTTCAAGTGCCGAAACTGCTTAAATTCGACTTAAATTTGCGTTCCACCTCACTTCCAGATGTCCTGGCTGTTCTTCCGTGCTGTGTGTGATGTTTTTGTATTTTTTGTGTTTTTCTTGAATTTTGTCCTGGCTGTTCTTCCGTGCTGTGTGTGATGTTTTTGTATTTTTTGTGTTTTTCTTGAATTTTGTTTTGCACGGTATGTTCGTCAACTTCATATTTTTCCTACATCATATTCTTATTTCTAAGTGCCGCGTCTCGTAATTTATTTTTTTCTAAGTCCCACGTTTGTCAACTGCTTGCAGCCTAAGGCGATTCCGCGTTTTGTAAGTGTTTGGAGGCTAAGTCTCCTGCGTGTTTCATTACCTCCACTGCTCGCCTCTCTTTGCAAAGCTCACAGCAATGAGCTCCTTCGGTGCTCATCGTCTGTGCTGCGCCTTTTAGTGGTTTTACGGCTCGCCTCGCTTCACAAGGCATGGAGGGCAATGAGCGCCTTCGGTGACCATCGCCTAAGTACTCCGAATTAACAGCTCGCCTCCCTTCGAGAGGCACTCTGGTGATGAGCGCCTTGGACGTTAATCACTAAGTAGTACGCACCACGCAAAGCGTGATGACTTCTCGTAGTTCGACAATTATATATATATATATATATTAACTTTCTAAAATATCTGTCCATGTTCAAGATAAAAAGTAATTTTGTCAACTAAGTCCCATAAAATGGATTGAAGAACTATACTTGAAAATTGACTTTATTTTGTATGCACTGATTCTGTGGTGAATCTACCATATTAATTTATGTTGATCTACTTCCTGAGATATGGGGATACTTTGAATGCAGCGGAATCTTCTATCTGCATGGGAATGTGGCATCTAAGGCTACTAGTGTTTTCAACTGGGCTAATAAAAGTCTGATTAGTTTGCCAGAACACCCCCCTAATAAATTAGCAGAAAGAATTAAAATCAGAGACAATGGCACCACTCTGTATATAAAAAATTTTAAATTTAAAGGGACGACTGTGGTCGGATTTTTTTATATATGGAATTTTATATAACTAAGTGTGATAATGAGGAAAACAATTTTAGAAAGAAAAAATTAAGCACAACCTTTTACTTTTCTCAGGTGATTCTATCTGTCACGTTCTTCCATTACTCCTATTAAATGCATTGGCAGTTTTAGATACCACAATACCATTATGCAGAAAGAAGCTTACTGTACATTCAAAGTATCTTCCATCATCATAAAATTAGTCAACAGTAACCAAAATAGTTAATTACACAGCAACAAATTTGCATATAAAAGGAAGATTCGAAAAACATTCAGCCTATTTATGTGTAGTTCTTCAAAAGAGTGAATTTTTAATATAGGACTACACTAAGGTTGTGTATTTATTTCATTTTCTAAAACATTTAACCCTCCATCAAGTGTAATTGATCAAAAGTGTTCCTTTATTTGTATTTGAGGCACAGAATCACATTTTTTATGTTACCATGAATCAAAATGTAGAGGTAAAGTGACCATTTTCTAGTGGTAATATATTTAAATCATGAATATTCTGGAGCTCTGAAGTATTTTTATCTACAGGATTGCAGCTTGAGATACTGGGCATGCTTTTAGAACACAGTTTGTATTCCTCTATTTAAGCTCAGATGCCAAATAAATACAGTTGCGCCTAATGAGGGATAAAAAAGCAATGACTTTCAGTATCTTGTCTGCAGTGTGTCATCATTTCAGAAGCAATTATTGTCTAATGACTTTCACAGAGAATACAGATGTGAGATACAAAGTTTATTTGAAACATATTAAATTAAATATACATAATTACTGCTAGTTTTATAGTAACAACTAATGAAGATGTAATTCAGAAAGTGAAATAAGACTGCTAATTACATTATTTTATTGTTAATAAATTGATATATGTTTATTTGATAGAGCATGTCTGAAAGATTTATTATTTGAAGCTTTTAATTACAAAACACTAACATGTTCTTTAGAAATATTAAAATACATAGTAATGCGGGGCAGGTTCTGATAGTAAGGCCCAAAATGAGACTTTTATCACTTTCTACCCCAACCCCAATTTGCACTAATGCGTTTTATTTTTGACAAAGCAGTGTAACCCACAATAAAATAATTATTTATATGAAGGAAGAACAAGAAAAGCAGCTCTTGTGAGAGCTTACAATCTAGGACAGTGTTGAGCAAAACAGTGCCCTATCAGGATACCCTTGCTGCCTAATGATCCAAACTGGAGTATAAAATCATATCCTTCCTTCATAGCAAGGGCGGCCCGTCCATTGGGGCGTCGGGGCAAACGCCCTCCCTAATATTTTCGTGACCCTGCAATAAAAAAACACAATAATATATTAGTAATAACCCCAAAACAATTAAATATAATGTGTACCTCAGCATTCAAGTGTTATTACATTAATAAATGAAGCAAACTATTCCCTGGGACACTGTCACTTTAAGATAACCCCTTGCCCTTGTGTGTATATATTAACTGCTGCTGTGTATCTATTGTAGCTTTCCCTGCATCCCCGTGTGATCATATTACACTACACTGACTACACTAACCTTAAGACTCTATGAATCAATGAGGCCTGGCCCCCTGACCGTTAATGCATTTCGCCCACCAGCACAATGACGATATGCATGGGCAGTGATAAATGTATCAATTTCATGACTGACAGTCTTCCATCATTGACCAATTAATGATGGAAGGCTGTCCAGTTGTCAGGAGAACCACCTAAACCCACCCAGACCGTTAGCTCCGAGCGCCCGCCAGGTAATAGGGCCTCGAGTTAACTTTTGATTGACATCCACAGTTAATAAAACCACCAGATTCCAGTCCCTTCCCTCTTTCTGTTTCCTGACCCTGCTCACGCTGAGACTGAGAGAGACCTCCCTGGCTGAAACTACTCACATCTGCCCAACCAACACAGTAAGTCTACCTACCTGCCCTGGCCAAACCAACCCCCTAGTGCCCCTAATAAAAGGAAGGGTCCCCCCAGATACCCCACTATGCCTGCCTGGCCTGCCACCTACCCAGCCACCCACCAACTTACCTACCACCGACCTAGGCCTGTAATGCCTGTGCCACCCCCATCACCCCCATGTGGCCTGTGCCACCCCCGATCACACCGATGTGGCCTATGCTATGCCACCACCCGATTACCCCGATCACGGTGATCGGGGTAATCGGGCAGTGAGCGGGGTGGCACAAGCCACATGTGGGTGATCGGATCACCCCCATGAGGCCTGTGCCACCCCTGATTACCTCCATGTGGCCTGTGCCACCCCCGATCACCCCGATGTGGCCTATGCTATGCCACCGCCCGATTACCCCGATCACGATGATCGGGGTAATTGGGCGGTGAGCGGGGTGGCACAGGCCACATGGGGGTGATCGGATCACCCCCATCAGGCCTGTGCCACCCCTGATCATCTCCATGTGGACTACGCGGCCACCGACCCACTGACCGACCCATGGCCGCCTGACCACACCCTGACCCAACTACCAACCCCCCCCCCCCTATTTTTATTCCATTTTTAGAAGTAACAGGCAATGCATGTGCCTGTCACTTTTAAAGATAAAATAAAAATAAGGTAAGGGAAAAACAAAAAACAATAATAAAAATAAAGTAAACAGCACATACTAAACAATAATAGAAAAAAAGTAAACAACAGCACATACTTACCTGTCAAATTGACCCCTCCAGCGGTGGCCTTCTGCCCTGGATAGTCGTCGGGCATTCCAATCAATTTTGATTGAAGCCCATGTCATAATAATCCAATCTTGATTGAAGCCTATGTCATAATAATCCAATCTTGATTGAAGCCATTGTCCATCCATTCTAGCCCATTGCAAGAGGCCTCCACCTAAAAAAAAAACGACGCTCTAAAAAAAAAAAACACAACAAACAAACGGAGCTCCTCCTACAAGGAGCTCCACCCGCGACTAATTGTTTTTTTCCCACGCTACGCCTTATATACTAATTTTTGAAGGACTCTGATTGGCTGAAATTTTTTGATTGACATTGATTTCAACCAATGAGAGTCTTTAAAAAATTAGCATATTAGCAAAGCAGGTATGGAAGCCTGTAAGGGCAAAAAAGGTTAGTGTGAACTTGTGTGACCCTGTATGTATTATACATATTACAGGGCTATTTATGTGATAATTATGTGATATCCTGTAACATGTTTAGCAAATAAATAGCACTGTAATATGTATAATAAATAATGTCTAATAGAAATACATGAGCAATATAATCAAATAATTAATAAGGTACATCAATTAATCAATTAATAAATATCAATTAATATATATTTTTTTATGTATATGTTTATGTATATTTATGTATATTTTTGATGTGTGTGTGTGTGATTGATATATATATATATATATATATATATATATTGATATATATATATATATAAAATGATTGATATATATATATATTGATTGATATATATATATATTGATTGATAGATATATTGATTGATATATATATATATATATATATATATATATATATATATATATATTGAGATATATATATATATATATATATTGAATGATTTATATATTGATTATTGATTGATATATATATATATATATATATATATTTATATATTGATTGATTTATAAATTGATTATTGATTGATATATATATATATATATATATAAAATGATTGATATATATATATATATATATATTAATATATATTGATATATATATATATATATATATATATATATTCATATATATATATATATATAATTAATTATATATCTCAATATATATATATATATATATATATATATATATATATTTATTTTTTTTTCATTTTTTTTCATGTACAGTTTGGGCCTATATGGTTTTGATTGGTTATTTAATGTTTTTAAGGTGCGGTTGGGGCCTATATGGTCACACTTGGTTATTTAGGGTTTTTAAGGTGCGGTTGGGGCCTATATGGTCACACTTGGTCTTTTAAGGTTTTTAAGGTGCGGTTGGGGCCTATATGGTCACACTTGGTTATTTAGGGTTTTTAATGTGCGGTTGGGGCCTATATGGTCACACTTGGTTATTTAGGGTTTTTAAGGTGCGGTTGGGGCCTATATGGTCACACTTGGTCTTTTAAAGTTTTTAAGGTGCGGTTGGGGCCCATATGGTCACACTTGGTCTTTTAAGGTTTTTAAGGTGCGGTTGGGGCCTATATGGTGACACTTGGTTATTTAGGGTTTTTAAGGTGCGGTTGGGGCCTATATGGTCACACTTGGTCTTTTAAGGTTTTTAAGGTGCGGTTGGGGCCTATATGGTCACACTTGGTTATTTAGGGTTTTTAAGGTGCGGTTGGGGCCTATATGGTCACACTTTGTTATTTAGGGTTTTTAAGGTGCGGTTGGGGCCTATATGGTCACACTTGGTCTTTTAAGGTTTTTAAGGTGCGGTTGGGGCCTATATGGTCACACTTGGTTATTTAGGGTTTTTAAGGTGCGGTTGGAGCCTATATGGTCACACTTTGTTATTTAGGGTTTTTAAGGTGCGGTTGGGGCCTATATGGTCACACTTGGTCTTTTAAGGTTTTTAAGGTGCAGTTGGGGCCTATATGGTCACACTTGATTATTTAGGGTTTTTAAGGTGCGGTTGGGGCCTATATGGTCACGCTTTGTTATTTAGGGTTTTTAAGGTGCGGTTGGGGCCTATATGGTCACACTTTGTTATTTAGGGTTTTTAAGGTGCGGTTGGCGCCTATATGGTCACACTTTGTTATTTAGGGTTTTTAAGGTGCGGTTGGGCCCTTTATGGTCACATTTTGTTATTTAGGGTTTTTAAGGTGCGGTTGGGGCATATATGATCACACTTTGTTATTTAGGGTTTTTAAAGTGGGGTTGTGGCCTATATGGTCACACTTTGTTATTTAGGGTTTTTAAGGTGCGGTTGGGGCCTATATGGTCACACTTTGTTATTTAGGGTTTTTAAGGTGCGGTTGGGGGCTATATGGTCACACTTTGTTATTTAGGGTTTTTAAGGTGCAGTTAGGGCCTATATGGTCACTCTTTGTTATTTAGGGTTTTTAAGGTGCGGTTGGGCACCATATGGTCACACTTTGTTATTTAGGGTTTTTAAGGTGCGGTTCGGGCCTATATGGTCACACTTTGTTATTTAGGGTTTTTAAGGTGCGGTTGGGGCCTATATGGTCACACTTGGTTATTTAGGGTTTTTAGGCTGCGGTTGGGGCCTATATGGTCACACTTGGTAATTTAGGGTTTTTAATGTGCGGTTGGGGCCTATATGGTCACACTTGGTCTTTTAAGGTTTTTAAGGTGCAGTTGGGGCCTATATGGTCACACTTGGTTATTTAGGGTTTTTATGGTGTGGTTGGGGCCTATATGGTCACACTTGGTCTTTTAAGGTTTTTAAGGTGCGGTAGGGGCCTATATGGTCACACTTTGTTATTTAGGGTTTTTAAGGTGCGGTTGGGGCTTATATTGTCACACTTGGTCTTTTAAGGTTTTAAAAGTTACGGTTTGGGTCTTGAACGTTCTAATGTTTTTTTTGTTGTTTTCTATCACCCCCCAGGTGCAAACTGTCTGTGGAAGCAGATTTGTTTGGACTCGTTGGTTGATTTACTGGACGTGAATACCCCGAGAAGGAGAGTCAACTGTTGGTGAGTATATGGTCACACTTGGACTTTTAAGGTTTTTAAGGTGCGGTTGGGGCCTATATGGTCACACTTGGTCTTTTAAGGTTTTAAAAGTTACGGTTTGGGTCTTGAACGTTCTAATGTTTTTTTTGTTGTTTTCTATCACCCCCAGGTGCAAACTATCTGTGGAAGCAGATTTGTTTGGACTCGTTGGTTGACTTACTGGACGTGAATACCCCGAGAAGGAGAGTCAACTGTTGGTGAGTATATGGTCACACTTGGACTTTTAATGTTTTTAAGGTGCGGTTGGGGCCTATATGGTCACACTTGGTCTTTTAAGGTTTTAAAAGTTACGGTTTGGGTCTTGAACGTTCTAATGTTTTTTTTTGTTGTTTTCTATCACCCCCCAGGTGCAAACTGTCTGTGGAAGCAGATTTGTTTGGACTCGTTGGTTGATTTACTGGACGTGAATACCCCGAGAAGGAGAGTCAACTGTTGGTGAGTATATGGTCACACTTGGACTTTTAAGGTTTTTAAGGTGCGGTTGGGGCCTATATGGTCACACTTGGTCTTTTAAGGTTTTAAAAGTTACGGTTTGGGTCTTGAACGTTCTAATGTTTTTTTTGTTGTTTTCTATCACCCCCAGGTGCAAACTATCTGTGGAAGCAGATTTGTTTGGACTCGTTGGTTGACTTACTGGACGTGAATACCCCGAGAAGGAGAGTCAACTGTTGGTGAGTATATGGTCACACTTGGACTTTTAATGTTTTTAAGGTGCGGTTGGGGCCTATATGGTCACACTTGGTCTTTTAAGGTTTTAAAAGTTACGGTTTGGATCTTGAACGTTCTAATGTATTTTTTGTTGTTTTCTATCACCCCCCAGGTGCAAACTATCTGTGGAAGCAGATTTGTTTGGACTCGTTGGTTGACTTACTGGATGTGAATACCCCGAGAAGGAGAGTAAACTGTTGGTTAGTATATGGTCACACTTGGACTTTTAAGGTTTTTAAGGTGCGGTTGGGGCCTATATGGTCAAACTTGGTCTTTTAAGATTTTAAAAGTTACCGTTTGGGTCTTGAACATTCTAATGTTTTTTTTGTTGTTTTCTATCACCCCCCAGGTGCAAACTATCTGTGGAAGCAGATTTGTTTGGACTCGTTGGTTGACTTAATGGAAGTGAATACCCCGAGAAGGAGAGTCAACTGTTGGTGAGTATATGGTCACACTTGGACTTTTAAGGTTTTTAAGGTGCGGTTGGGGCCTATATGGTCACACTTGGTCTTTTAAGGTTTTAAAAGTTACGGTTTGGGTCTTGAACGTTCTAATGTTTTTTTTGTTGTTTTCTATCACCCCCCAGGTGCAAACTATCTGTGGAAGCAGATTTGTTTGGACTCGTTGGTTGACTTACTGGACGTGAATACCACGAGAAGGAGATTCAACTATTGGTGAGTATCATTGCTTTTAATTTTCTGTCCAAGCGTATAGGTGCAAATTTGATGTTGATGTAGTCTTGTCACATGAGGGTTTGCAATCTGTAATGTATACCAATGAATTCAACACACTGTTATTTTAAAGTAATTTTGTGACATAATATAAATTAATATACCGTGATCTCTTTCTTCTATTGGTATCAGGAATGAATACTATTGACTCTCTACTTGTGAAGCCTTTCGGCACCCTAACCTATGAGGAGAAGTTGGAAGTAAAATGGTTAGGACCTGACAAACCAGAGATAAATCTGCAGCAAATCGCAAGAGATAGAGGGAAGCAATATATCCGTACTTTCAATACTGAATGGTACAAGAAGAACGACTGGCTTTGTGGAAGCGTTTCTAGGAAGTCCTTATATTGTTTCCCATGCATCCTATTTGGTGGTGACGCTACTTGAACCAAAACTGGAGTGACTGACGTCAAACATCTAGCTGATAAATTGTCAAAACACAAAAGTTCTAAAGCTCACTTGGATAACAGGATCAAGTTTGAGATGCTTGGACAGGCGAACATTGCAGTTCAACTGGACCAAGGATACCAAGTCAGTATTCAAAAACACAACGAAGAAGTGGCTAAGAACCGGTACATCCTTTCGAAGATAATTGATAGTGTTCGCTTTTGTGGCGCTTTTGAACTGGCATTAAGAGGACACGACGAAAGTGAAACATCGCTAAATCCAGGAGTGTTTCGAGGCCTGGTGGATTTGGTTGGCAGTATCAATAGTGCAATGGAACAGCATTTGAAGACTGCAACTGTGTTTAAGAGCACGTCCAAAACCGTGCAGAATGAGCTACTGGACTGCATGCATGAAGTTATTAAGGAAGTGATTCACCAAGAGCTTAAGGAAGCCCAGTTTGTGGCAATCCAAGCGGAGGAAACAACCGATATTTCCGCTAGGACACAGTGCGTTGTAGTCTATCGCTACATTGACAAGAAGCATCAAGTGGTGGAAAGATTTAATGGCTTCACGGAAATGAAAGCAACGGATGCAGACTCGATTGCTGCTGTTGTGCTGGAAAGTCTGAATACTGTTCTCCCAGAGCCAGAAGACAAGAAGAAACTCATAGCTCAAAGCTACGATGGTGCCAGTGTGATGCGTGGAGATCAAGGAGGAGTTCAAAGAAAAATAAAAGACGTGTCCCCGAACGCACACTACGTCCATTGCTATGCTCACCAACTGAACCTATTAATGGAGAAAGCAGTTTCAAGGATTGGAAGAGTTCGAGTTTTTTTTTCCAACATAGGCGGCATACCATCTTTTTTTTCACGCTCTCCAAAAAGGACTGGAGTTCTGGATGAGGTAGTTGGTAGAAGACTTCCAAGAGGTGCACCGACACGATGGAACTTCAACGTTAGGACCGTGAACGTCATCTATGAGAACAGAGATGCGCTACTTGAGTGTTTCCAGACAATTGAAGCATGTCTAAACTTTGATCAAACATCTATACGTGAAGTCGCAGGTTTCATTGGAATGCTGGAAGACAGGGAGTTTCTTTACTTCCTTAAATTATTTCATTTAATAATGCCACATGTTGACATCCTCTATAGTCAGCTTCAGAAGCGAGACACGGATACTGTTTATATCCAAAAAGTCACAGAAGACTTTGTCGCCAGCATCCAGAAAATCCGTAATTCTGTTGACGAGATAGAGCAAGTTTGCCTAGCAATGTAACATTCCACAGACGGAGTGCGGAGATCTCAACCTTGAGACAACTTTCAAGAGGTATGTGACATAGTGGTGGTTCATGCAAAAGAACGTTTTTCATTTTCAAATCACCTAGTCAGTGCCAAACTTGTTCAAAGTGACTTGTATAAAACCCATGACACTTGCTTTCCAACCCAAGCTCTGGAAGACACCGTGCAAGCATATCCAATACTGAAGAAGGAACAATTACGCACTGAGCTGTCACTTCTGTATGGGAAGACAGATTTTCATGCTTGTACAAATGCTGTTGCTCTGCACAAACTTTTACATCAATTTAATCTGCAGAATGATTTCACAGAGACAGTGTAATTATTAAGAATCCTGATTACAACACCGATGACCACTGCAGAATCAGAAAGATGCTTCTCCACATTGAGGAGGATAAAAACCTTTTTAAGAAGCACCATGTCCCTGGAGCGGTTGAATGCATTGGCGATGCTCTCAATGGAAAAGCAACTGATTTCCGAGATCCCAGACTTCAATTAAAAAAACATTGAGAAGTTTTGTTCTTTGAAAGATCGCCGTGCAAAATTTAAATACAAGTGATTGAAGCAAAGAAGAATGCATACCCCCAGGGTGTGCAAAGATAAACTGCGTTAAGCAGCACCACCTCACTACCAAACATAACTAGTGGTAAGTAAAGTATGAACGGTGTGTGGGTGTGCATATGGAAGGAGCTATGAAAGGTGTGTGCATGGTCAGTAACAATTGTTAAAGCCTTGGCGTGGTTTGAAGGAATTGGAGGCACTTCCAAGGGTAGCTGTCACTTCTGTACGGGAAGCCAGAATTTCATATCTGTACGAGTGCTGTTGCTCTGCACCAACTTTACCATCAATTTAATCTGCATAATCATTTCACAGAGACAGTGAAGCTATAAGGAATCCTCCTTACAACACCGAAGACGACTGCAGAATCAGAAAGATGCTTCTCCACATTGAAGAGGATAAAAAGGTATTTAAGAAGCACCATGGCCCTGGAGCGGTTGAATGCATTGGTTTGAAGGAATTGGAGGCACTTCCAAGGGTAGCTGTCACTTCTGTACGGTAAGCCAGAATTTCATGTCTGTACGAGTGCTGTTGCTCTGCATCAACTTAACCATCAATATAATCTGCATAATGATTTCACAGAGACAGTGAAGCTATAAGGAATCCTGCTTACAACACCGAAGACTACTGCAGAATCAGAAAGATGCTTCTCCACATTGAAGAGGATAAAAAGGTATTTAAGAAGCACCATGGCCCTGGAGCGGTTGAATGCATTGGTTTGAAGGAATTGGAGGCACCTTCAAGGGTAAGTAAAGTTCTCAGAAATGGCACCACCGAACTACCAAAAATAACTAGTGGTAAGTAAAGTATGAATGGTGTGTGGGTGTTCATATGGAAGGGGCTATGAAAGTTGTGTGAATGGTCAGTAACAATTGTTGAAGCCTTGGCGTGGCGTTACTGCTCATATGGTTATCCATATGCTAATTCAACCTGTTTGTTTGACATTGATTATTGTGTTGTCTAAACAGAAGTGAAATGTTGTTGTTTTCTTGAATCCCAAGATCCACTGGTTTGGGCCTATACAGTGCTGATTGGTCTTCTAAGGTATGTTTGGGGCCTATATGGTCACACTTGGTCTTCTAAGGTATGTTTGGGGCCTATGGTCACACTTGGTCTTCTAAGGTATGTTTGGGGCCTATATGGTCACACTTGGTCTTCTAAGGTATGTTTGGGGCCTATGGTCACACTTGGTCTTCAAAGGTATGTTTGGGCCTATATGCTCACACTTGGTCTTCTAAGGTATGTTTGGGGCCTATTTGGTTCCACTTGGTCTTTTAAGCTTTTTAAGGTATGGTTTTGTTCTTGAATGGTCTGATTGATTTTCTTGTTTTCTTTCAACCCCAGGTGCAAACCCTATGTGGCAGTAGATTTGTTTGTACTCGTTGGTCAACTTACTGAACGTGAATACCCTGAGATGAAGAGCCGACTAATGGTAGGTGTCACTGCTTTAATTTTTCTGTTAATGCGTATAGGTGCAATTATGATATTGCTGTAGTCTTGTCACATGAGTTTTTTCAATCTATATTGTATACCAATGAATTTCACACATTGTTACTTTACTTCATGATATTTCTGCATTGCTGATCATGTATTTCAATGGGCTTTACAAGTATAAGGTCATTGGGCGGGGCTTATAAAGGTCATTATGATGTCAGGGGAGGAGTTATAAAAATGGGTGTGGTTTGAAAAAAAAAGAAGTGGCTATGTTTCGCCCTGGCGCCCCTCCAACTTGAAAGTTCACCAGCCGCCACTGCTTCATAGCACACACTTCCCCATATCTCTAGCTCTATTGTTACACAGAGCCATTCACTTAGTATGTTTATTTTTTCCCATAATTCAGCTCTCTTATAAAATTTAATTATTTCATATTTACATTAGGGGCGAAAAATGTTGCCATTCAAATTAAATGAATTTATTTGGACACCTAATGTGTCTAGAGGAAATGATTTGGATAGAACTCACAAGCTGCCAAAGCTAAATTATTTGAAAGAAGTGATCCTTAGAGATGTGATAATCTGAGTACATTTTTATGCACAATAAAAAAAACAGGGCCTGTCCTCTCCCTGTGAAAAATTAGAGATATTTCTGTAAGACGAAAAGTGTATAGTAAGATCACTAGCAGGTTGATAGACCCCTAAAGATAATATGCAAATGGAGCTTTCTGGTAAAATTGTTTGTAACTAAAATATGAGATAAAGTGCCGATTTCTTCCCCTAAAGAAGGAGAAACATTGTTGGAGGGGAATTGGATGTTCTGCGCAGTAGAGCTTACTAAAGCCATGTGGCGATGAAAAATAGCGTTGCTTTTCATGTGAGCAAGATAACTGCTTAATAAATATTGGCCTAAATCTGTGTTGCAGGGCTTGATTAAGCAGTGGAAATGGCATTACCTTGACATGAGCGAGATCACTTCTTGCCTGAAATCTGATAGAAAAAGGGGCCCTAATCTGCAAATATAGGGTTTGTTGCAAGCAACTTGGGGATGAAAGACTTACCTTGGGCATGGACAAAGTTGCTTTCTAGTACATAAGAGAGCTAAAATCAGTAAAAAAAGGGCCAGCAATGTGCATCTTGATGAAAGAGACTTACCTTGGGCATATACAAAGTTGTTGATTAATAGATAAGAGCCACAACTTCAGCAAAGTAAGGCTTGGTGAAGCCAAAAGACAAGGAATCTATGAGAAACACCCTTCAGGCACAGACACAAAAGTGAGTTGAAGTGTGCAAGGAAGAGGCTGGCCGAAGGAGCAAATTAAAGGCCAGAGGGCCCCACAGGAAGAGGTGGGGTGGGAGATGGCCCCTCCTGCAATACCCAGGTACCAACCTGGTTATGTATATATATATATATATATATATATATATATGTGTGTTAAGAAATATATATTAACATGCACCTTTACTACAAAAATTAGAGGAACAGCTTAGGAGATGATGAAGCTAGGTAGGGAGGTAGATGGGACCATCAAATGGACTACTCATTTATTCCAATCATGTAGTGAGAATGATATTTTTTGTTTTGTATTCTAAAGGGGTGTTTTAGAGGAAGGTTGTAAATAAAGATGTAAATTAGGGAAAAAAAGAAAAAAAGAAAAAGGTCACATGATCAAAAAAGCTACACATAACGTTCAGGGAGGAAATAAATACCCCTCAGAAAATCAAAATTGCTTTGGATTTTTACAGAAAACAAAAATTAGGTTTAGTGGGATTTCAAGAAACTCATTGGTTAAATGACAGCTAAAATTAGACATCTATTATAAAAATGTAATCTACTCCTCGTTTAATAAAAGAAAAAGAAGTGTACCAATTTTAATGAGTAGAAATTGAATAATAAATCAATATTTCTTGAAGGCATATTTAAGTTTCATGGATTATGAATGCATCTAATAGAGAACAATCAAAAAAATGTGCATGAAAAAATACCAAACCTCTTGAATTTGCAAGCAGGTGATTTAACACCCCTGGCAATCCCTGCTAAAATTAGCATAACATTCATAATTCAATACATGTTATCAATTTGTGATGGCAGCTTGTGTAGCAAGGAATCATGAAACGTGTAGTCCCCTGCACAAGGCAGCCACGAAGAGCCGAGAAATTGTTGTGATGTCTGCATTGTGCTGCTGTTGGTTTGAAGGTTAGTAAAGAGTTAAAAAAACATACCCGAGCTAGACGTGTTTAGTGTGAGCTCCTGCTTAAAGCACTAAAAGTGGGCTTATAAATTGCCCTAGTTATCATAACTAAACTGCATACCCTGAAAACAACTGGGGGAAGAGGAGGGGGACCTATTTCCCCCGTGGGACCCTCAAAAGATACCCCTGGAGGCACAGCTGCAGAGAAACCTGCACCCGGCCAGCTCACTAGAAGACTGCCTTCCTGCAGGGACTTACCGGGAGGTGAGAGCTTCAGAGGCCCTGCGCCTGCTACAGGCACCCTTTGCCAGAAACTGCAACACTGCAGAAGGGCCTGGTCAGAGCAACACAGGAGGCAGTGGAAGCTACAGAGACCCCAAGATCGGGTGGCGGCCATCTTGGATTTGCATGAGGCAAGGTCTGAGATGGAGGCCCAGGCCCCTGTGTATGCACAGGATCACCTCAGGAGCTTTACCCATTAACCCTGTGACCCTATGCCTGGAGACCCAACTGTAAAGTGAGTACTGGTGGGGCTGGAGGAAAGAAGCAGGAAGATAGAGGGTGGCTATATCTTTACCTGCATTAGGGGGCTCAGAGAGGCCCTTGCTGTTGGAGTGTCACTCCTGCAAAAAAGAGCTCTGAGGCGGCCATTTTAGGGGCATAGGACAGGACTGTGCATGCAGAAGGGATACATGTCAGTCCTAACCCCATCTCCTCCACAAGTATAAAACAAGCACAACACTGTTTATAATACACCCCTCATCTAACTAGCCTGCTATCCTTAACAAACATGTACAAACAAGGAAAACCCACACTGAACTTAGGGTACTTAAACCTTTGAGAAAACTGGAATTATAAAGACTCACTATTCAACTTACACACCAACAGATAAGGCTTACCTTTATTCTGACAGCCCTGCAAATCAGGGCCCCATATGTGAGAAACTGGCATATGTAACACTGACTCTATGCAAGTGGCAGACAGAGAATGGAGGCTCACTGACACCTAGTGGACAGAAACGATTCAACACTATTTCCCAAAGCACTCCAACTGTCAAGCAGGGGTATTACACAAAGGTAAAAGTGGAAACATAGATCAGTAAAGAGGAAGGGTTTACTCTACAATCTACCCTGCATAGAAAAGCCCCTCAATCACTCCCTAAAGGAGGGACCCTGCCCAAGACAAAACACAGGTGGCACTCAACACAAAAAAACAGAGACTGCAAACAGAACCACTATACGTAAACCTTGAAATGGCGAGAAATCCCTGACCCCCCCCCGCGTCACAAATGAGGGGTCAACTCTCTAAAAGCCATGCACGATAGACCACAAGCAACCAAAGACCATGACTAAAATGTGATTTGCATTAAACGCATTCATTTATCTGCACCACCACTTTGATCCCTCAGCAACTGCTACTGACCGTCAGCCACAGACTGCCCACGCAATAGTAACTTTAATCCTTGGGCTTCAACATGGGGAAATGCAAAAAAGGCACTGCAACCAGAAGGATCACAGATCATTTTAAAACCCCAGAAACCGCCCAAGAAGCGAACTCAGAGCACTCAGACAACTCTGAGGACCAGGAGGACCTGGGTGCAACCCAAAGCAACATGGACCTCTCACCGAGATCCATAGCCCTGATAGAACGAATGTTCCAGGCATATACTGAAAAGACTGTGAATGCTATCAGAAAGGACATAAATGACCTGGGTCAGAGAACCAACCTTCTGGAAGAAAAGGTAGACCAGATTGCTGAAGCCCAGGAGAGGGACAGAGCGCTACACTCGCAGACCTACTCCAGAGTGGAAACCCTCGAAGATAAATTTGAGGACCTAGAAAACAGGTCGCGCCGCCATAATTTAAGACTGAGAGGGATTCCAAAGGCAGTACAAGACCTGAAGCCTTACCTGAAAGACACCATCAAGGGCATTATTCCGGAAATACCAGAGTCAGTATGGGAGATAGAGAGGGCCCACAGAGCTCTAGGGGCACACAGAAACCCAGACATACCGAAAGATGTGATCATTAGATTCCTGAGACAACAAGCCAGGGACCTGATCCTGGCGGCAGCCAGAAAAAAGCAAAACATCAGGGGCCCAGACAATGCAACAATACTGCTGTTCGCAGATCTTTCTCCGATCACACTGACCAGGCGCAGGGAAATGAAGCCAGCCCTAGAGATTCTGAACACACATAAAATCCCATATAGATGGGGATTTCCATTTGTGGTATCTTTTCAACATAAGGGCAAGATGTACTCAGCCCGCTCCCTGGAGGAATGCCGCTCTCATTTCACTACTATCGGACTTGCACCTAATCCACCGAACAACGCAGAGAGGGATCACAGACGAAACAATACTACTGCACCCACCAAACAGTGGACTAAAGTACAGAATAAAGGCAATCAGAGCTCTTCCCCAAATTCGCGGGAAATGCCTACGAGCCACAAGTCCACTACTAGAACTGGGCAGATAACTGAAGGCGCCCTTAGAGCTACCTGAAGTACCATACCAATCGGACTAATTTACAAAGGGTTTAATCATTCATGATTTGTTGTTGAATTTAAGGCTAATTTGTATAAGATTTATCTTTTGTCATTTTAAGCACAGTTCAAAAGTCATTGCTGGTTGTTACTGTTTCTTACAAATGTCTTAGCCTGAGAATATAGCTACAAAACTTCCCATAACTAGACTTGAAAGGAAGACAACACTGACACTCACCAAACTTAAACACTAAGGCAAGAGTCGATGGGAAGCCTTTTTTTTTTTTTTTTTAACAAGAGACGAAGTAAACAGGGAAAGATGGCTACCCACTTGAAAATTAGAGACCTATTACCCCCCCTACAGAGGACATAACATAAAGGCAGGCCTCACAAGAGCTCTTTTTACTACCATACTGAAGCCCCCATTGATGAACTAGCAGGGAACCACCCAAACCAAAAGAAGACGACACTAGGGGAAATAGAGGCCCACTGAAAACCTAAAATTTGAGGCACGTTACCACTCGAATCAGAAACGTAGGGTGACATAAACAAAAAAAGAACCTTCCAAAACCTTATCATAATCCAAGAGAGTGTAGAAGGCCAACTAGCTGTTATAGATAAGACCATGACACTTTCCCTTCATCTCTTACCAGACTATTAGACTCTATAGTTAGATCTAAATGAGTTGCCCCTCAGTGGCTACAAGGAACTACTTTTAAGTAATGGGTTCCTTATATATACCCCTCCAACAGGGGATTATAGGACGATTGCCTCCCATAGTCCTACCCCCGACAGATGCCAGAATTTTTGACTGGCATAGGCGTAAGTGTATATGTATTACTGTTAATGTTGTTTATGAACTTTCTTTTTTCCCTTCCCCTCCCACCCCAGCACGCTCTATCCGGCATGAGAAGACATTGGCCTGCAACAGGGCCTGGAGGCTCCTTCTGGTGCTCCCTGGCTCTCTGGTCCCTCCTGCACGATCCGGGACATGGGGTGAGTTGACAGGCTCTCAACAACACCTCCTCAGACTTACCCGATGGCCAGTGTAGAATACGCTTTTACCACACACAATGTAAAAGGGTTCAATTCACAGTACAAAAGGAGAAAAGCTTTCCTTTATTACAAGCATATAAAGCCTTCTGTCCTGTTCTTGCAGGAAACACATTTTGCCCAACACAAAATCCCCTCATTCTTGGATAAAGAATACCCAAACTATTACTCAGCTACGCAACCCACCAGAAAAGCGGGGACATCAATACTAGTACACCGCAATTTTCCATTCCAGATCACCTCTAAAATAATTGACAAAGAGGGACACTACATAATTCTATCCGGCACAATTCTAGGTTCAGAGCTGACGCTAGTATCCATTTATGCCCCGACGACATCTCCACACAAAACTCTTTTAAAAATCCTGAGAGTACTTGAATCTAACGCCCATGAAAAACTGATAATAGGGGGAGACCTCAATCTGACATTAGATTCTCTCTTAGATCGATCTTGGGGCCTAGACTGTGGTCGGTACACAAATAAAATTCAACAAATTAAGAGATTATTAAACGCTATAGGCTTAGTGGACGCCTGGAGAGGGCATCACCCAACCAGACGGGAATATACTCACTACTCGCATGTACATGGATCTTATTCCCGAATCGATACAATACTAGTAAGCGCGCCAATTTTTGATATGACTAGATCAGCCGAAATTAATGTATGCCCATGGTTGGATCATTCGGCGGTGACCCTGACAATAGACTTTGGCGAGACCCAGAAAAGCCCTTTTATCTGGAGGCTAAATGAAATTTTACTACACAACCCCACATTCAATAGCCAAGTAGAGAAAGACCTACGACTGTACTTTGACATCAATGACACTACAGACGTAGGGATGGGCTGGATCTGGACTGCCCATAAGGCGTATATACGTGGCACCTATATTAAGCTTGCTTCGGCCTTTAAGAAGCAATGCCTGCAGAGGGAAACAGAGATCAGAAAAGAACTCCAAAGACTAGAGAGACATAACCAGACTAACCCCTCTCCTCAAACAAGACATCAAATAGATAGATGTAGACTGGAATTCGACAATGCTCTCTCAATGCGGACAGACAAAGCACTGAGGCGCACCACCCACCTATACTATACGAAGGCGAACAAACCTAGCTCCCTTCTAGCTAGGAGACTGAACCCTAGACCCCTTCAGCAAAAAGTTTTAAAGCTTAACACCGCAAATGGGTATCCCTCAGTAAGCCAAACAGAAATTAAACAGACCTTTGCGGCTTTCTATCAAAAAATCTATGCTGCAACTATCCTACAAGGCCCAGATGCGACCCAATCCTATCTGACATCTTTAGATCTACCCAAGGCCACGGAACAGGACATAAGCATGCTTAACTCTGACATATCAATAGAGGAGGTACTCAGAGCTATTGAAAATCTCAAATTAGGTAAAGCCCCGGGCCCAGATGGGTTCCCAAACTCCTACTATAAAACATATGCTGGGCTTCTAGCCCCCTATCTATGCAGGCTTTTCAACTCCATTCTGAATGGAGAAGCCATGCCACCTGAACTCAATAGGGCTGACTTGGTGGTGTTCCCTAAGGAGGGCAGGAACCCCCTGGAGGCCAAAAACTACCGCCCAATATCCCTCCTAAACGGCGATGTTAAGATGCTAGCAAAGATAATGGCGGACAGGATCTCCAAGTTCCTACCGGAACTAGTACATAAAGACCAGACGGGCTTTATCCCATTCAGACAAGCAGCAGACAATCTTAGACGAACTTTAAATGTACTACATCTGGCGCAAAGGGATGGTATCCCGCTTTGTGTCTTGGCCCTTGACATTGAAAAGGCCTTTGACACGGTAGAGTGGCCCTACTTACACGCGACACTGGCCAAATTTGGCTTCAAAGGACGCTTCATAAATCTGCTACGCTCTTATTATCATCTGCCCCAGGCGGCTCTAAAACTACCAGGGCCAAACAGGGAGACTATAGACATACGGAGAGGAACAAGACAGGGGTGCCCCCTGTCTCCATTACTCTTTGCGCTGGCCATGGAACCTTTGGCCCAAAAAATCAGATGCACCGCAAACATAAGGGGCCTGAGAATCGGCCTCCAAGACCTCAAATGCTCCCTGTTTGCGGATGACCTCCTATGCACTCTGACATACCCCAAGAGCTCGATCCCGGCCTTGCTGACGGTATTACGTGACTTTGGGGAGATATCGGGGCTAAAAATTAACCTGGAGAAAACCGAGGCCTTAGATGTAGGAATACCATTGACAGATCTTACAGAATTGCAAAGGACTTATAACTTTTCCTGGCCAAAAACATCAATCAAATATCTAGGGGTACATATTACAAGGAGGGTAGCGGGAATATACAAAGCAAACTACCCCCCATTGCTTCAGAAATTAACAAAGAATATACAAAGCTGGTCAAAGCTAAACATATCATGGACGGGTCGCATCACGGCCATCAAGATGAATATTCTGCCCAAAATATTGTACCTTTTCAGGACCCTTCCCCTACCTCTAGATCTCAAAGATCTAGACAGATTGCAGAATATAATATTTAAATTTATTTGGAGCAATAAAGCCCCGCGGATTGCTAGGCAGATGATGTATAAGCACAAAAACCAAGGGGGATTATCCTGCCCAAATCTCAGGCTTTACTACAAAGCAGCCCAGTTGGCCTTCCTGCCACTAACCCACACAAAGACACATCAACCCATATGGGTCTTTATGGAGAACTGGGAACTTAGACCCAACTCCTGGGACACGCTGATCTGGGACCCGGGGATTCATAAAATCAAAAACAAAAAGTACCTCACCAACCCGATGATCAAACTCACGGCATCGGTGTGGACCTGGGCTTGTACCAAACACCAACTAGCGCCACCAATCACCCCTATGACTTCTATAAAATCCTTCCCAGACTTTGAGACGACCTTGAGCTCAATCTCAAAAAGGTGGTGGCTCTCTAGTGACCTTAACAGAATAGGGGCGTGGTATCATGACGATAGAGTGGTAAATCACGAACAACTGGTAACTAACTTTAACATACCAACAGGGGAACTATGGAATTATAGGAAAATCAGACATTGGTTAGAATCCCTGACAAAAGACTGGGGCCCACCAAAACAGTGCTGGCTATCAACAATTTGTAAGAATATTCCCAACTCTAGAGGCACCCTGGGTCTCTTGTATTCCAGCTTTAACAATACCAAACAAAAACAGAAACCCGCCTGTATGGCACACTGGGAACAAGACCTAGGCAGGGAACTGACTATAGAAACTTGGCATAGGATTAGCCGAAATCTGACCAAGGGCTCACTTACCCATAGCCTACTAGAGGTCTCAATCAAAGTCCTCCACAGAACCTATCTCACCCCATCCAGAATGCACCAAATTAACCCGACGATAAATAGACTTTGCTTTAGGGGCTGCCAAGCTACAGGAGATTTTAGCCACATTTGGTGGCACTGCACAAAGGCACAAGCTCTCTGGGGGAATGTGTTCCAACTATTTTCACAACTAATACATAGCCCACTAACACCCACAATAGAGGTTTGCCTGTTAGGAGGGAAGGCAGAGAACATATCCCCCAAGTGTAATGCACTCTTACAGTATTTTACTTTAGCCACTAAGCATACTATTGCCAGACACTGGAGAACCCCTACACTAAATCTAAATGATGTCATTACCAGGATAAACTTTATAATGATTAATGAAAAATTGACACATTACATGCAACACAGCTATCCCAGCTTTCTGGATATCTGGTCTCCCTGGCTGGACTCCCCACATAGTGCCACAGTTTAGCTCAGACCCCAGCCTCGGGGTGGGGATGGGCCGGAGGGCCGCGGGGGCGACGGATGGGGCCCCAGAGCCTTCTTGCGACCAGTGTTACTCGAGACGGTGAGTGTGCTATTTCCCCACCTACCCTTTCTCCCCCCCCTCCTCTCTCCCCAGTCTCTTTTATATTGTGTTGTTACAATTGATGCAGTTCTTAGGCGAAAGCTTGCTATATAACTGTCCAGGTAAACTGTACAGGTAAACTTTCTAGACACTACTATATAAATCAACAATGGCAGTCTGCACTCATCTGTATATAGGAAACCCACATACAGATGTAGTTACCTACACAGCTCCAGTTTTCATTCCTCCCACACAAAACAAGCCATCATCCATAAAGCTAATTGATTGTATTTTTGTTTTAACTTGTGTAAAGAATAAAATGTTAGAAGACAATATAAAAGGAAAAAAATAATAATAAATTTGGAGAACACCAAAGGATATCTAGGTGATGTTAAGCAATGTAGTACAATTCCAAGCACAAAAATTATAAAGGAATTCCTATCTGTACTAGATAAATATGATGCAATAAGTATGGCTACTATGAACATTGCATATATTTGCTCACCAATGGTTGAAATGTATTAATCCACTTCTGTTCTGACGCAAACTCCATTTAATAAAAAGATGTTTGAAAAAAAAAAACATACCCAAATGCAGTATTTCTATTGGCAGGTTAATTCTTTTTTAATTACTCTACGTGTACCAAATAAACATTCAGATTTTTAGCAAGGACTTTAAATAATATAGGAAAAGTAGTGCAAGGAAATGTGAGTATTATGGTTACTTTAATAAGGATATTGATAAAGATACAGACAGGAAGTATTTACATTTTTTTTTAAATAGTGAGAGAATGTTTTATTGTCTGAGAAATTCTCTTGTTGGACAAATTGTTTTGAGTTATTTAATATTTGGAGATTGAAGAACCCCAAAGTAAAAGATTATACTTTTTTTTTTGTCTAAATCTACTATTTTATTCTCTTTGATTGATAACATAATGAAAGCTATAACCATATATAGCAAAATTACTAAAATAGAAATGAAAAGTGACATTGGCTCAGATTACTCTATGGTAATGTTGAATTTAGATGATGGTAGATAAAATGTCCTAAAGAGCTCAATGTGGAGAAATAAAGATTACATTTTAAATAAACCTCAATATAAAGAAAAAAATTATAAAATAACTAGTTATCTTAGGTCCTGAAATCTCTGCACATAAGCCTGTTACAAGAGGTATTATTATAACTCAGGAAGCATATGAGAAAAAAGTAGGGTACACCCTTGAATAGTTTATACATTGAATTAAATTAGAAACAATAAAGCTAATTCTACAAAAACATTTAGATGAGATAAAAAAAAAATATATGGTATAGATAGACCACAATTGTTAGTGAATAAACTAAAAGTTAGAAATAATAGGAAGGTGATCAATAAAAGCAAACATGGAAATATTGTTTTTGATCCAAAAGAAACAGGGGAAGCATTTAGAAAAGATTGTGCTGGATTATATAATTTAAAGGGAAGTAATTCTACAAATTATAAAATAATAGAGATAATATGAAATACCTGTTTCAGATTTTTTTTCTAAACTAAATACTTTGAAGATTTCTGAGAAAGATCTCAAAATATGTAATGCAGAAGTTATACAAGAAGCAATTTACTTAGAACTGAAACAAATACCAAATAAAAATACCCCAAGTTCAGACGGATTTATAAATATTTGCTATCAAATCTATGGTTTAGTCTTAGTTCCACATACGGCTGTCAGGGTGATACTTTCCAACACATTTTTGTAATACAACTCATTTAGAAAACATTTCTAGATGCTTCCTCTCTTCCCTCCTCTTCCCCTGAAGACTTTTCCTCAGCCACTATCTGTTGCTGCTCCCTTTGAAGTTCCTGAAGCTCCTCGGTGCAGACACTAACTCTTCAATGTCTTCATTACTCACCTCCTGGCCCATAGACTTGCCTAGAGACACATTGTCCTCCACTATTGGACCATGTTCAGTCTGATCTCACTGCCAGAATGCCTAAAACAAAAATCTCTATTATAGTAAAACATAAGGAAGCATTTAAAGGATCCAATGTGGCTAGAGGTGTGAAGGCTATGACTAAGCAAAGGCATTGGACATTGGAGAAGTGGAGCAAGTGTTGTACATTTAGATTAATAAAAAAAAGTTAGCAGGTGATAGTCTTTCAAAGGCAATTTGAAAGAAAGCAAAACAATTGCATGCCGATCTGTTAAAAGACAAACCTACAAAAAAATGGTAAGAGCAGTGAAGTATTTAAAGCCAGTCATGGTTGGTTTGATAATTTAAAAAATAGAACTGGTATTCAAAGCCTGGTGAGGCATGGAGAGGCAGCAAGTGCTGACAAAGAAGCTGCCGAAACATTTATTAGACTACATAGAGGCTGAGGGTTTTATTCCTGAACGAGTCTTCAGTTGTGTCAAAGAAAAACAGAACCTATAATGCTATTGATGATTTAAAACGTAAGCCTCTACTAGTCTGTAACTTTGGAATACGGGACCTATGACACTTTTTAAGAGGAACTCAGTGGATAATGTATTTTGTTGGATAAATTGTGGCCTGTTAACAAATGTTTTCATGTCTGGTGGAAATGTCCTAATATTAGTGCAATGTGGGTAGAAATGCTGAAGAAAAAAGTAAAGTTTCCTCAACATGTATGATAGTTTTGTAGAGGGAACCTTACTTATTTTATAGAACAATTAACCAGATTATAAAATATGAGAAATATGGTATAACTGGAATACTTATATACCATAACAAAATCTTGAACTTCTTACCTTAATATCCTTTAGAGTAATTTTAATGTGTAGTGGGGTTTTTCCATGTTGATATTTAAATAATGAAACAAAAACAAAAAGCTAGGGTCAGGTTTTGGAAATACCTGGAGACTAAGGTTACTGTATAGCAGTGTTACACAGTGGACAACTCACTTCTCCTGAAAAATCTTCAAAGGCAGCGATGGGGTGTACATAACTATAATTAAAGTGACTCAGCAATGGCACAGTCCTTACAATTTGTTGCAATTAAGCATTTTGAATAGAAGTGTTAGATAACTGAACTTGAAAGTTGGGTACATTTATTTAGCATAATTTAGGCAATAAGGCCTGTACTTCATGGCTTCAGTAAGAAAAAAATGAGTGAAGTTTGCGCGTAAAACGCTACCGAGCTATCACATCACATATGTAAAACTACAGTGCCTTGCAAAAGTATTCACCCCCCTTGACTTTTTACCTATTTTGTTACATTACAGCCTTAAATTCAATGTTTTGTTAATCTGAATTATATGTGATGGATCAGAACACAATAGACTAAGTTGATGAAGTGAAATGAGAAAAATACATACCTAAAACTATTTTTTAGAAATAGAAAACAGAAAATTGGCATGTGCGTATGTATTCACCCCTTTGTTATGAAGCCCATAAAAAGCTCTGGTGCAACCAATTACCTTCAGAAGTCACATAATTAGTGAAATGATGTCCACCTGTGTGCAATCTAAGTGTCACATGATCTGTTATTACATATACACACCTTTTTTAAAAGGCCCCAGAGGCTGCAGCGCCTAGGCAAGAGACACCACTAACCAAACACTGCCATGAAGACCAAGGAACTCTCCAAACAAGTAAGGGACAATGTTGTTGAGACGTAAAAGTCAGGGTTAGGTTATAAAAAATATCCAAATCGTTGATGATCCCCAGAAGCACCATTAAATCTATCATAACCAAATGGAAAGAACATGGCACAACAGCAAACCTGCCAAGAGACGGCCGCCCACCACAACTCACGGAACTGTCAAGCAGGTAACCCTGGAGGAGCTGCAGAGTTCCACAGCAGAGACTGGAGTATCTGTACATAAGACAACAATAAGCCGTACGCTCCATAGAGTTGGGCTCTATGGCAAAGTGGCCAGAAGAAAGCCATTACTTTCAGCAAAAAACAAAATGGCACATTCTGAGTTTGTGAAACGGAATGTGGGAGACTCCCAAAATGTATGGAGGAAGGTGCTCTTGTCTGATAAGACTAAAATTGAACTTTTTGGTCATCAAAGAAAACGCTATGTCTGGCGCAAACCCAACACATCACATCACCCAAAGAGCACCACAGAGAAACATGGGGCTGGCAGCATCATGCTGTGGGGATGTTTTTCAGCAGCCGGGACTGGGAAACTGGTCAGAGTTGAGGGAAAGATGGATGGTGCTAAATACAAGGATAATCTTGAGCAAAACCTGTACCACTCTGTGCATGATTTGAGGCTAGGATGGAGGTTCACCTTCCAGCAGAACAATGACCCCAAACACACTGCTAAAGCAACACTTGAGTGGTTTAAGGGGAAACATGTAAATGTATTGGAATGGCCTAGTCAAAGCCCAGACCTCAATCCAATAGAAAATCTGTGGTCAGACTTAAAGATTGCTGTTCACAAGTGCAAACCATCCAACTTAAAGGAGCTGGAGCAGTTTTGCAAGGAGGAATGGGCCAAAATACCAGTGGTAAGATGTGGCAAGCTCATAGAGACTTAACCAAAGCGACTTGGAGCTGTGATTGCCGCAAAAGGTGTCTCTACAAAGTATTGACTTTAGGGGGTGAATGGTTATGAACATTGACTTTTTCTGTTATTTTGTCCTATTTGTTGTTTGCTTCACAATAACAAAAAAAAACATCTTCAACGTTGTGGGCATGTTCTGTAAATTAAATGATGCAAATCCTCAAACAATCCATGTTAATTACAGGTTGTAAGGCAACAAAACACGAAAAATGCCAAGGGGGGTGAATACTTTTGCAAGGCACTGTACTTTAAAAGAAATGCAGTAAAGTGCTTGAGTGCCTGTCCTATAAATATTTTTAAATTAGCTTTCACATGCAATCTCACTGAAAATTACCCAGAAGTCTCTCCGATTACCTGAAATCTTAAAAGTCTAAGGGTATCTTTAACATGCTGAAAGGTGGAAAATTCCTCTGAGGCACCTGGGTGCTTCAAATAGAATGCTTTGAAGGAGCTAACACCTTAATTATGACAGCTTTGAGGCTTGGTTGCTCAAATCCAGCACATTTAAAAGACTACCTTACAATGAAAGAAATATATATCAGAGCATAATTAAGCAGGGAAAAGTACATACAATTGAACTGCAGTGGTCCTTTAAGGGGTTAATATCGCCTACTTTCTACCCCCTATGAGCTTGGTCATAGTTAAAGGCCCATAGCTACCTCAACAGGGATAATAGTCCCCAACCTCAAAGCACAAGGGGTGGAGGTAAGCCAGCGTATTGACCCCAGGTATTGAGGGGGGAATCCCGGGTCATCAGCAGTAGTGGTTCATAGGCAAAGGTCTCATAAACTTCCTGGATTCTTTTAATTTCTATTCATTCTATGCATATATTATAATAAAATAGTGGATTCTGTGCCAGCTTTAAGGGGAGATGTTATGTTCTGCAATGCTCTGCAAGTGGTGGGATGAATAAATCTCTGAATGAGTTACTGTCACTATTGTTGCACTGCAGAGCTTATGGTTATGCTATTCCAACCATCACAGTTTTTTCCTATTCTCTGTTTCATCCTGTGAATTTAGTAAAATTGTTTTATAAAAGAGATGATATGAACCATGGACCTCTTGTACTATAAGCAAATATTCAAGCACTGAGTTCTTTCTCTCTCTCTCTCTCCCCATAACTGAGAGTGAATACACAACTCTAGATATAGTTATTGCCTGAAAACGTAATTTGGATAGCACGAGCACCCCTTACCATTCCCTCACGTTTCAAAGCCCCTGACAGTGTAGTAACATGTATATGCATTAGTTTCACCGGTGATAGATACACTACAAACCTTATCTAATAAGGCCTCAACGACGTTCAATTCAGCAACAATTTAAAGGAATTATTTTCCCACGTCCTTTGGTCACTCCATGAAGAAAAAAGTATTAATAAGCTGTGACTGCAAAAAAGAAGTGGGGGAGTGATGGGTGAGATAATTGTAGCCACATTAAATTCCAGCCCCGTAAGTGCAACATGAAGCTCGCAATGGCTGCGAGCTTGAAGAGTTGCAGATTTACGTGGCTATTAAATTAGAACATGCTGCGAGTTACGCGCTTGAGAGGCAAACCCGTAAACCATACTTAGCTCGTTGGATGTGCGGCTGTGAACATGATCAATTAGTCTAACTTGTAGTTACGAGTTGGGATGGAGCCAATGGCAAAAGAGATCGTCAGAATTACGTCACTGAAAAAAGGAGGTGGGATTTTCAAAGTCCTACGGAGTTCAATTACAAGTTACAATCGGACCTGCATTCCAGATATGATGCAATATTGATAAAGCCATAAATATGATATTCTATCACATGCAAGTTACAGTATATGTATTAACACATTGATTGCTGGGATCGATATAATACAAAAATTGAACATGAAATAAAGTATTTTTTGGGGGCCGATTTACGAGCTTGAGAATGTTGTGATATTAATTCTAAGACCTAACATCACTTTAACTTTTAATAAAAGTACAGTAGTGTGGAGATATGTGCATTTAAACTGCTACGAGTTGGACTTCACCCCCCTTGTGGGTCCTCCCTAGCACTCGTTGGCTTCTTGGCAAATGATTTTGATGCAATTTAATACCTCAATTGGAATGCAGCCATTACAGGCCTAAAAGAAAAAGGATTTGGGGCTGCAAAGTTCCACATTCCACATCCCATGGGCATTTTTAGGCCTTGCTGCGTCTTAACCTGCAAGTCGTCTGTGGGTTGCTTTAAGAGGTCAATTTAATAGCTCTATGTCTTGCAAG
The DNA here is from genome assembly GCA_027410445.1 of Discoglossus pictus. Taxonomy (NCBI): domain Eukaryota; kingdom Metazoa; phylum Chordata; class Amphibia; order Anura; family Alytidae; genus Discoglossus; species Discoglossus pictus. The sequence continues at coordinate 124,065,778 of CM050163.1, forward strand.
CTACGTTACTAGCAAAGTTTTTACATGTAGCCCAAATTTAATGTGGCTAATGATTACTAATTTCTGTGGTCAATAAACATATGTGTACAGAGGAGCTATTTCATTAGGGATTAGGCGCGCTTCACACATGTTACAATCCATTCAATACATGTGTATTGTATGGCCAGACAACGTGTATTTTACCAAAAAGAAACAGATCCCTTTGTTGGGGCACAGCTATTATGGCCAGATCTCCCAAGGGAGAGTAATTTTAAAACGTAACTTTTATTTGTGTATCTTTCATAAAAACTTTGACTTTATATAAAGAAATAAGGGCCTATTTGAAATAACAATGTTAATATGATCTTTTTCAATAATAATCCTTCAGATTGTATGTATCACTGACATACAATCTGAAGGATTAAATTGGCTCTATGTCCATGATACAAACAATCTGAAGGATTATTATTGAAATAGATCATATTAACATTGATATTTCCAATAGCCCTTTATTCCTCTGTGTCAGTGGAAGACAGAGAAAAAATAGGTTAGGTTCCATGGTGGTCCTCATGGACGCCTATGGGGGGAAAGGATGCTTAGGGTCAATAAGATTTGAGGTTTGATTGCTCAAATTCAGCACAATTAAAAGTTTAGCTCACAAATAAATAAATATATATCAGAGCATAATTAAGCAGGGAAAAGTACATAATTTGAACTGCAGTGGTAACCCATGGTACAGAGTTACTATATGGTGCCATGGAAACCCAAAGAACCATTGTGGAGATAGGTAGATACCCCTATGGGAGTCCATATGGTCTCGCGTTGGGTATATTATATATAAGGGCATGGGGTTAATGGCATCCACTCCCCAAGGCAAAAGGGCAGGCAGGTGGGGGGATTGGGATGGAGACACAGGAGAGGGGGGGGAAGAGACACAGGGGAGGAAGGGAGGGGGGGAAGGGGGAGGTAGAGATACTTCAAATATTATCCCGTCATTTTTGACGGGCAAGTTACTAGCTAATTAATATATAAACATAACAATATCTTCTGGTTGTTTAATTATTATTTCAATCCCTGTATGTTTAGTGATAAATCAACAATGTATTTTAGTAAATAGAATACTCGGATATTACTGTATAATGAATTAAGTAACATATTGTACTTTTTGGTATCTTTTCAGCTGCATTGATAATAAAAAATCAAAATATCTACATATAAGTGTATTTATGTGTTATACTCACAGTTACATCTAACAATTACAACTTTCTATTAATAGCCAGGAGTATAATTTGCTTTGCTGTGAAGAGGGACGGTAAATTATATTTTTTTTTTTATTCCTTTAAGCAAAGTCTATTAAATGTTATATTTTATATACCAGACAACCTCAAAGGCCAGCAGATGTGTTTGTTTTGGTTTTCTGATTTCTCTTCAGCAAGTGGTTAGTATACTAACATACCCACATTTCACAAACAGTAAATAAAATTGAAGAGGAGAGTAAAAAGATGCAGGTTTCATTATTTCACATTGATTAAACTCTTTATAGAAACACAGATTAAATAATTGCTTCCAATCATGAACAAAGACACTGAACACCCTCATAATAAAAATAGCATCTTTAAAACTTGTTAAAACCCTTCCTTTTTTTAGAAATTTTATAAAAAAATAAGTATAGATATTTTATTGTAAGATTACAAACTCTGTCTCTTTGGAAAGCTGTTGTGCAATATATCTGGTTGGACACCTAATGAGAGGCTTCAACAGATAACACTAATTTTTATGCAGAGTGAATTTATTCTTTCAAGAGAATGAGCTGTGATATGCATGATCACTGCAGAGACCTTAATTTGGCAACCGAGAAATCATTGAAATGAAACATGAAAATGCCAGTGGAAAGAGGAGGGAGGGTTATGGGCTGTACACAATTACAAAGCATGATTCTTTGGTTCACTTCTTTTTCATGGGTGGGTACTTTATTTTTAAATTATGCTAACTAAATATTGATATCAATTTTGGGAGGCCCATGCTTTAATTTATTAACATTCATGCCTATTTGGGAATTCTTAAAGCTACACTGAGCAAATAGTTTGCCTAATGTTATCAGAGTAAGTTTCAATTTTTTTACATCACATATATAGTTGTCGTACTGTGAGTTGTCGTCAAGTTTTGAGAGACTCACGAAGCGAGGCCAGCCTTCAACCGCGAGCCTCCCGAAGGGAGTCAAACAGTTGAGGCATGCGGGACCTAGGCTGCAATGAGCGCCAAAGGCGCTCATTGTACTGCGAGCCTCGCAAAGCGAGCCTCGCAGTTGAGGCATGCAGGACTTAGGCTGCAATGAGCATCGAAGGCGCTCATTGCAGGGGTGGACACGCAGGACTTATCGGGCGCTCATACCGAGACAAACGGGACTTAGCTGCAATGATGCCTCATCGCAAGGCCCGGGACTTAGCGACGGACGAAAAAAAACGTAACAGGATAAAAAAACGAAGCCGAAGTCATTAAAAAAGAGCCTGAAGCCAGTAACACTTAACCCAAGACAGTAACATTTAACCCAAGGCAGTAACACTTAACCCACGTCAGTAACACTTAACCAATGTCAGTAACACTCATTGCAAGGCCCCTAAACTACACCGGGGGGAGAGGCTCGCAATGAGCGCTGAAGGCGCGCAGAGCCGCCATGGCCTCACATTGTGTCGCAAACAGCATTGCCATGGCTTCAATTTTTACACCGTCATTTTCTGACAGGCAAGTCGCTAGTTCATTTTTAAAATCCTTCAATTGGAATCTTTCTTTGCCCCTTTTTTGCAGACATTTAAGAAGAAGCCTTGCAATGAATTTGAGGGTATTTAAAGTGGTACAAACCCTTATATGTATTCAGTCTCAGTTACAAAGTGGCTCTTAATTATTGATATTTACATTTTGTGACATCCTTGCTGTCATAAAGCAATGAAGTTATTTACCTTATATAAATATATCCAGGGTCAATACAAGGCTTTGTCAAGTGAACGTTTTATTCCAAGAGGTTATCCATTGACAAGAGGGCATCCTTTGAGATTAGAAGTAATAGGATTTCACCTTAAAGAAAGAAAAGGGTTCTTCACAGTAAGGGTGGATAGCCTGTAGATTTCTCTACCAAAGAAGGTGGAGACAGTGAATTTGATACATAGATTTAAAAAGGGATTGGATATATTTTTAAATAATAAGGGCATTTAGAGCTATGCTCGATAATTAGAGAGGGAATATTGATCCAGGGAGGAATCCGATCGCCAGTATCTGGGGTCAGGAAATAATTTTATATTTTTTATTTCCCTTTTGAGACAATTGGCAAAGTTTCACTGTTTTTTTTTCCTGTTTGCCTCCCTCTGGATCAATTAACAATTAACAATTAATCTGCATATTGCAGATCAGAGGAGATCTAAAAAGGTTGAAGTTGATGGACTAAAAGCCTTTTTTCAACCTTAATTACTTTGTAACAATTACTATGTAAGTTCAAAAAACATATTTTATACATTTAAACAAATGGATAAGAAATCATATTTATATTTATTAAAGAGAATTTACACTAAACAACCCAGAAATAAATAAGAAAACAAAATGTTACATCCACCTTAGTTTCAACAGTGAACTAAAATGGCCAGAAGAGTAAACAAGGATACTATTATCCCTATCATCTGTGTTTTCTGTCCAAGTTTAACATCCTAAAGAATGAAGCTAAAGGCACAAGGTTATTGCAGTCTAGAGATTCCAAATGTCTGCCCTTATGTTTCCTTGAATATATCAGGCCAAAAGGAGGAGAAATTCACACCATCTCTGTCTTTCTTTACACTATAGGTCACAAATTTTCCATACAAAACTTTGCAATGTTTAAAATCTGATGTTTGAAATGCATTAAAGAAAATATTGAACTACAGTGTCCCTTTAGGGTTTGGCTAAAATATTCACCAATATATGTTTCCGTTTCCCTTAATAAAACTATATTTAGTGATGTATCTTGCTTTATTTTCTGTTTCCTTACTGATAAACTTAAAATGTGTTATTTTCCCTGTGTTATATGCTTCCTAAATAACTGTCTTAGAAATCTCTGCTTTAAATAGTAAGCTATCTGTTAAAGTTAATCACATATACCATAATAGTTGTCAAACTAAGAAACGTCGTCACGCTTTGCGGCCGCATTTGAGGAGGTGGAAGCTCTACGGCGCCGCACAAGCGGTTACAAACAGCCACAGAAGCGGGACTTTGAAAAAAAACATCTAACACGCAATCACTAAATACGGACTTACACAAAAAAATACGAGCCGCGGGACTTAGAAAAAAAAACATTCCAAACTCGCAAAAATACGACCTTAACAGCCAGACCAAACGCAACGCAAAACATAAAAAAAACAATAAATACACACAAAAATGACATAAAAACCTTACCCACAGCAAGGGGGGACACACAGGACATCTGGAAGTGAGGCTACACCTCAATTTAAGTCCAATTTACTGAGTTTGGACACTCAAAAATCCCCTAAGCGAGAGAAAAAATGGCAGCCGAAAAAAAGGAAAACAAGGTTATACGACCCGTAAAGACGCAAAACACCACCAAGCACATACAGCTTTTCCAAAAAGCCATACAAGGTACAAGATACGCTTTTTGCAAGGACGCTAAATCATCCACAGCCGCGTACCACATACACATTCGCCGACATTTTACAACACTAACTTACAGAATGCGGAAGTGCACAGCTACACTAACGGCTTCCCCTCGCGCACGCAGCATATTTACACTGCACATTTCACACATTGCTGACACTTACACCTCAGCTCCACAACAGTGCAAACCTACATTGTATGCTGCAGGAACATAAAAACAGATTGTTAGCTCTTCAGCACAATGCTTCCTGCATATATTAATTACAAATAGGTAAAGTATATTAATGTATTAATTTATTACTTATATCATTAGCATAAAAACGACATATACACACACAAAAAAAAACACTATCGCAATAAACGGAAAAGCCATTCAGCGCGCGCCTCACAACGAGCACCAACGGTGCTCATAGCACATAAACTACACCAGGGGACAGGCTTGCAATAAGCGCAAAAAGGAGATCAGCGCCGACCTTACAATGACAGCAAAAGAGCCTCTGATAACAAAAAATACAACAACCAAGAGACTGGCAATGAAATATTTTCAAACTAAAACTGTACAGCAGTGAATCACTAGAATATGGTCCCTGGCAGAACTTTCCAAAAATGTTTTTGAAGGAGAAATTAAAAATTGATGAAGGTCTGGGTAGACCACTTGATTATTGCTTGCAATCTTCAGGTTTCAGTTATTGATTTTTCTGCATGTTATTTTACATGAGCCAAACTGCACCACATCACTAACCTACAAAACCTATTACGTGGGTGCTGCTGCACTACATGTTTATATTTTAATTTTATTAACTTGTAAACCAAATTGCACAATGGACCACTTGAATTAAGCTCATGGACCATCACTGGTGATCTGCAGAATACAGATTTGTAACCTGCGAGTTTGTTATGTAGAGTAAAAATGTGTAAAAAATACAAAAAATAGATATATCTAAAAGATTAAAGAATCAATCTAGTGCCTCATAGAATACAAGCAGACACAGAATTAAGAAAAAAAAAAATTCCTATAAATTTCATGTAAATACTTTACATAATAAGAACATGTTTTCAAAATAAATCAGATAAACTAGTTAACCTTATCCAAATAAAAATAACAGGCTGCAAAATTCTTATATACATTTTTGTTAGCATCATCTGTGTGTTGAATAATTGCACAGTAAAAAGAGTTTTACTCTATTTTAATTTCCTTTTTAAAAGAAATATAAAAAATGTAAATAAAAATAGCTATGTAGACATCTAACAAGACTCAAAAAGGTGTATGATAAGGAAGATATAATGAATATAAAATAAAGGACTGAGACAACAACTTTAACTATTTTTGTGGTGTTCTGTTTTTTTAATAATTGGTAAGAAAAGTTATAGTTATTTTTACAATGTATTTTCCCAATTAGTTATTATTATTATTATTATTATTCATTTATATTATATCTAGTTTTAGAATATGTCGGTTAAAACTTTCCGAAGATTTGTACAATTTAATTAATTGTGCTATGAAAGAATATTTTCTATGTATTTATAATTTATAAAAATCTACCACCTAGGCATATCTGTTAAAAGGTTTTGTATGTTTAGACATTTCTTACATTTTATTTTATATATTTTTTTATTAATACCATTTATACCATGAACCACCTGAGTGGAACTAACAGAGCATTGTGGTCTACGGAACACAGTTTAGAAACCTTTGTGCTAAAGTAATAACACTCCAGATATAATCTGATGTCAATGACAAATTTGCTATTTTCTTAGAAAAATTACCATTATTCATGTTCTTTTGCACTTGCTCATTATTTATTTAAAGCACAATCAAGTATAGACATATAGAGCCCGATTAAAATGCAAGCCTGTAATAATGACGCTCTCATTTTCTATTGGCTGCCTGGAAATGGGAGGTTACGGCCTTGCTTAATTGATCATGTTTCCGCCCTGAACTGCTACGAACCAGTGCATGGTTTACGATTTCGGCTTTGGGACAGTATCTTGCGGGCTTGAGCAATTGAATAGCATCGTAATCGCAGACGAACGTCTCAGTGATATAAATAGTAGCAGCACTTGAAAATTAACAATTACTGCTTTTAAACTTTTTTTCTGATTGTACATTGATTGCACTATTTGAGCTTTGCTGTTATCTTGTGTGCAAGGTGGATGTATCCAAATCTTCTAGAAGAACTATGCCACTAATGAGTAGATTGTGGCTACACAATTGCACGTTATAGTTTCTTTGCAAGGGAGTTATGGTCAAACATATCCATTATTTGCTTGACTTTAAGTTTAGCCTTTTGAAACACATTTCTGGTATCGAGAAGCTGTGTCAGCTTGTGGAGACTTACAGAGAAATATGTAAGTAATGACCACTCCTTAAAAATGAATTTATATAAATAATATGAACTAATAATTTGTTCCCACAGACAAAAATCCAAGTGAAATTCACTTGTAAATCACCACTAAGCTATTACATCACAAACATAAATCTAACCACTGAGAAATGCCTCCTGAATACTCCAAATATACCTAACACTGAGCCCTATTCTATTTGAGCCAAGTAAACTGTTGCCAAATGTAAATTTTGCTGTGGGAGCTTTTTGCACCAATGTTACACATTAATTCAATGCTCCACAAAAGTAATATTATTGAGCAAAGCCACATCTTGTAAACCCAAGCCTTGAAGTAAAGTTCCAAGGCTCAGGAGTACGCAAAAGGCTGTGCTCAGTAAATTACTGAGGACAAAACCACTGACACTAACGAGACTCCCTGGGGATTTTCTCCATCCATACACATAGTGGAGGAAATTCACGGAGATCTCCTTCCCTGCTCACTCCCCAAACATACCTTCCCACCGTGAAAGCCCATAGTCGATCACCCCATTTACATAACCATGGGTAATGTATGTTTCCCCCTTAAAGGTGTATTTTCTTTTTCTTTTATTTTTTAATGTTAGGGACTTCAGGGCCCTTATGGATCCCAATGGAGAGTTAGTGTTCAAGGGAGTCCACTATGGAGCTCTCTAGTAGTAGGAAGGGTGCCATGGGGATCCTTGAGACCACTATGGTCATAGCTTAGTATAACATTGGGGTCGATTAGGTAAATGTTTAACTTTAGGTGACATGATTGTAGCTTAATATACCATGGGAGTCCACTGGGACCCCCATGGTCATAGATTAGTATACCATGGGGTTCCATAAGGACCCTCATGCAAGAGGGGTTAATACTAGGTACCCTGGGGGTTCATAAGGGCTCCATGTGTTTGTTGATTCATAGGGACCCCCTGGAAACGGGTTATATTTAGGTTATATGTAGGTGCCATAGGGTCCATTGGGACCCCATGCTAACAGTTTCATATTTGTGGTTATTCTTTAGTTCAAGGAAACCCATGGGATGACCCTTTGAGAGTCTCAGAGTCTCTGACTATGTGCTTAACCTCCCTGTCGGTCTGGCCGTGTCAGTGCCCCTGAGTGTTCAAGCGGTACACTCGGTCTGCTGACGTGGCCAGATCTCTTAGTTCCATACCCCTGCGTCCACTTCGCACGCAGGGAAGAGAACCCAGTAGACGGAAATGTGTGATCCCGAGCGTGGCTCGGGGTTGCCACTTTAAGTACTGACAATTAACCCTGAGCCACGCTCGGGATTACAGCTAAGGCGGTTACAGGAATTTTCCTATTCCTATTTTTCTCAATTAAATGGGAATAATAATTTACAAAATAAATAAAATAATAATAAAGCAAAAACAATCTCCTATTTTTCTCAATTAAATTGGCAGAATAATTTACAAAATAAAAAAAAATTATAATAATAATAATAATAATAAAAAGGCAACAAAAATCTCCTAATCACATATATATCCCAGGATTTTATTCATGATCCACTGAAAACTGCAAAAATTGGAATCATTTGGTAAAAAATAAATTATGCATATGTTTCATAAATAATTTCCTAGCTTCATTATTGAGTTTCTTAAATAAGTAATAATACATATTAATTACATTTAAATTTGTCCTGCAGTATTCATTTTTATGCTTTGTACATTATTTCAATTTACAAAACAAAAAAATTAAATTCCAAACAAAATAATATGACTGTCAGCATTCTGCTACCCTCTCTTGTTTATAAACTGCACTATGCCGCTGACACTAATATCAGTTGCCTTCCTGACCACTATGACAACGAATTGACATAAGGGTGCAGGCAAGACAATTTGATATAATATTACCCTTGCCCCCAGGTAAAATACAATTGTTGATTTTATGATAGGTAGCTGCAGAGATGCTCTCTTAAACAATGGTGGGCCACACACTGATATTTTTATACAAAAGGCTAAATTAATATGAAGGAAATTATGGTCCACACTTGGAAACTTGGCTACAGGCTACAATGTAAATGAGGTTACCGAGGGGAATAAGAAATACAAATAATTGTTTCAGATGCCTGTACGTCTTGTAATGGGTAGGTCAAAGCTTGGGCATTCTTATTTATGAGGTGGCAACAGTTGAGTAACATGCTCCAAGCCTCTTAGAAGAATGTTTTTATTGGTCTAGAGCATTAAATGTCTACCACTATTTCACATGCAAACCATATACATTTTTATACCCCTCTGTCCCACTATGCAAAGGCATCCAGTTTTGACTTACAGAACAGTCTATTTCTGAAGCCTCGTGGTATTCTGCACACTAGCTTATTAATGTTTTTCAAACAATGGATCTCTATAGCAGTTGTGGAAGTAACTTGAAGAGGCCTAGGAAGCACAAAACGTAATTTACACCGTAGGGTCAATGAGAGAAATCCTAACTCTGGCCCCAAAAAAGCTGGTGTAAGGTGCTGTTGGAATGGATGGTTCAAGGGGGCTCAGGAGTAGACAGACTAAATGCTGCTAGTACTTCCACAAATATTACCAGCAGGGTTTTTTTTTTTTTTTTAAATCTTTATTCATATTACCGTATACATATATAATATCAAAATACAACAAATAAATAAATAATTTTAAGATAATCGAAGGGAAGAGCACAGAAAGAAACAGAGTAAACCATATTCACAAAATGACTAAATGATCCATCTTTTTAAATATCAAACTATTCCTTTTTAATAAAACATGAAACATTGTTCTTGAGGAGAAAACTTTAAAGAACCATTGAAGGCATTTAAGTATCTGAAAGTTCATTTAATAATGTTGAAAGGTGTGTTTCTTTTTTGCAAATAAAGCTTCTGGAGTAGAATATACTGCTTTGAATGTCTGTTTTGTGGGGGGAGTTGTCCCCATGTGCAGCAATATAGCCATATGAATCATAAGTGTGTGCCAATGAGATCTAGAGCTGTGCTTACTCACTACTCACACAGAGCTACAGTGCCTTGCAAAAGTATTCACCCCCTTGGAATTTTTCGTGTTTTGTTGCGTCACAACCTGGAATTAACATGGATTGTTTGAGGATTTGCATCATTTAATTTACAGAACATGCCCAAAACTTTGAAGATGTTTTTTTTTTATTGTGAAGCAAACAACAAATAGGACAAAATAACAGAAAAGGTCAATGTGCATAACTATTTACCCCCCAAAAGTCAATACTTTGTAGAGCCACCTTTTGCGGCAATCACAGCTCCAAGTCGCTTTGGATAAGTCTCTATGAGCTTGCCACATCTTACCACTTGGATTTTTGCCCATTCCTCCTTGCAAAACTGCTCCAGCTCTTTCAAGTTGGATGGTTTACTCTTGTGAACAGCCATGTTTAAGTCTGACCACAGATTTTCTATTTCTCAAATCAGGCAAAAAACGTACAGGTTTTACTCAAGAATATCCCTGTATTTAGCCCCATCCATTTTTTCCTCAACCAGTTTCGCCTTGCACGGCTGCTGAAAAATATCCCCACAGCATGATGCTACCACCACCATGTTTCACTGTGTGATGGTGTTCTTTGGGTGATGTGATGTGTTGGGTTTGCACCAGATATAGCTGTTATAAACCCCCTTTCCAAGGCCTAACATACCAGACTTCACCATTGAGAAATGGTTAGGGTGAATTATATTGCCACCATGTTTCATGTTTCTTATGGCATATGCCCTGCCTTATCCTGTATACTGTTTGTAATTTCCCATGTAATCAGTGTAAATAATTAATGTGTGCCTATAGTTAATATCATGTTGTATAGATAGGATTGTCATGGTTTCTTGGGTACTGTTATTGATAGCCTGATGCAATTCCTAGATATAACTTCCTTCCCCAGCCATATAAGTCCCTCAGGCCTGATCAAAGAAACAGCCATCACCTTTGTAGCTGGTTTATGGCCCCTCCGGGAGGTAGAATACAGCAAGGGACCCCCCCCCCCCCCCGATATATACCAGATCATATATACCAGATCAATGAGGGGGAGGAAGGAATCTGGGTTTACGACTACTGGGGGTAGCCATGCATGCATACAAGCCTGGATGGGCTTTTAATGTCTTGTGATGTAAGTTCTCTGAAGATGTGTTGAATAGTCAGTTGTTTTTTGGAACTGAATAAAGGCAGTTCATTCTTAGACATATAGAAATTGTGTGTCTATTTATTTTGCTATTGGTAGCTGTGATACTTATCCTATCTCTACCCTGCGAGTAACCTGTCCTGATCACTACCACAGGAAGGTTAGACTCTGACTGATGCAGAAGCCAGATATGAGGGTGCTGGTGCCAAGATTTCAAAGAACCAAAAAGGTCCTAGTTGGTAGTAACCTGTAGTCCATAGCAGGTGGCCCTGGACTTGTATAGCCCCTACAAGCTTGGATCGTCACAATAGCGTTTTCTTTTATGACGAAAAATTACATTTTTGTCTGATGAGACCAGAGCACCTTCCACCATACATTTTGGGAATCTCCCACATGCCTTTTCGCAAACTCAAAATGTGCCATTTTTGTTTTTTCCTGAAAGTAATGGCTTTGTTCTGGCCACTCTGCCATAAAGCCGAACTCTATGAAGCGTACTGCTTAGTGTTGTCCTATGTACAGATACTCCAGTCTATGCTGTGGAACTCTGAGCTCCTCCAGGGTTACCTTAGGTCTCTGTGCTGCCTCTCTGATTAATGCCCTCCTTGCCCGGTCCGTGAGTTTTGGTGAGCAGCCGTCTCTTGGCAGGTTTGCTGTTGTGCCATGTTCTTTCCATTTGGTTATGATAGATTTGATGGTGCGCCTGGGGATCATCAACGATTTGGATATATTTTTATAACCTAACCCTGACTTGTACTTCTCAACAACATTGTCCCTTACTTGTTTGGAGAGTTCCTTTGTCTTCATGGCAGTGTTTGTTTAGTGGGGCCTCTTGCTTAAGTGTTGCAGCCTCTAAGGCCTTTAAAAAAAGGTGTGTATATGTAATGACAGATCATGTGACACTTAGATTGCACACAGGTGGACATCATTTCACTAATTATGGCGTCTGAAGGTAATTGGTTGCTTCATAACAAAGGGGGTGAATACATACGCACATGCCAATTTTCTTTTTTCTATTTCTAAAAAGTAGTTTTATATATATATTTTTCTCGTTTCCCTTCACCAACTGAGACTATTGCGTTCTGATCCATCACATAAATTTCAGATTACCAAAACATTGAACTTAAGGCTGTAATGTAACAAAATATGTAAAAGTCAAAGGAGTGAATACTTTTGCAAGGCACTGCATTTCTTATGGCATTTCCTGTTAGTTTTCAATAAGTTTAAACACGTTTTACCAAATATTTATTTCATGAAAATGACTATTCTTTAAAACATGTTCTTTTAAATGCACACAAAATGCACAAAAAGACTGATTTTGGCTTAAAGGGAAAGTGATGTTAGGTATTAAAATTAATAGCACAACATTCTCAAGCTCGCAAATCTGCAATATATTATACCTTTTTCATGTTTAATTTCCGTGTTATATCGATTCAGTATTCAATGTGTTAATACATATAATGCAGGGGTTCCCAAAGTGTGCGCCGTGGCTCCCTGGTGCGTCGTGACTGTGCAACAGGGGAGTGGCGGCATAAAGGAGACCAGGAGCGTGCTGTGGGGCTGTGCAGTGTGTGTGTGTGTGTGTGTGTGTGCAGAGTGTTTGTGTGCAGTGTGTGTGTGCAGTGTGCAGAGTGTGTGTGCAGAGTGTGTGTGCAGTGGTGTAGGAAGGGGATAGCACCCCAGACAGCAGTTCTTTGGGGGTTACAAATATGCCCCCAACTGCCTTCTGCCTGCACTTTCCTTCCCCCAGGCCCTAGCTCTCTCCCTCAGAGATCTTGGGAGAGGAGGAGCCACCAGGGGGAGGAGTCACCGGCAGAGAGGACAAGAGTGGAGGGAGAGAGAGAGGGAGAAATGTGCTCAGCAGCCTATACCAACCAATGTGCCCAGACTGTGTCTCTATCAACCAATGTGCCCAACCTGTGTATGTAAGTGCCAAAATGCCCAGCCTCTGCCTGTAATAGCCAAAGTGTCCAGCCTCTGCCTGTAATAGCCAATGTGCCAGCCTATAAGAGACAATGTGCCCAGCTTGTGTATGTAACAGCCAAAGTGCCCAGTCTGAGGGTGACAGAATGAGGGTGAGAGAGAGAAGGCAGGGTGAGAGAGAGAAGGAGGTGTGTGAGAAAGAGAAAACAGAGAGAGAAGGAAGGGTGAGAGAGAGAAGGGGGGAGTGAGAGAGAGAGAACATTTGTAATAATTCCTGTTTATTTTTTTATAACTAATCGGACTATATATATATCATATTTAGTAATTTACTAATATTGCATTATTTCTGGAATGCGGGTCCGATCGAAACTCGTAATTAAAGACTGTAAGGCTTTAAAATCTAACCTCCATTTTCAGTGACACAATGATGACGATCTCTTTTGCCATTGGCTCCGTCTAAACCTGTAACTACAAGTTTGACTAATTGATCATGCTCACGGTGGCACATGCTGCATGTGCAAGAATGGTATACGGGCTTGCAATTATGGCCCATAACTTGGAATAACTTGGTGGAATTTAATAGCTCTGTAACACAGCCAAATTTCTGGCCTGCAGCCTTTGTGGGCTTGCCGATGCCGCTACGAGCTTCAAATTTAATAGGGCTGTTAGTATAATCGGCCTCCATGTAAATCAAGTGCTCTAACTTAGGGCATTACAGTAAATCAGTTGCAGGAGCTTTTTTTCTGTAGATTACATTTTTGTGTAAATCTTTAGCTCCCTCGCATTAGGGCACTCAGCCCACATCTGTACCTTGACCTCAAGAGTTTTCAGTTTAGGAAGTACCCAAACCAAGCTTTCCAGTTGAGAAACGGCTCTTGGAGCCCTATAGAAAAACAGAACATCATGCCCTAGTGATTTATTCCATTTACATAACCGCTGAAGAGAATACCTGGGCATCCTCTACGCCCGCTAACTGCCTGATCGCCCCGTTTCCCCCTCAAACTCCATCCCCGATCACCCCATCTACATAACCATGGGGGTCTATACAGAACCCCATGCCAACTAAACATAACCACCCTTGTACCTAATATTAACCCCAATGCTGTGGGGTGTCCCAATCTGGAAATTGGAAGTCAAACATTTAGCTTATGAACTGGAAACCTTTCTAGAGAAATGTATAGGCCATGGAAATATTACAAGTAGTAATATAGTATTAGAAGTAGATGAAGATAGACAGCCTTTACCTAACTGATATCATTTAAGAAAATAACAAACTTTAGAAAAAACAGGAACACAAATATTATAAAATATTTTCCATTAATAGATATATGGATAATAATTATTTGCATGTACATTAATCGTATTATGTAATAGATTTCATTTTGATAAGCCTATAAATTATTAACTTAGTAGTGAAGTATTAATTGAAAATAGTTTCTGGTCTGAACATTCTACATTCTCATTAAAATTAAGGAGGTTAAATGAAAACTTATAACGAAATCCAATAAATAAAAAAATAGGATAACACTTGGAAATCATTATAAAATTAATATCTAACATGTAAATTCCATTTTGAACATATGTGTACTCATAAAGCTGTAATAAGAGGACATATCATTTCAATGAAAAGTTATCACATATATAGTTGTGAGCATACGAGTCGTTGCTCACACTTGTGGGCTCACGCAGCGAGCTCGCAAGAACTGCGTCCCTCGCAAAGCGAGGGACGCAGTTCCCCGCAAATGCGGGTCCTCGCAAAGCGAGGGTCCGCATTTGCGGAGGTGGAGGCTCCAACCTCGGCTGTGTTAACACACACACAACTTATTTTTTTTAAAATCGCAAAGGTGCCTCACACCCGGTTACACATACACACACACCGTGGCCGAGGGCCTCAGTTGCTGGCACGGAGCGCCGAAGGCGCTCCGTGCCAGCAACTGAGGCCCTCGCTTCCGCAAATGCGGGTCCTCGCGAAGCGAGGGGCCGCATTTGCGTTGGTGGAGCATCCCAACATCTCCGCAAATGCTGGTCCTCGCAAAGCACTTCGGGAATGAGGCAACCTTAACGTAACAAACACCCACACGCACTAAGAATCCCACTATAACGGCCGACCCGCGCGTAACTAAAAACAGGGAAAACACACCAAATACTCACACAAACTACATAAAAAGCTTACCCATAGCAAGGGGGGGAGCACCCAGGACCACCTCCATTTAAGTCCAAATTCCGGAGTTCAGACACACGAAAATCCCCTAAGTGAGAGAAAAAATGGCCGCCGAAAAATACGAAAACGAGGCTCACCTCGGAAACCTGCATTAACCTCAGAACCAACCTTAACGTAACAAACACCCACATGCACGAAAAATGGCGGAACCGTGCGCACCTAAAAATCAGTCAAAACACACCAAATACTCACAAAAACTAGATAAAAAGCTTACCCATAGCAAGGGGGGGCACCCAGGACCTCTGAAAGTGAAGTTACACCTCCATTTAAGTCCAAATTCCCAAGTTCCGACACACGAAAATCCCCTAAGCAAGAGAAAAAATGGCCACCGAAAAAAATGAAAACGAGGCTCAAAGACCCAGGACCGCCCAGCCACCTACAACTTACCTAAGAAGGGATCCGAGATAAGCTCGGAAATCCGGATTAACCGCAGGGGATCCGAGATAAGCTCCGAGCCCTGCATTAACCCCACATTAACCATCGCAGTGGGACTCCCGATTGCACGCGATCGGGGACCCCCGCTGCAATTAAAATTCAAAATTCCCGCGATACAGGTCCTTAAAGGAAAAAAAATAGACACTGTCACCCTGTCAATCATGGGGGTCAATACAGACCCCCATAAAACCCTCATTAACCCTGTCACTCATGGGGGTCAATATACACCCCCATAAGCCCTTCATTAACCCTGTCACTCATGGGGGTCAATACAGACCCCCATAAGCCCTTCATTAACCCTGTCACTCATGGGGGTCAATACAGACCCCCATAAGCCTCTATTTAACCCCATCAGTCCCATAAGGGTATTTTAACACCATTATGGGCCTGTTACAACACTACATTAACCACATAAGTGCCATGATGGTCCTCAAGGACCATCATGACACTAAGTATAAACACTATACTGCACTATACCACCCCCAATAAAACATTAAAGATCAACTAAACACCCTTTACACTAACCTATTAACATCTACACTACCTACCCCCTATTAATCCCCACCACTCTAATTACAGAAAATAAAAAAGCCTAAAGTCACAAAAAAAATCTACATTACATGAAATAAAAACTCACAAAAAAATAAACTACATTACACAAAATAAAAAAACCTAAGTCAAAAAAAATAAAAAAAGGAACATTACAGAAAAAAAAAAAACATTACAACCCCCCCTCCCCCCTCACTACAGAAAAAAAAACACACCTGAAGAGGAAATACATATAATACAAATACATACAATACAAATACATACAATTACAATACAATACACCCCTATCTAATATACATCACGCAATCTATCTAAATAAATAGCATAATCTAATATACATGCTATCTATATAATAATACATCCCCAATCTATCTAAATAAATAACATAATCTAATATACATCCTATCTATATAATAATACATCCCCAATCTATCTAAATAAATACCACAATCTATCTACAATACATCCTATGCTATCTATATAAAACACATACCCCTAGCTAACATACAATAAATGCTATCTATATATTAACTAAGTCTAAGCTAAAATAAAATAATAAGGACCACTTACTTTTGCAGATGTCCATTGGGATCAGCCACCTACGAAAAAAAAAAAAAAAAAATAGTGCAACACGTTTACACTTTTCCGGCATGTCCCGTCCTTATTCTTTGAATCCTTCTCCCGCACGGCACCTGTTAAAAAAAACACAAAATTAATACACATACATCAAGATAAAATAAACATAATCTACATTCTACTTACCTCCCTGCGATGTCTCCGGCCTCCTCCGGTTCCTCTTCTGCCACGCCCTTTAAAAAAATATATATATACTTACCGCACTCCCGGACATCCCCGACGCTAATGAGGCTCCAGGAGACTTTTCCGGAAGAAAATAAGCAATGGCGCCTTCTGATTGGTTGAAAACGCTGTCTATCAAATTCACCCAATCAGGAGGCGCCAATGTGTGAACCAATCACAAACAGATACACCTTAAAATACCACTCTGATTGGATAATGCACCTGTCAATCTTTATTTAAACCAATCACAAGGCGCAGATGCCTTCAGCCAATCACAATGGAATACACCCCCACAGGGTGATTGGTTGGAGCCTCTGCGCATTCTGATTGGTTGCACTGACAATAGCCAATCACAATGGAATACACCCTCACGTACTGATTGGTGAAGGATTTGCTCATTCTCATTGGCTACTGTTAATATCAATCAATATTACAGCCAATGGGAAGGCGCAGATGTCTTCACCAATCAGTACGTGGAGGTATATTCCATTGTGATTGTCTGATGGCAATAAAGCCTGATTGGTTCAAATAAAGATTGACAGGTGTGTTATCCAATCACCGTTGTATTTTGGGGTGTATACTTTTTTCATTGGTTCACAAATGGGGTCTTCTCATTGGCTGAATTTGATAGACAGCCTTTTCAGCCAATCAGAAGCCGCCATTGCCAATTTTATTCTGGAACACTCCATAGGAAGGTAATTAGCGTCAGAGACATCCGCCAGGGTGGATGTATGTAGCTTTATTTTTATTTTTTCTTCATGCGAGAAGGCCGGAGACATCGTGGAAAGGTAAGTATAATGTAGATTGTGTTTATTTAAATTTGGTTTATGTTTACTAATGTAATGTTTTTTTTTTACAGGACTATTGCCGGACAAGACGCAAAGATGGACGACGGAACATGGAGGACGTGGCATGCTGGGACGTGACATGCTGGAACGGGACATGCTGGAAAGTTGAGAATAATATTTAGAATATTTAGAATGTTTAGAATGTTTAGGTATTTCATGTAAACATGTTGTATTAATTTTTTTAATCTTTTTTACCGTAGGTTGCTGATCTGAAGAAACATCTCAAAGGTAAGTGGTCTTAATTATTTTATTGTAGCTTACAATTAGGGTAGATATATATATATATATATATATATATATATATATATATATATATATATATAGATAGCATGTATTGTATATTAGATAGATAGGGGGATGTATTATTAGATAGTATTGTATATTAGATAGTGGGATGTATATTACATTATATAGTAGCATGTATATTAGATAGTGGCATGTATATTAGATAGTGGCATGTATATTAGATACTGGCATGTATATTAGATAGTGGTGTATTATATTTAATTGAATTGTGTTGTATTGTATTTAATTGTGTTGTATTGTATTTTATTTAATTGTGTTGTATTGTATTATATGTATGTATTATATGTATTTCATTTTCAGGTGTGTAATTTTTTTTTAAATTTTGTAGTGAGGGAGGCGGTTGTAGTGTATTTTGTTATTTTCTGTAATGTTCCTTTTTTTATTTTTTATGACTTAGGTTTTTTGTTTTTGTTCTGTAATGTACATTTTTTATTTTTGGTGATTTTAGTTTTTCTTATTTTATGTAATGTAGATTTCTGCTTTTTGAGGAATTTAATTACTTGAGGCACACAGTACACTCACATTGTGTCACAAACAGCATTTCAACACTTTCTTTACTTGACCGTCATTTTTTGACGGGCAAGTCGCTAGAACAAAATAATAATAATTTAGAGAAAAAAAATAAACGGAAGCATTGGATAAACTAGAACCAGATTGTCAGACTATAAATACAAAATAATATATTAAAGATATTTGAAATATTTGAAATAATGACGGCATATTAAAAATTTTTAAGAAATGACAATGGTTACAAGCAAATTACTTGCTAATAAATAATCAATTAATAAACACGCTTGAACTAATAACATTTTATAATCTAAAGATAAGTTAGATATATCTCACTATGACCCTACAGATTTTCCAGGAATATTATTCAAATTTATATAATTTGAAAAGACATTAAATGTTTACAAAGTACCAGAATTAGAAATTGAAACCAATTTAGATTAATGTAATATTACATCAAAAAAATATATAGAATCTTTAGAAAAATAAGTTAATGATATCATTGAAACTTAACATTCAGGTAAAGCTCCTGGACCAGATGTTTTTACAAATGTATATTACCAAAAATGTAACAATACCTTAACTCACAAATTAATGCATAATAATGTCACAGAGGGAAATAAATTCCATCCTGACATGTTAGAAGCTTTAATTTCAATCATAAGAAAAGCAAATTTTCTGCGGTATACACAAGGGAGGTACCAGTGGAACTTGGATCAAGGCAACTCAGTGGATGTAGTCTATTTGGATTTTACCACTGCAACATAATGCGGTTTCACTACCTTCACCAAAATAACTGGTTAACGCAGGAAGAAATCCAAAAGTGGTTGGAAAAAATTAAAATTAATAAAGCCCCAGGTCCTGATGGAATACATCCACGGGTACTGAGGGAACTGGGTTCTGTAATAGCCAAACCATTATATCTAATTTTTCAAGATTTACTCAACACAAGGTCTCTACCAGATGACTGAAGAAAAGCAGATGTGATACCTATATTTAAAAAGGGAGCAAGAGCAAATCTGGGGAATTATAGACCAGCGAGCGTCACTTCTGTAGTGGGAAAGCATTTAGAAGGGTTAATGGGTTAAAGGGTTCTATGAGGAGGTTAGTAGGAACTTGGATCAAGGCAACTCAGTGGATGTAGTCTATTTGGATTTTACAAAAACTTTTGATACAGTGCCACATGGGAGACTATTGTGCAAACTAAGGGCTACAGGAATTGCAGTAAATATCTGCTCATGGATTGAGAGCTGGCTAAAAGACAGGAAGCAAAGGGTTGTTGTAAATGGAACATACTCTGATTGCATGTGGTAAGTGGGGTTCAGTATTAGGTCCTCTCATTCTTAACATATTTATTAATGACTTAGAGGTGGGACTGGAAAGTAGTGTCTCCATTTTTACTGATGACACAAAGTTGAACAAGGTAATGAAATCAGATAATGATTGAGAAATGGGTATCTAAATGGCAGATGAGATTTAATACGAATAAATGTAAAGTTATGTATCTGGAAAGGAAAAATAGCCATGCAATTTATAATTTTAATGGAGCAAATCTAGGGCTATCATATATTGAAAGGGATTTGGGAGTACTTGTGGACAGCCACCTTGGTAACAGTGCTCAGAGCCAAGCAGCAGCTGCAAAGGCAAATAAAACATTAGCGTGTATTAGGAAGGGTATAGAAGCAAGTGAAGCAAATATAATTCTGCCACTATGTAAATCTCTAGTACGCCGTCATTTGGAATATGGAGTACAATTTTGGGCACCACTTCATAAAAAGGATATTTTAGAGCTGGAAAATGTACAGAGGAGGGCAACAAAACTAATTAGGGGAATGGAGGGGTTAAGTTATGAAGAAAGACTAACCAAATTAAGCTTCTCTAGATAAATGGCGTCTAAGAGGAGATATGATTAAATTATATAAATACATCCAGGGTCAGTATAAAGAATTGTCAAGGGAGCTTTTTGTGCCAAGAGGCTTTCAACTGACAAGAGGACATCCCTTGAGGTTAGAAGTAAAAAGATTCCACCTTAAAGAAAGAAAGGGTTCTTCCCAGTAAGGGTGGTTAATGTGTGGAATTCTCTACCAGAGGAGGTGGTGACAGCGGATTCGATAGATAACTTTAAAAGGGGAATGGATTTATTTCTAATGAAGAAGGGAATTCAGGGTTATCCTGGATGATTAGAAAGAGTGTATTGATCCAGGGAGAAATACGATCGCCAGTATCTGGGGTCAGGAAGGAATTAAACATTTTTTTTCCTTTGAGACAATTGGCTAAGTTTCACTTGAGTTTTTTTTCTGTTTGCCTTCCTCTGGATTGATTAATAATTAATTAAATAAATAAATAGTTGATTAATAATCAATTAACAACTAATTAATAACTAATGCTCATATTGCAGATCAAAGGAGATCTAAAAGGTTGAACTTGATGGAATGAAAGTCTTTTTTCAACCTTAATTACTATGGGCCTCATTCTATTAGCGGCCGCAGCCGTTGCGGGGCCGCAAGGACCGGCCGCAAGCTATTCTGCTATTCTATTCCCTTACGGCCGGGGATTCCGGCAGGCTTGCGGCCGGTGCCTTGCTATCTCTTGCGGCCGCTCGCGCCGGAGGAAAGCCTTTGATCTAAAACGGCCGCAAGAGATTTGCAATTCAATTGCTCCGGGAAACCTCTCTGCAAGGCTAAAAACGAGCCGCAGCTTACTTGCAGGAAAGAGGTCTCGCTAGCACCAATTAAGCACATAAAATAGCTCAAATAAAGCCATCCTGCACTTTGAGAAGACTATAAAGGGATTTTAGGTGTTAGAAAAAATAGCACATAATTATCCTGTACTCAAATCCGTAAAATATTTTATTTTTAATATCCGTAAAATATCCATGTAAAAAGTCCAGAGTGCTTGGAGCACCTCAGACACGCCCACGCCGCAGCCGGAAAATAAACAGTTAATTTGAACTCGGGTTTGGGCAGATGTGCAAGCTTGAGAGTGGGTTTCTTTTAATCTTCATGTCCCCCAATATGATCCCTAGCATTTACAGAGCTGTACAGTGCAGGCTTGAATTTATTTTTGCGTTTTTATATTTCTGAGATTACGGCCGGTTCCAAGATATGCGGCCGGCCGTAAAAGGAGATCCTTGCGGGGCCGTATAATAGAATCGCGAGTTAACTGAACCCCCGCAAGGAATCGCAGCCTTACGGACGATTTACGGCCGATAATAGAATGAGGCCCTAAGTAACTATGTAACTAAATGTAGACACTCTGGGCCTCATTTATTTCCTACATTTTTTTAGATCCGGGCCCGCAAGTGGAGAGAGCAAGTTACTTGCTATTTAATTGCCTCCTACTTGCAGGTTCTGATCTGGTTCCTTGCTGCGCGCTGCTTTACCTTACTATTCTCAAAGTAGCAAGTTACTTCCTTCAAAGCCTTTGATTTTTCACAAATCGCTATTCAATTGCTCCAATTACCCCTTCCGCCAAGGCCATAAATGGCAAAAAGCCAACTCCATCCTACTTGTACCAAGGAGGTGTCGCAAGGGCTTGCAAAGCCCTTACGTATCGTCCCCACTGCTCCCAAATCAAACCCCTAAGATGCGGGGGTCCCGATTGGGACCCCCGCTGGGTCCCCACAATAACAGCTTGCTGCATGGGACCCCTGCAGCATTAAAAATGTCAAATTCCCCGCCGCAGGTCCTTAAAGGGCCCGTGGTACACTAATGGTTAACCCCATGCTGCGGGGGTACAGTAAGTACACCCACAGCAACTAGCATTAACCCCCCCATGCTGCGGGGTCCCCATTGTAACCCCTGGAGGGTCCCCACATTAACCCTTGTAGCAGGGCTTGTGATCGGGACCACTGCTGCATTTCAAATTTCAAATTACGCGACCCTGCAGCACACTATTGCACCATACCGGCCGCAGGGTGCTGTAAGTACCCCCGCGGCACCTAAAATAACCCCCCCCCCCCCGCCCCTACATTGACCCTAGCAGCTGGGACTCCTGCAACAAGGGGTTGATGTGGGGACCCTCCATCATGGGGTTGGTTTGCGGGTCTGATCGCATATGTAGCCCGAATCGATGACGGCCTCCATTGTGATTGGCTGGCTCGACGGTTACGGGATTGCGTCCACGCTCATTTTCAAGGCCTCATATCCTTACTTCGGACAGAGTGGTTTCCGATTATCAGGAAGGTGGACGAACTTGTGGGCCAGGCCAATTGAATAAATTATTATTCAGATTGCATATTACCCAATCAAATGATTTAAACTTGGGTTATTTGAGTCAGATATGGCCATATTCAATTGTAAGCCCGTAACTCGATCGCAGACAGCCAAATGTCTGCAAATGAGTTGCGGAATCCTGTTGGTCTTCGTTTGAGAGGCTATTCAATTGCTCAAGCTCTCAAGTTGTGGTCTTGAAGCCAGCACCGTAAACTGTATCAATTAAGCAAGACCGTAACCTCCCATTTGAAATCAGCCTATAGGAAATGAGACTGTCAGCATTACGGCAGTAAAACATGGATGTTACTTGTCATTCAATTAGGTTAGGGGGTCCCATATGCGATCAGACTCGCAAATCACCAAAATAAAGAATTATGAAATGTAATGTCAATACTGTTCTAGTCCATATTAGTGGCCTGATATGTATTAACTGATATCCGAGATAGATTTAACCCCGAAATGAAACATCAAAAATAAATGTATTTTCCTGCCGATTTAAGGGCTTGAGACTGTAGTAGTTCTAATGTCTTTCATCGCTTACCCCATTATTTACAGTGCAGTAGTGAATGATTATTTTCATTTAACCCCTTTGCGGCTCCTCTCTAGCACATGTAGGATTTCCTCCTCCATTTGCGGTTTACGAGTGTGGATACGTTTGCGAGCTTGGAGCAATTGAGCTATTTGCGATTTTAGCCTTTGCGAAAGTGAACGATCAATGGCTTCTGAAGGCTGTAAGTTACGAGTTTGATGGATGCAATTATTTCAAGCCCATAACTCGTAAACCGATCCGAGCCCACAAAAAGACGCCAATTGAATAGCAAAATAGCTCGCGACCTCACTTACGGTCTACCGGATCTCGCTCAATTGAATGTGGCTCATAATCTTTTGCTGGTTGTAAATTTGCATTGTTTGTCAAATTTCAAAGCGTTTGAGACATGACATCTGGGTATAACAAATACAATACACAAATTCAGTGAAAATGTTGTTCATAACAAAAAGTTTGCATCTCTTCTTTCAGTTGTGTTTAAAGTACAATTCTCCTGTTAGGTATTACTGTAGATGCCAAAAAATATATTTAGTACAGGACAAAAATATCATCTATTATTACCAGGTTTTAATCAGAACTTTAAATGTTAATGTAATAATAAAATATAAATGTGAATGAAATTAAATCATCAAATTGTAAAGCTTTTGCTGTTTTTTTATTTTCTCATGTATACAGATTTTATTACTATTATTTTGGAAGATGGGCTTTTGTACCATTTGAGTTTTCAAGATTATATTCAAAACAGGTTTTAAATGATTGTTTAATATATATTTCTAGCAGCCAACTGCTGGAGTCCCGTAATACTAATAGAATTGCAGTAAGTAATGTTGCCAAGCTGTAACTCAATAGACTGTGAGACGGAAGTATGGCTGGGTTTAACGGTGTAGGTGAGATAAATGGCCCTTCTGTTTCTGATCGACTCTTTCCAGGGACACTCTTTTAGCAATTTCTTGGAAAAGGTTCATTTGGGGATAGAGTTTTAAAGTGTAATTCAACACAACCTGAAGCAGCCAATCTGGAGAGCGCTATCAATCACAATCCTTTCCTCATGAGATTTTACTGAACTGCTCCCCATATGCTTCAATAATATAGGAATTAATTTGACCAGAGAATACCCGGCACAGCATGAAATTATATTGAGTGGTACTTATTACAAGTTAGATAAAAGATATATAAAACAAATGAAAAGATGTGTAATCTGTGTGAATGACTTTGAAAAAAAGTATGCATTATTAATATATGTTCTGTATGTAAAGCTGTGCTTTAGTAAAATTTAAGTTTGCAAAATAAATGTAAGATCAAGTAAATTAAAAGTATGTAAATGTTTGAAATTAGATCAGTAAATTTAGCATTTTAATATATACACTGCTCTCCTCAAAAATATTTTATCCTAGTGATTCCCTCCCTAAAAGTAAAAGCAGCACTGCATGTTACATTTTTAAATGCACAGCAGCGCAGGACCATGTGTTTTAAACAACCTTGCAGTCAATAGCAAAACGCAGAGTGCAGTCCTAGCAGTTGCTATTTGCGATTACCAATTAGGCAAACTAGGCAGCCGCCTATGGGCGCTTCCCTGTGAGTGGCACCACTTTTTAAAGAAAAATGGTTCCTGGCTTAAAAATACCCTGAAATGTTGCAGTTCATAGACTGGCTACAAGGCATAACCACCTAGAACAAGAGAGTTACAACAGGAAAAGGATCTTGAGTGCAAAGAAAAGGCAAATATGTGTCCGTGCATTCCTAGCATACTCTCCACTTCACTGCGCAGGATCTCCAAAAAGGTTGGTTCAGTCCTGATTGGCTGTTACACTGATTAAACTGCTTGCCAATGGACTACAATGCTTCTAAATACACAATTGCAAGCAATATTGCTTGTTGTACATACCCAGCATTTTAAGCCACATACACAGACTAG
Organism: Discoglossus pictus; assembly: GCA_027410445.1. Taxonomy (NCBI): domain Eukaryota; kingdom Metazoa; phylum Chordata; class Amphibia; order Anura; family Alytidae; genus Discoglossus; species Discoglossus pictus. The sequence continues at coordinate 124,091,104 of CM050163.1, forward strand.
TGCAAGAGTGACAGGAAGACATAATAGAAAACCACTATAGATGAAAAGGACCAGTTTTAAAAAGTAAGGGAAAATAGTTTCTGTTTTGTTTCCAAACATCACATGAATGTTAATTTATTTAAAGGCATATTCAAGTTTCATGGATTAATACATTTCTGCACTCTGTAGGCAAAAAGCAGCCTTTATGTATGCAGCACATCTTATAAAACCTTTTATTTTTATTAATATCTAAAAACCCTCTAATTATTATGTTGAAACCCCCAGAGGGGTGTCTACACAGGCCCCTAATCCCCACCCAATCATCATGCAGCATTAGGGGATCAATTTAACCCATTATTCACCTGCTGTTTCTTCCTCAGCCAATAGGAGAGCAGTGATGTCAGCCTCCAAGTCACTGCTCGGATATGATTCCCTGCTGCTTCCTGTCTGTGCTGTGCTGCTGCCATAGTACCTAACATAGTGCCACACTACATATCCCAGGAACCCCAGAGTTTAAATCAGATGTTTCAGCTAACCTTAGTGGCCAAAACAAACTGTGAAATGAATGCTAATTTAGCCTGGGTTTGGAGGTGGTGTTAACCCTAGTTTTCAACTGCCAGAAATTATAAGACATTTTGCTAACTTCAAGGTAAGTGTTTACACGTTTATTTTGGTATTTTTTCATGCAAAAAAATATTTTCATAAACAATAATTCTCATTTATCAGATGCACTTCTAATCCAGGAAACATATTTTATTAAATAACTATAGTGTTTGTTTAATATACACTTTTAAAGCCAAATGTGTGATTAAAATAAATGTATTTGTTTAAATAAATAAACAAACAAATACAAATCACCCTGTTGATCACATGACAGATGTCACAATTACTGTATTGTGTGGAGAAACCAGTGTTGCTGTATTATTCTTTCTTTCCACAAAATAGAAATTTGCTTCACATTAAGTGTAAAAAAAAAATAGGCTTGTGGTATAAAACACCTTCTGATATTTGAAGGCTCTATCTTTCTTCTTTCAGATAATGGACTCTGTTGTGCCTCATAGAGTTCAATGATCACTCAAGTGTTTCTTTCAAAGATGTAACATAATAATATAAAATCAGTGTACAGTAAAGTAATGGTGACTGAATCAAAAATATCCTTGTTCTTATAACTTTTTAGCACAATAATGTTACGATTTCTTACCTGTTACGATTTCCAATCCGTCAGATAATTTTAAAAGCAGTTTTTCTTTCTGTGAAGATAACCAGCAGCTACAGCTTCATTTATTTTTTCTGTAATAAAATAGAACGGTAATCAGATTTGTACAAAGAGTGAATCACAAGCAAGGACAATGCAATAATCCTTCCAAAACACTTGTTTCATCTATAAAATATATTTTTAATACAGCAGATTCCAATAGCAGTTAAACTGAGAACAAATCCCATGTTTTTACAGGTTGAGTACCATATCTCAATGTATGTGCTCTGCAATGTTACACAAGGATTTAAGCCAAGAATTTTCCAAATAGGATGTAACAGGGTTACTATTATATCAAGATTAATGTTATTGTTATATATTATATTGTATTATATTTATATTTTATTATAATTTACATCAGTATCCAACAATAATATATCTAGGTGAGGGATCAGCCACATGTCCCTCATTCCACATGTCCCTCACCATTTTCTTACTTTATTTATTTGCCTTATACGACTAGCAGAGAGTACCTTTCCTACTGCAGCTTTGCCCCCTTTTCTTCCCATGCTCTTCTCCTTGCCTGCCTCCCTTCCTGTCTTTTTTTTTTTTTTTTTGCTGTTTCCGTTTCTTCCCACTTTCCTTGGTCTTCTGCTCTGCTCTTTCGTCTTCGGCCGCTTTCTGGATCTTGTTTTCTGCAGCTACGAGCTGTTGTCAAACAACCGTGAATATACGCTTGCTCACTCCAGTAGCATTTCTGGTAGCCTTCCTTTCTTCTATCTCTGCACAGTACACCGTCATTTGTTTGATTCCCATGGACATATGAAGATCTACAATTGCTCCTTGGTCACCAGCCACATAGCGTAAATTGACGTCCTACAAACCATACCTTCTGGCTTCTCTGACTCATAGTAGCTGACTCTCCGCCCTCTTCTTATGGTGCCTGCTTCTCCCTTCTTCCTACCATTTTTCATTTCTCAAATCCCTTGCATCACTCCTCTTCGATTACATCATAACACCTTAGACAACTCAGGTCCTCATGCATGTCGCTCTTGCAAACCTTCACTATGAGGTTTGCACCTCTTTAGTTGCAATTATCCCACGGTTCGTAGTCATCGTATATTTCACACACATTCCCACTCTACCTCAATTCATAGTTTCAAATTGAGTTACTGACAAATGAGCACATGGCTCCCAGTCGCTTGCCACCATTGGGCAGAATTACAATTGAGTCCTCCAAACCAGTATTAATCTTCAGTGGTGGAGCTAACACCGGTGCAGTTGGTGCAAAGCATTGGGTCCATAGTGTGGAAGGGCCCCAGCCTCATCAGCCTCCTCTAACTACTTACCTTGATCAGGGAGTTGCTTTCTCTCCCTCCATGTCTCCCCTGCCTGCGTGTTTCTGCTCCTGTTCAGACAGGAGAGACACTTAGGGAAAGAAAGGAACTCCCTGATCAAAGTAAGTAGTAAGAGGGGGCATGGAGGATAAGCTTGGGTGACCTTGGAGGATAAGCTGGGGGACAAGGAGGAATAGGCTGAGGGACATGGAGCATAAGCTGGGGGGCATGGAGGATCAGCTGGGGGCATGGAGGATAGGCTGGGGGGCCCTGGAGCAACCCCTTTGTACCACCACCTTCCTTCACTGTAGGAGACCCATCCTCAGCAGACTTGGCACAACCTCTTTCCCTACTCCGGCCACTCAGCTGCCACTAAAAACCATTCACCAGTTCATATCATCAAGACCATGGGCGACTGGAAGACCCACTGCTTCAGCAGATACATACTGAACCTTACTGCTGAAGTTAGAGAAGCACTTCAAAAATTAAGTCAATCGCTCTTTAGTTCGTTTTTGGCCCTCTTAGCAGACTGAGAAGGCATAGCTTTTAGCCACACCAGTAAGCTACTAGAAGGGAGAGTGGATGACTGCCTCTCAAAAAAAGTATATCATTGCATGCAAATGAAAAAAAAAAAACAGTCTTTAAGGTAATGAAATCCCTTTTGTCTAATAAATAAAAAATAAACTTGGAGACAGATTGCAAATTCTCTGGTTTCATTTTGTCTTTGAATGAATTAAAATTAATTGTTGTTAAAACTCAAAAACAAAAAAGAGTGTATGTGTCAAAAAATCATTGGAAACTTGTTTCACATTTGGCCCTATATTATTATTATTATTATTATTATTATTATTATTATTATTATTATTATTATTAGGCTTTACATCAATATTCTGTTACAACAGTTCAGAGAAATCTTCAATAGAATCTAAATGTTCAAGAACATACATATTAAATCCTAAACTCTCTAGACTTATCACACTTTATTTTGTCACATTGTTTATTTATTTAGTGTACATATAATGAATTTTTTGCATATTTATATGATATAAAAAGGGGAGAGAGGAAAGATGGCACACTCAATTTAACCCGGTGATGCCCGGCACATAGAGTGCTAAATAAATGGTCTCAAAAACCACCACCAGAGGACAATCTTAGGTTTTATTAAAACATTAACTTTTATTTAATTAATTAAAATTCAAGTTAGAAATAAGAACAATAATTAATGATACAATAAAAAGATTAGAACATTGGGTGTATGGTTATTCAGAAACCAACACTATTTTGTAAGTTATAGGTATCAGAAAGGGTGCTCAGTAGCACATAAAGCTCTGCGCTGAAGAATCTCCACAAAACTCAATATAGGTCATATATCTGTGCACACATCATATATTCTCAGTGTAGGTAAGTATTCTCTTAAAAATCCAAACTATAGAAAAGTAGTCAAATGAGGAAATCATTCTACAAATAGTACATATTGTAGTGTTAGCGTGTACCACATACAGTTCAGTGCTTATGATACTCCACAGTTTATATCAGTCTGCTATGTTACTTAATGAATTATAACGATATTCAGACTTTAATCAAAAATATATAAATTCTTTGGTATATATATATTATCAAATTCTTCAATTTCCCATATATAGGACATGTACTCTCGAAGTAAAGACGGAACCTGATGTTAGTCCAATCTGAGATGATTGGAGGCAGTCATATGAATCACACAACAGATACATATTCCTCTAATCAACATTTCAAAGGTCACAAGCAGGTCTGATTTTTTTAAAAATGTAACATTTCTGTCCCTTTCCTACATCAGTATGCAGTTCACGGTACATGCAGCCAATGCTGCTTGCTGGTTCTAACACTCAGTCCCCTCGTGTGACATTACCAATCTGTGACATACACATGTATGAGCTACCTTATGCTTGTTTCACTGATCTGCTGTCTACAGAGGCCTCCACTTGTGAGCTCTGAAATTTTGATTAGAGGAAAGAAGTGTACCTTCGGATATTTATCTGTTGTGTGCCAGCTAGTTTCATTCCAATGATATTTCTATCTCTCTTAGAGGAAGATAAAATCTGGCTATGTTCATTCATCTTATGAGACATTGATTCCCAGAACACTATTTTCAGGCATAATCCTATAATGATCCATCTTGTGCACAAGAGCATTTCTATAACAAAACTAACTGGCTCCAACCATCTCACATTGGACTAACAGCAGTTTCCACCTCTACTCTGAGAGTACATGTCCAATATATATGAAACCATAGACTTGGTATATTTTGGATTAAAGTCATTATAATTCATTCACTAACATAGTAGAATGGTATAGATAATTGCTATTACATTATCTAACTTACTGAGATCTGGGTAATTTTATGTATATATTTATATTATATATAATTGTTTGCACAGCACTTCATTCTGGAGAGATATACTTGTGTCACTTGTGTCAAAAGGAAGGTGGGGGAGTGCAAGGTCTCTAAAATCAACCAGCTCTGTGAGGTCATTATGGAGGAGTGAAAGAGGACTCCAGTGGCAACCTGTGAAGCTCTGGTGAAGTCCATGCCCATAAGTGTTAAGGCAGTGCTGGTAAATAATGGTGGCCACACAAAATATTGACACTTTTGGCCCAATTTGGACATTTCCACTTAGGGGTGTACTCACTTTTGTTGCCAACGGTTTAGACATTAATGGCTGTGTGTTGAGTTATTTTCACGGGACAACAAATTTACACTGTTATACAAGCTGTACACTTACTACTTTAAATTCTAGCAGAGTGTAATTTTTTCAGTGTTGTCACATGAAACGATATCATAAAATATTTACAAAAATGTACTCACTTTTTTTAGATACTGTATATATATAAAAAGTATGCACCCCCTTGACTTTTTACCTATTTTGTTATATTACAGCCTTAAGTTAAATGTTTTGTTAATCTGAATTTTATGTGATGGATCAGAGTAAAGTTGGTGAAGTGAAATGAGAAAAATATATACATAAAACTATTTTCTAGAAATAGCAAACAGAAAATCGGCATGTGCATATGTATTCATCCCCTTTGTTATGAAGCCCATAAAAAGCCCAACAAATTACCTTCAGAAGTCACATAATTAGTGAAATGATGTTCACCTGTCTGCAATCTAAGTGTCACATGATCTGTCATTACATATACACACATTTTTGGAAAGGCTCCAGAGGCTGTAACACCTAAGCAAGAGACAGCACTAACCAAACACTGCCATGAAGACTTATCTATAAAAAGCTTACATTAGGTTTAGTAATGTCCACAAATAGAACATAACTTCCTTCAGTCCAGTATTTGTATCTCCACAGGTCAGCAGCAGCAGCCCTCCACATCCTGTGGTTCTGTTTCCTGCTTTGGTTGTCACAGGTGGAACTGTTTAATCACTCAGCCAGTTTCACACTTGTGCTTCATCTGGAAGGACTGAAAGAAGTTATCTTCCACTTGTGGACATTACTAAGCCTAATGAAAGCTTTTTATGCTTTTTTTTTTACTATGTATTAAAACTTTATTGACCATACCTTTCTCTCCCTGATGACTGCACGCATAAAGCTGACTGCACACTTAACCCTGCACAAGGAGAGCAGTGACAGGATCTGAGGGCCTGAATATACCTGACATAAATGTAAGGATATTACGTACTTTTTAAAGAATTTTCCTCACTTGCAAAATACCACTAATCACTCTAAATAAATAAATAAACACCAGAATGGAAGAGACCAGAGGTATAAACAAACAGTTTTTAATCCTGTTGTGGCCTCTGTGGAAGACACTGTCAAGGAGCTTTGAAGATCATTATTAGAATGTATTAATAAAGTGACAACATATTCTGTGTTGCTAATTATAAGGGTTACCACAGAAAAGCATGTCAAAATGTTCCACACCCTGACAACTCCCAATCTAAGATTAAATATATAACAACATATTCTGATAGTTTAAAGGATCACTTTAGATTTGGAAAAACTTCAAATGTTTGTGAACATTGTAACAAATTAACAACATTACCAACTGTGCAAACTTTAGTTCTTTATTTTAGTAGACACTGATTGCACCTGAATGATGCCATAATGTTTCAAGTGAAAGGAGTAGGGAGGTGGATTGTTAAATGGATTTAGATAAGATTTCAGTGCAGGGCACCTTCAGACTCCCTCTCATATGATCAGTAACCACCTCTAAAATAAAGATATTTGTATGCCCATGACTTACATAGCTGCTAATGTTGTTAGCTTGTTGCATATTATTATTATTATCATTATTATTATTATTATTATTATTATTACTTTTATATATAAATTTTAACAAACTGCAAAAAAGGGAGGGCCCTATTTTGAGCTTAGAATCTTTGTAGAAAGTGTTTTTTCCCAAAGCACTCTACAAGATTGAAAACTCTCTACTTACAATCTAAAGGGGATGGAAGAGGCAGATAAGAAATAGCAAGGGTCAGGAAGAAAGTGAAGTTTCATTAGGTAGGAAGGTATGCAAAGTTAGAATGTTTTTTCATATAGAAGGAAAAGAAAAGCAACTGAGAAAGTAATTTGGTAAGTGATCCTAGTATGTAATATGTTATCTGCCCCTAGTGGTCAGATAGTATAATCTGCGAGGGGGAAGTGAGGGGGAGAGGAAGTGGGATTTGGACTTGCAGAAGTGTTTCTGCTTATGAGCTTTAGAAGGGGGAGGAGATAGTGAATGGAGGAATGAGAGTAGCTCATGGGAGCATAAAAGAGGAGAGGAGAGCATGTAAGGTGAGATGATTAGGTTGGAGACATGATGTGGAAAAGTTGAGAGGAGGAGCTTGAGGAAAAGACAGGATGTAATGAGGAAGGAACAGGCATGAGGAAACATTGTGTAAAAGATTACCGTATATACTCAAGTATAAGCTGAGTTTTTCAGCCCTTTTTTTAAGGCAAAAAGGGCCCCCTCGGCTTATACTCCAGTCACTCTCCCCCCCCCCCCCGTGTCTCTCTAACCCCCCACGTGTCTCTCTAACCCCCCCGTGTGTCTCTAACCCCCCCGTGTGTCTCTAACCCCCCATGTGTCTCTAACCCCCGTGTGTCTCTCTACCCCCCGTGTCTCTTTCCCTCTCCCCTCCTCAACCTAAACCCCCCTCAACCCCCCTCCTCCACCTAAACCCCCCTAAATACCTCCCCCCTCTCCCCTCACTTACCTGCTTGTGCTCCGGCCTCTGCTCCTTGACCCGGCGCCGGCACACAGTATATGCTAATGACGCGGCGTACATGTGACGTCACATGCACACCGGGTCAAGGAGCGGAGGCCGGAGCACAAGCAGGTAAGTGAGGGGACAGGGGGGAGGTATTTAGGGGGTTTTAGGTTGAGGAGGGGGGTGGGGGTTGAGGGGGATTGAGGGGGGAGTTTGAGGGGGGTTGAGGAGGTGGGTTGGGGTTGAGGGGGTTTGAGGTTGAGGAGGGGGGTTGAGGGGGGTTGAGGTTGAGGAGGGAGGTTGAGGATGGGTGGTTGAGGATGAGGATGGGGGGGGTTGAGGAGGGGGTTGAGGATGGGGGGGTTGAGGAGGGTGGTTGATGGTGAGGAGGGAGGTTGAGGATGAGGAGGAGGGGTTGAGGAGGGGGGTTGAGGATGGGGGCTTGAGGAGAGAGGATGAGGATGGGGGGTTTGAGGAGGGAGGTTGAGGAGGGGGGTTGAGGGGGGGTTGAGGTTGAGGAGGGTTGAGGTTGAGGACGGTTGAGGTTAAGGAGGGGGTTGAGGATGAGGATGGGGGGTTGAGGAGGGAGGATGAGGATGGGGGTCTTGAGGAGGGGGTTGAGGAGGGAGGTTGAGGAGGGGGGTTGAGGGGGGTTGAGGTTGAGGAGGGTTGAGGTTGAGGAAGGGGTTGAGGATGAGGATGGGGGGGTTGAGGAGGGAGGATGAGGATGGGGGCTTGAGGAGAGGGTTGAGGATGGGGGGTTGAGGAGGGAGGTTGAGGAAGGGGTTGAGGATGGGGGGGTTGAGGAGGGAGGTTGAGGATGAGGAGGGAGGTTGAGGATGAGGAGGAGGGGTTGAGGAGGGGGGTTGAGGGTGGGGGGTTGAGGACAGAGGATGAGGATGGGGGGTTGAGGAGGGGGGTTGAGGGGGGGTTGAGGTTGAGGAGGGTTGAGGTTGAGGAGGGTTGAGGTTGAGGAGGGGGTTGAGGATGAGGATGGGGGGGTTGAGGAGGTAGGATGAGGATGGGGGGCTTGAGGAGGTGGTTGAGGATGAAGGGGTTGAGGAGGGAGGTTGAGGAAGGGATTGAGGATGGGGGGTTGAGGAGGGAGGTTGAGGATGAGGAGGGAGGTTGAGGAGGAGGAGGAGGGGTTGAGGAGGGGGGTTGAGGTTGAGGATGGGGGATTGAGGATGGGGGGTTGAGGAGAGAGGATGAGGATGGGGGGCTTGAGGAGGGAGGTTGAGGATGGGGGGTTGAGGAGGAAGGATGAGGAGGGAGGTTGAGTATGGGGGGTTGAGGATGGGGGGTTGAGGATGGGGGGTTGAGGATGGGGGGTTGAGGAGGGAGGATGAGGAGGGAGGTTGAGGAAGGGGTTGAGGATGAGGAGGGAGGTTGAGGATGGGGTTGAGGATGAGGAGGGAGGTTGAGGAGGGGGTTGAGGATGGGGGGTTGAGGAGGGAGGATGAGGATGGGGGCTTGAGGAGGGGGTTGAGGATGGGGGGGTTGAGGAGGGAGGTTGAGGAAGAGGTTGAGGATGAGGAGGGAGGTTGAGGATGAGGAGGGAGGTTGAGGATAAGGAGGTAGGTTGAGGATGAGGAGAGAGGTTGAGGATGAGGAGGGCGGTTGAGGATGAGGAGGGAGGTTGAGGAGTGGGGTTGAGGAGGGTGATAAGGGAGGGGGGAAGAGACACAGGGAAGGGAGAGGTTGGAAGAGACACAGGGAAGGGAGAGGGGGAAGAGACACAGAGAGAGAGGGGGACACAGAGGGCACAAGAGGGACACAGGGGGCAGCACATTTCCCACCCTCGGCTTATACTTGAGTCACTCATTTTACCCAGTATTTTGTGGTAAAATGGCTGCCTCGGCTTATACTCGGGTCAGCTTATACTTGAGTATATACGGTAATTAGGTATAGTTAGCAGATGTTGCATACTTCACAAGCATAAATTATTTGCTAATATACAGTGGCCCTTTAAAAGGCATGCAGTAATGGTGGGATATATGCAGTCAGTGACCCTCATTCAATTGCGATTTGGCCAATTTAATAGTGCTCTAAATAAGCACATAACATAATTTTTTTAAAGAAGTTTTTAGTTAGTGAAAGCCTTGCTTTTGGATAGATGTTTACTAACTAAAAACTTATTTAAAAAAATATATTATGTGCCTTTTTAAAGCCCTATTCAATTGGCCAAATTGCAATTGAATGAGGGCCTTTGTCGCTATGTAATGGCAGTGTGTAGCTCCTCAACACTCTCACTTGCCCTGACATTGCCACCACACATTACAACTCTAACTTCCAGCCTTGATACTCTTGCTCCCATAGCCACAGGCAGACACACTCTCTCTCACTTGCATCCATGGCACACTGCACAAACACGCTACATCCAGAGGTGCTCCCGCACTGCTGAACAATTATGGAGGAAGTCTCGCACTTGAGCAGACTTCCTCCACTACACGCTTATTCTACACTCCTAATCAGTGATGTCGCGAACATAACATTTTCGGTTCGTGAACCGCGGACGCGAACATAAAATGTTTGCGAACGGTCGAACCCGGGGAACCGTCATAGACTACAATGGGCAGGCGAATTTCAAAACCCACAGGGACTCTTTCTGGCCACAATAGTGATGGGAAAGTTATTTCAAGGGGACTAACACCTGGACTGTGGCATGCCGGAGGGGGATCCATGGCAAAACTCCCACAGAAAATTACATAGTTGATGCAGAGTCTGGTTTTCATAAATCACCTAACATTCCTAAATTGTTTGGAATAACATGCTTTAAAACATCAGGTATGTTGTATCGATCAGGTAGTGTAAGGGTTACACCCACTTCACAGTAACAGACCAATCTCAACGTTTAATGCACAGCAAACAACCGCACACAGTCCCTTTGCACAACAGCAAAGTCCCGATTTGCACAAGGTTGGATACCAAGCTAGCCATGTCCCGTTCCTTGTCCTCACTGATGTCATTGAAGGTCTCTTCCTCTACCCAGCCACCAAGGGTCCCCGAAAGGTGACAACAAGCCCCCTGGGACGCCTGCTGTGTTTGGTCTTCCACCTCCTCAAAGCCACCTTCCTCCTCTGACTCCTCTTCTTCAGACTCCTCTCTCTGCCACTGTGTTGCCTCTGTCTGCGTTATTATAAGGTGTGTACTGTTAAGTAGTACTATTCCTATCAGTTTAATCCCTGTTACGTCCACTATTAGGGGACGTGTATATGGCATTGATTTTTGGAACAGGGAGATGGAAAAAGATGCTTGGTCGGAGCTCCTACTTCGAATTTGGGTCACTGCACGTGCAGTGTAATGTGCCACCAGATAGGAGTGGTGTATTAAGTTGTACTATTTATTCCTTTCAGTTTGATACCTGTTACGTCACCTATCAGGGGACGTGTATATGGCCTGGATTTTTGGAAGCGGGAGATGGAAAAAGATGCTTGGTCGGTCCTCCCACTTCAAATTTGGGGCACTGCGCGTGCAATCTAAGATGCCACCAGATATGAGTTTCACTGTGCACTGGCAAAAGTTGGCAGAGTAGGCGCTGTAGGCCTCACACACACGCCTGTAGGCAGGCAACTGATATTCAATCGATTACAGTCAAAAAAGTGTTGTTTTATGTCACTGTACACTACGGTTGCACCAGATATGACGTATCACTGTGCACTGGCAAAAGTTGGCAGGGTAGATGCAATAGGCTTCACACACACGCCTGTAGGCAGGCAATTGCTATTCAATCTATTACAGTCAAAAAAGTGTTGTTTTATTTCACTGAGCACAATATAAGCTGTGAGCCTGACACAGGCAGGCAACTGAAATTAGATTAAAGGAAAAAAGGGTTGCTTTTTTTCAATGTATGGTACACCAACTATGACTGGTGAAACAGAGCAGAATATTAGCTGTGAGTCTGACACAGGCAGGCAACTGAAATTAGATTACAGGGAAAAAAATGGTTGTTTTCATTGTATGATATACCACCAGGTATGAGTAGTGAAAATAAGCACAATATAAGCTGTTAGGTGTTAGCCTGTCACACACACACGCTGACAGGCAGGCATATGCAATTAGATGACACAGAAAAAAATTATAAAATAAAATAAATGATGTTCTAGCCCTAAAAACAGCTTTTTGGGTTGCTGTCCTTGCAGCAGATATCAGATGAGTCCTCCAGAAAATAATTAAGTGCTTTAGAGAAAGCCATTTGTGTTCTTAATTTTAAACTCAATAACAGGACCCTCCATTCTTTTGTAATTTGTTAAAATTGTTTTTAACTTGTATCTACCCTCTGTTGGTGCATTAAAAATAAAGGTTAATAATAATAATAATAATAATAATAATAATAATAATAATCTAAATGAGCCCCTGTAAAGGAAGCTTTCAGGACTAATAAGTTGTGAAGAATAATGGAAACATATTTTCAATGTATTATGATTTTAAACAGATGCTGTTTTGTAAGAAAAAAAAATTTTGCTTTGCCTACCACCTTTGGATTGAGCTCCTCATTTCTTTTTCAAACTGTGGCAAAGCTTTCCCTGCAGTTACCTCATACTGCACATCATTAGTGGCAGAGTGTAGGAAATGTGCTGCACACAGGTAGAGAATGGAAAAGATTAGGAACTCCCTTAATAACAAGGGGAAATAGCAAGAAGGTAGTTAAAAATCTAGTTTATCTAGTATATGTTTATATTCATGTATTCACGTAAAAAGCACCATAAAAAACTAAAGCAAACAGGCAATCTTACCCAGCAGCTATATCATTTATAGACATTGCAGAGAAATAGATTCTCTGAAAGTAATAATCATCAGGGTTTGTGCAGCTTCACATTAAATGTCTCAAATATTAAAGCAATTCCTTCACAGTACTGGAATAATCAACACAATACAACTGATAGAAACGCACTGTAAAAATTGAAACAGAGGAGATGAAATAATAAAATGTTAAAAGTAATGCAAAGGCTGTCAAGTGCTGTTGAGAGTGTGGGAATATTTGCATTTACTCAGCTTAGCCCCCTTCTGAAGCATAAGCAATGATTGCACCTGCACAACAGGTAAGATACACTTTCAAATGTATTAACAAATATGAAGTTCAGAAAGAAAGTATTTTTGAAAAATATAATGGAAGAATATTTTGTCCTGATATATGGTATAAAATATAAGTTATATAAATGGTTGAATATATGTAGAACTCATTTCCAGCAGAAGTGGTATGGAGGAATAAAGGGATTGAAGAATGTACAAAACATGCATAGGCTTATTTTTAAGCCTACATTTTTTTGCAGATTTAAGAAATGGACAGATAAGATGCGTTAATTGATTTTATCTGCCATCAGGATAGTTTGTTGTATACTTGTTTTGTTGCTTTAAAAAAGTTTATTAATTCCACTATGCATATTACTTGGTTGGGAGCCTTAATTTGCCTTACTTGGATCAAACAGCTCAAGATCCCTTCACTTGGCATTGTGTCATGTCAAGACAGAACTATTATTCATACTGTGACCTAAAGGTACACATCCCCCTCATTGAGTTCAACAGTTTGACCATTATAGTATTTGTTTCTTGCTTTCATGGGGAGTGACTACTGCAAGTACAGTTGAACAGTTTTGGTATTGCTGTCTTGGGTATATTGGGATGCACTTCCCCGACTGCTTTAACCATTGCTGCTACACAGTCAATGATTGGCATTATGACAACAGATTGTTATTTAGCCGTTGACGCATCCTAAATGTGTGGTAAAGGCCACTGTAGAAAACTAGTAATATTGGGCCTAGATTATCTTCATAAATTCATCCCTGGTGGAATGCCTTCATCACAGTTCTTGATTGCTCAGGTGCAGAAAAGAGAATGCCACGAGTAAAGGTGGTGAAAGGGGGAAATTATAAATATATGTCTTTCAGATTGTTCTCCAATATGTAATGGTAGTCATCTATAAGAAATACCATAGAGTTTGTTAAAGGATCACAAAAGTCCCCTATACAGTTGTGCTCAAAAGTTTGCATACCCTTGGCAAATTGGTAATATATGTAAAAAAAAAATGATTATAAGGGTTTTTATTAGGCATTGGCAAATAACATTACAACGTATATGAACGTAAGTCACACTTATGCCAATAATATTTCACATAAAATACACAATATAGCATGACATGCTTTAAACACAGATATCAATATATTTACCTGTACCTAAAACTGGTACCAGGTTAATGTTACTTAGTGGAGTACCACCGCCAAAACCAATTTTTTTCATTTTTAATATCAGTTAAACAATACAATAGTATATAATATAACGTGTATCTGGGGGAAAATAAAAATAAATCAAGAAAGGAAAATTATAAACTCTTCATTTTCAGGTAATTCCCAAGCTTCCGAAGAGAGGTCCTCCCATCCACCATCTCCAGGAGTCTCCCACAGACCAGAGTCATGTAATCATGGAGGTCAACAACTTGTTTCTTAGGTTTGGCATTCAGGGTTCCTAAATCTGCCCCATTATAAAGCCCACTTTACCCCATAGTTATGCTGTCTGTCCTGCCAATCCATGGTGACCATATCTCCATAAATTTTGGAATAGAGTCCTCTATCAAATGAGTTAATCTTTCGTTGATGAGAATGAAATTTGTTTTATTTATAATCGCCTGTATGCTAAGTACTGATGATCTCAACTGCCAAGCAATATGGCATTTTCTTGCTAACATGAGGAACTGTAGGAGTTGATTGTGATGAAAAAAGATATTTGGAGCTTGGAGACCCAGAAGGCACACCCCAATATTTGCGTCAATTCGGGATCTTAAAACAGTAGAGTCTAATGTTAGGACTTTTTCCCCTAAATCCTTAACTTTTGGGCATGTCCACCAAATATGTATAAATGAGCCTACATTTCCACAGTCTCTGAAGCAACTATCAGTTTGGACAAGGCCCCATTTGTAAAGCTTAACAGGAGCAAGGTATGTTCTATGTTGGACATTTATTGACGTTTCAAGTATGCTATAAGTCAAGGCCCCCTTTGTGGTGTGGAGGGACGAGATAGAAGTAATGGAGTAGAAAGTGTAGAAGGGGTAAGTAGAACGCTTTAACTAGTCATGGGGGAGGAGATGGGGGACAGTTAGTACAGTGGCAAGCACTTCAGAACTACAGACTCATAACATAAGGTGTATGCTTGCTAATGCCAGAAGCTTGCCAGGAAAAATGGGAGAGCTAGAATTATTAACAGTTAATGAGAAATGGGATTTAATAGGCATTACTGAAACATGGTGGGATGAATCTCATGACTGGACTGTTAATCTGGATGGTTATAACCTATTTAGGAAAGATAGGAGCAATGGTAAAAGAGGGAGAGGGATGTGTCTGGATGTTAAGCCTGAATTTAAGCCTATAATCAGAGAAGATATTTATGATGGAAATAGCGGTAATGTTGAATGTTTTGAGTAGAGTTAAATAGCGGAACAGCAAGTTCTAAAAGAATATTAGTAGGACTATGCTTTAAACCCCAAAACATAATTGAAAGTGAGGAAATGTAATTATTGTTACAAATTGGAAATGCAGCTAATAATGGTAAAGTTCTAATAATGGGCGATTTTAATTACCCTGAAGCACACTGGATAAATGAGACCAACAGTTCAGCTAAGGGAAACAGGTTCTTGAGTACACTTAGGGATCATTATATCTCCCAGGTTATACAAGAACCTACTAAAAATAAGGCTATCTTGGATTTAGTTATCACAAATAATATTGATATAGTATCAAATGTTGACATAAGGCAACCTTTGGGAAAAAGTGATCCCAAAACATGTGTTTTTAATTCAATCTCAAATGAGACTAACTGTAAGGGGCTAACGGAAACTCTTAATTTTAAAAGGGCAGATTCTAACGATCTAAGGACAGCAATACAACGTATAGACTGGGACAGAGAACTGACAGGTAAAAATAATGAACATAAATGGACAATGTTCAAATCCTTACTAGATAAACATACTTATCACCATATACCATGTGGAAATAAAAGTAGAAGGAATAAATCACAACCCATGTGGCTTAAAAAATGAATTAAAGATGAGGAGTAAAAAACAAGCATTTAAATTATACAATCAAGAGGGGACAGAGACTGCTTTACAAAAGTACAAGGAAATCAACAGGGCTTGCAAAAGGTCTATTAGACTGGCTAAAATCGAAAATGAAAAGTTAGTTGCAAAGGAAAGTAAGACTAACCCTAAAATATTTTTTAACTATATTACTGAGAAGAAGGTCAGGAAGGAAGCTATAGGAACATTACAATGTGCCACAGGCTGTCTGATAATTAGTGACCATGAAAAGGCAGATGAGCTAAATAGGTTATTTTCTTCAGTATACACAAGGGAGGTACCAGTGGTTGGGTCACTGCAACATAATGGGGCTACACTACCATCACCAAATAACTTGCTAACGCAGAAAGAAATCCAAAAGAGGTTGGAAAAAATAAATGTTACTAAAGCCCCGGGTCCTGATGGAATACATCCAAGGGTACTGAGGGAACTGGCAAAACCATTATATCTTATTTTTCAAGATTCACACAACACACTCTACCAGATGACTGGAGAAAGGCAGAGGTGATACCTATATTTAAGAAGGGAGCAAGAGCAAATCTGGGGAATGATAGACCAGTGAGTCTCACTTCGATAGTGGGAAAGCTTTTAGAAGGGGTAATAAGGGATAACATACAAGAATATGTCTATTCAAACAGGATTATAAGTAGGAGCCCACATGGATTTATGAGGGATAAGTCATGTCAAACAAATCTAATTTGTTTCTATCAGGAGGTTAGTAGGTACTTGGATCAAGGCAACTCAGTGGATGTAGTCTATTTGGATTTTGCAAAGGCTTTTTATACAGTGCCACATGGGAGACTATTGAGTAAACTAAGGGATACAGGAATTGCCGTAAATATTTGCTTATGGATTGAAAGCTGGCTAAAAGACAGGAAGCAAAGGGTTGTGGTAAATGGAACATACTCAGATGGTACTAATGTGGTAAGTGGGGTTCCTCAGGGTTCAGTATTAGGTCCCCTCCTTTTTAACATATTTATTAATGACTTGGAAGTGGGATTGGAGTGTGGTGTCTCCATTTTTGCTGATGACACAAAGATGTGCAAGGTAATTAAATCAGGAAATGATGTAGTTTCCCTCCAAAGGGATTTCCATAAATTAGAGGAATGGGCATCTATGTGGCAGATGAGATTTAATACGAATAAATGTAAAGTTGTGCATATGGGAAGGAAAAAAAGCCATGCAATTTATAATCTTAATGGAGCAAATCTAGGAGTATCAGATATTGAAAGGCATTTGGGAGTACTTGTGGACAACAGCCTAGGTAACAGTGCTCAAAGCCAAGCAGCATCTGCAAAGGCAAGTACAATATTAGCATATATTAAGAAGGGTATAGAAGCAAAGGAAGCAGATATAATTATCCCCCTATACAATTCCCTAGTACGCCCTCATTTGGAATATGGAGTACAATTTTGGGCACCACTACATAAAAAGGACATTTTAGCGCTGGAAAAAGTACAGAGATGGGCTACAAAGCTAATAAAGGGAATGGAGGGGCTAAGTTATGAAGAAAGACTAACCAAATTAAACTTATTTACTCTAGAATAAAGGCATCTAAAAGGGGATATGATTACCTTATATAAATATATCCAGGGCCAATACAAGGGAACTTTTTGTGCCAAAAGTTTTCAACTGACAAGGGGACCTCCTTTAAGATTAGAAGTAAATAGATTTTGCATTAAAGAAAGAAAAGGATTCTTCACAGTAGATAACTATGTAACTATGTGATAGTTCACCAGGATTTCTCCCAGGCTTCTTCACTTAGAGCTTTTCCCAAGTCTTCCTCCAACAATTGCATATATTTTGGTTTTAGCGCTGGGGTTATCTCATTGAAGGAATTATACAACATTCTAATGATTTTGCTCAACAGTGGATGATCTCTACAAAGCCCAGTAAACCAATTATCGGTAGGATTTCCAATTGTTCATGTTAAACGTGATAAAATGTCTAGTTCTGTAAAAATTGTAATGCTCCGCAATATCCATTATAAGTAACATATAATAAGAATAATTTCTCTCATAAAATACAGTTATATGCCTGCACAGCGCAAACTATAATTGAAATGTGAGCATATCAAATATAGTCATAGTTTTTAAGTGTTCCCTAAGGGGATCTATAAACGCCTAAGCTGCGATGACCAAAAAAAAAAGAAAAAAAGACTTAAAGGCTGCTTGCAAAGAATAGTCAGTATCACCCCAGGTGGGGTAGTAATTATTTACAATGCAATACAGGAATTGAGCTTCACAGAAAGAGTCTCCTTAATCTATCCAGAGGGTTCAATCCAGTCTTGAGTGCAAGGTCGACCTTTGACTTTCTGAGGAGGGGCCAGGAGTAACATCAATTTGCTCCATCGGTTTGCGTTGCCTCCTAACACGCTGAACCTCCGTCCACTATCTGTCTGGCCTTTGTGACAAACCTGGTATTTGTGCAGATACTATATTGTCATCTTTAGTAATGAGGTTCAAGCGTGACAGGACTGCTCGATACTCTTCTAGCGAGTGGGCGGTGTAGATATTCGCTCCTAGCTGAAACGTGAGGTTGAAAGGAAATTCCCACCTATACCTATATCTAATATTATTCTTGATTAAAATTGTCAGGGCTGGCTTCAGCTGTTTACGTTTGAACAGTGTAGCTAGAGCTAGGTGGCAAAAAGTGTATAGACGCTCCATCTGGGCCAATGATGTTCCGCAACTTCCTTAATGCTGTATTATATCCCTGGATGATTGACGCAAAAATGTGGCTATTACATCCTTAGGTAGGTCTGAAAGTACTGGACCTTACAATGCTCTATGAGCTCTTTCGATATCCCATGGGGATGATTAGGTAAAATATTATGGATTACAGTATTGAGATAAGTCGTCAAATCCGTTACTGACTTTGGGTTACCCCTAAATCTAATGTTGCTGCCCTGTGAAGTGCTCTCTTATATTATTATATGCTTAAATGTGCCAAGCAGTTCCTATTTTCTAGGCACTCTAATCCAGGTTTCCAGATATTGTGTTAAAGTTGTAAAATTCCCAATATATCCAAGTTGAGCAATCTGCTTCATTTACAAGGAAAACTTACCAAGCACAAAATTAACCACAAAACTTACATGTTATCCGCCCCTAATACTCATTACTAGTTTGTACTGGGCAAATTAATGCCCATTGATTAGAAAAATGTCTTAGAGTTAGTAGTCCCAGGGCCAATATGGTGACGCTTGAACCCCACTCCTGGTTAAGAGTTAATGTAGGAAGATGTTGGGGTATATATGTAAGGAAGCTGTCGGTGTTCTTTGTATTCTCACAGTTGACTCCTATTTTTTCATGTGCATAGGGTGTACTTGCGCTCAATCACCACTAGGAGGCTTTTGTTCTGTGTGTTGCTTGGCAGAATGCAGTTTGCAGCTTTCCTGAGTTCCCAGCAGATGGCAGCGTGTCCCTACTCAGTGTTGCATAAACTAGTATAGTTCAGTGTGTTGGTTTTCAACAAATTTCTTAATGTAGGTAGTATTGTTTTAAACAGATTATTGATGTTGCATATGCTGAGACAATCCCATTACTATTTAACCTGTTGTATATATACACAGTCTCTGACCAAAATTATGCAGGCACTGCTTGTCACAAAAATCCTGCTTTGAGTTTTAAGTGTGTATAACCCTTGCTCCTTGATGTCTGCTACTGAGTTCTTTGCCAGGGTGGGAAAACCTCTTATCTGATCTGGCTTTGTCTTTGATTATTCAGCTCCCTGGGGTCCTGGCTATCACCAGGTACCTCATCTTGTAGCCCTCCTTCTTCTCTTTTTGATCTTTCGCCTCCACAGCTCCCTTTGACTCAAGCCACTGCTGCTGCTGTCTGGTGTTCCTGTCTGTTAATTCTGCCTCTCTGCTCCTGGCCCAGTCGCAGTGGATTTTTTATGTGTCCCACTGCTATAGGGTATCATTTTATTCAGCAAGCGCTGCTGAACCAAAAAAAAGTATTTTTAGCTATGCAGATATTTAAGGATGAAATGCCTATAAAGTGGGTCCTCTCCTGTGGAGCTCTGCTCACCAACGTCTGTTTCCTTTGCGAGCCATATATGTCATTTTTTTAAAAGAAAACATGAGTGAGCAGGCAAAACACCTTTCTTTTATTTCAACTGTAGGTTATAACAGAATGGCACAATCATAAAACAAAATAGGGCAACAAAGAAAAAAACAAAATTACCCTGTTCAAACGTTTTCATACCCTTAGTTCTTAATACTGTGTATTGCCGCCTTTAGCATCAATGACAGTGTGCAGTCTTTTGTAATAGTTGTTTGAGATATCCCCAGAGTGGCTTGATGATATTAAGGTCAGGAGACCACTCCACAATCTTCTTTTTCTGCTGTAACCACTGGAGGGTCAACTTGGCCATGTGCTAGTGGAAAGTCCAAGAGCATCCCATGCGCAGCCTTAGTGCAGAACAATGCAAATTGTCTGCCAGAATTTTCTGATAACATGCTGCATTTATCTCGCCATCAATTTTCACAAGATTCCCTGTGCCGTTAGATCTCACCTCCCCCCCCCCCAAAAAAAAACATTAGTGAGCCACCACCATGCTTCACATTACAGTGTGCCAGAAGCTGCCGGGCATATTGTAAACAGTTGTTTTCTTGTGTGGCTTTGGTGCAGTAAAGGCGTCTTTCTGGCAACTCAACCATGCAGCTCATTTTTGTTCAAGTATCGTCGTATTTTACTCCTTGAAACATCTTTTTACAGAGCAGCCTGTATTTCTCCTGAGGTTACCTTATTTTTTATTCCAAAGAATTCTTCTGGAAGTTGTGGCTGAAATCTTGCTTGGTCTACCTGACCTTGGCTTTGTATCAAGAGATCCCACTTCCTAATAAGTGATTGAACAGTACTGACTGGCATTTTCAAGGCTTTGGATATCTTTTTATATACTTTTCCATCTTTATGAAGTTCCATTACCTTGTTAGGCAGTTCTTTTGACAGTTCTTTTCTGCTCCCCATGGCTCAGTATCTAACCTGCCCAGTACATCCACGTAAGAGATAACAAACCGATTATTTAAACATAGACATTAATGGCAATTTAAAAAGCCACAGGTGGCAATTTCTGAACATTTGTCCACTAACGAAGAAAAAAATGTTTTTCCTACATTACTGATTCTCCTTTATCAGATGCATTCATAAACCAGGAAACTTAGATATGCCTTTAATAAAGAAAAATAAAAAAGGAAGTGGATGATATAGAAGTTATGATTATATAATGTAACCATTGAATAATATAATATTATGATCTTTCCAAAAAAATATAATTAAAGAAAATGTTATCTCAAAATAAGGCACTCTAGTCATTTTTTGACTGGAAATCTTCTCAGTTGGACCATCAAAAGACAAAGGAAGGCATAAATGAGAATGAACAAAATGTAATAGCTTTCTTATATGAATACAGTGATGGAAAACAAATTTTGATCCCCTGATTTTGAACGTTTGTCCACTGACAAAGAAATGATCAGTCTATAATTTTAATGGTAGGTGAATCTTAACAGTGAGAGACAGAATAACAAAAAGAAAACAAGAAAAATGCCATGAGCGCTGAAGGTACAGCATTCCCAGCCTTAACATGTTATTCCTGTCATTCTTTATGGGCAAGTAGCTAGTATATAATAGTATAAGGTTAATACACATGATTGTGTTAATGTGGAGTAGCAAAATTCCCCTGAAGGCCTGATAAGAATAGGACAGGTGATAATGTAAATTGATAGCAAAACACTTGATGGGATTTCACCAAATGATAATGGGTATACATCTTGGCACATGGCCACCATCAATGGCATGGGACTTTCCAGGATGAGCATAGTGGAGATTATCCCTGATGGAGGTGAGTTGGCTGTTGCTCCACATGCCTCTGCGCAGTCTCCATGTGTGTTTGTGGTCCTTTCTGATGGGTTAGAGTAGATTAGTTTGGTATATGTTCCCCTGGTCCCCTTCTGGATTGCTACCTTGTGGTGGTGAAGGGGCTTGTGTACTTCAATGAAGCTGTGAGCTATACCATGTCAGGTCACTGTAGGACGCTGGGTCGGGTCACTGTGCAGGTCATAGCAGAGAGGTCAGACAAATCACAGCACACTGGGGAAAGAACTGGCAACCTACTCCAGTATGTTTGCCATGCAAACCTTGTGGATAAGCACAGACAGAGACATAAGTAAGAGTGCTGCAGTCTATAGGGTCACAAAAAAAGAGTCGGACACAACTGAGGGACTAAAGAATCAAAACTAAAATGTTCCCCTGGTACTTGATATATGTCATGTGGTGGTGTAATTTGGCTACGATTTGTTTTCCCAATGTAGATGTGATGAGTGAGATGTATATAAGATGATCTATTTTTAGGTAGTCTCTCTTTAATTGCTTTCAGCATCTTGCAGCATGACTTTTTATATTGGCATATGCATGACCATTCCAACATATGAAAAAAAAAATGTTTAAGGCCTACAGTATTTGTTCATTGGTAATTATTGCGCAATGAATTATAATTGCTTCCGTTGCTTTCCCCATATTTTAAAGTCCATTGGTGTGTTTTTATTGTGTTTTGTAGTGTTACAAAGTAGTCTGTAAACCCTTTGCGGGTCCTATTTGGAACCCGTAAGATTCTGGCCGACATTTGCTGTTTGCGGGATTGAATGCGTTTGCGGTCTTGATGAATTGTAGCAATTAAATAGTGATTTGCAATTTTAGCGAGTGTAACTCTTGCGGACCTGAAAGATCAAAGGCTTCGATGGCCTGTAAGTTCCAGTTGTTAACAAACGCAGGGATTTCAATCCTATCACACGTAGACCGTTTGCAGCCCACAAAAAGACGACAATTGAATAGCAAATTAGCTTACAGCCTACATTACGGGCAACCAGTAACTCAATTGAGTGAGGCCACTATTTTCTACTTTACCATTAGTTAACATTAAAAATACATCTTCAAACAACAGCAAAGCAAATCTTTAGCCCTAAAATATAATATACAAACCCAGTTTACCTCATTATTGGCAACTGCGGTACCTCTCCCCATCTCTGTCATTGCTCTGAGCACTAAAGAAAGAAAGTGAAAGATTTTAGCGGAGATAACACTGATTATAAAAATGACAGAGATGGGTAGGGGTAGAGCAAAATTAAATGACATTTACTCACTAAAGTTATAATTTGCTGCTGTTTGCATATGTATTTTTTTATGTTAATTAATGGTGAAGTAAAAATTAAGTTTCACATGACTTTTTAAGTCATGCCTTCCCGACTAGGAGCCTCATTCATTTGCAAGGCCTCTGCAGGCTTTAACTCTGCTACAATTACGGAGCGATTCAATTGAACAAGCCCACAAGTTATGGGCCAAAAGCCGAAACTGTAAACCATGCAATCGTATGTAGCATTTCAGAGCATGATCATGATCAATTAAGCTAGGCCGTTACTACCCATTTAGAAACAGCCAATAGAAAATGAGACCGTCATACGGCAGTATAAGATGAAGGTTACAGTTAGAATCAGTTAGAGTTTAAAGGTCCGATATATGGACACTAAATACAAAATAATAAAAATGAATGCCGTTACTGTTCTAGTCCATATGGGTGGCCTGATAACTTACAATTGTTCAATTGAATGAGGCCCTAGGAGTCCAACTGCATTTTTAGTTTGGCCTGTCCCTTTTGTTTTGATCAGATACCAAGTCTATTTTTTTTAATCCAGAATGCATCATTGCGAGCCACGTGATGATCGCGGAAGCCGCTCAGCATGGGGGTTGCGATGAGCGCCGAAGGTGCTCAGAGGGCCCATTACCTCGCATTGTGTGGCAAAACAGCATTGCCAGGCTTACAATTTTATTCCCGTCATTTTTGATGGGCAATTTCCGAATTAGATTTATATTTATAAACCAGCAGCACTTTCAGCAACATGAAAATGTGGAATTAGGGAAGAAGCACAACTTGTGAAGCACAAATAAACAATCAGGGGTAAAGATTATTATTATTATTGCTAGCCATTTGACCGTCAAAAATTAAGGCATAATATTTGCAAGCCTCGCAATGCTGTTGTTTGCCACACAAAGTGAGAATCGCAATGTGCAGCTCCACCACACATTGCTAGCCTTGCCATGCACGGCAAAGCCTGGCAATGCGAGCCGCGATATGCATGGCTTCTCTCTCTCCTTCTCTCCTTCTGTGTCCTCTCCCTCCCTCTGCTCTCCTTCTCTCTCCTCTCTGCGTGTCTGACAATAAGCGCCTTCGGCACCCAATGCAGGCCTCGAAATGAGTGCCCTTGGTGCCCATTGCGGGCCTCCCGTCACAAATGACGGGATAATATTTGACTTTACTCCCTCCCCTGTGTCTCTTCCCTCCCTCCCTCTCCCTCCCCTGTGTCTCTTCCCCCCTCCCTCCCCTGTGTCTCTTTGCCCCCCTCTCCTGTGTCTCTTTCCCCTGCTCTCCCTCCTCTATGTCTCTTTCCACCCCCTCTCTCACCCCTGTGTCTCTTTCCCCCACTCCCTCCCCTGTGTCTCTTTCGCCCCTCTCCCTCCCATGTGTCTTTGACCCCCTCTCCCTCACCTATGTTGTCTCCCCCCCCCCCTTCTGTGCCCATTGCCGGCCTCACAATGAGTGGCTTTGCCGCTCATTGCGGGCTTGTCTCTCCTCCTTCCCTCTCTCCCTTCTGCGGCCATTACGGGCTTTACGATGAGTGCCTTTGGCGCTCATTGCGTGCATCTACCCCCTGCGCCCATTGCTGCCCTCTCCCCCCTCTACCTTGTGGGCCTATAGTGGGCATCGCAATGAGCAGCATCGCCGCCCATTGTAGGCCTCGGCATGTGCTATGTGCAAGCGCAAACCCGTAACTTTGCGAGTGTTACACACAAACTCACAGTACAACAATCATATTTATGATATACAGTGCCTTGCAAAAGTATTCACCCCACTTGGCTTTTTACCAATTTTGTAACATTACAGCCTTAAGTTCAATGTTTTGTTAATCTGATTTTTTTGTGATGGATCAGAACACTATAGTCTAAGTTGGTATGGTGAAAATGAGAAAAATATATACATAAAACTATTTTTTAGAAATAGAAAACAGAAAACTGGCATGTGCGTATGTATTCACCACGTTTGATATGAAGCCCATAAAAAGCTCTCATGTAACCAATTACCTTGAGAAGTCACATAATTAGTGAAATGATGTCCACATGTGTGCAATCTAAGTGTCACATGATCTATTACATAAACACACCATTTTTGAAAGGCCCCAGAGGCTGCAATACCTAAGGAAGAGGCACCACTAACCAAACACTGCCATGAAGACCAAGGAACTCTCCAAACATGTAAGGGACAATGTTGTTGAGAAGTACAAGTCAGGATTAGATCTACCATAACCAAATAGAAAGAACATGGCTAAACAGCAAACCTGCCAAGAGACAGCCGTCCACCAAAACTCACGCCCCGGGCAAGGAGGGCATTAATCAGAGAGGCAGCACAGAGAAACATGGTGGTGGCAGCATCATGCTGTAGGGATGTTTTTCAGCAGTCGGGACTGGGAAACTGGTCAGAGTTGAGGGAAATATGGATGGTGCTAAATACAGGGATATTCTTGAGCAAAACCTGTACCACTCTGTGTGTGATTTGAGGCTAGGATGGAGGTTCACCAATGACTCCAAACCCACTGCTAAAGCAACACTTAAGTGGTTTAAGGGGAAACATGTAAATGGGTTGGAATGGCCTAGTCAAAGCCCAGACCTAAATCCAATAGAAAATCTGTGGTCAGACTTAAAGATTGTTGTTCACAAGAGCAAACCATCCAACTTGAAGGAGCTGGAGCAGTTTTGCAAGAAGAAATGGGCAAAAATCCCAGTGGTAAGATGTGGCAAGCTCATAGAGACTTATCCAAAGCGACTTGGAGCTGTGATTGCCACAAAAGGTGGCTCTACAAAGTATTGACTTTAGGGGGGTAAATAGTTATGCACATTGACCTTTTCTGTTATTTTGTCCTATTTGTTGTTTTCTTCACAATAAAAAAATAAAAACATCTTCAAAGTTGTGGGCATGTTCTGTAAGTTAAATGATGCAAATCCTCAAACAATCCATGTTAATTCCAGGTTGTGAGGGCATAAAACACGAAAAATGCCAAGGGGTGAATACTTTTGCAAGGCACTGTATTAGTCAATTGCCCGTCATTGCCTCCCTCCTTTTCTCTCCCTTCCTCTTTCTCTCCCTCTCTCCCCCTTCCTCCATTTCTCTCCCTTCCTCTCTCTTGTCTCCCCTCCCTCCCTCCTTCTCTCTCCCTTCATCTCTCTCTCTCTCCCTCCCTCCTTCTCCCCCCTCCTTGCTCTCTCCCCCTCCCTCCTCTCTTTCTCTCCCTCCTTTTTTCTCTCTTCCTTCTCTCTCCCTTCCTCTCTCTCCCTCCTCGCTCTCTCCCTCCTTCTCCAACTCCCTCCATCTCTCTCTTGCTCCTTTTCTCTCCCTTCCTCTCTCTCTCCTTCTCTCCCTCCCTCTCTCTCCCTTACTCTCTCTCTCTCCTTCTCTCTCTCTCCCTCCCTCCTTCGCTTTCTCTCCCCCCTTCTCCACCTCTCTCCTTCTCTGTCTTGCTCCTTGTCTCTTCCTCTGTCCTTCTCTCTCTTTTTCTCCCTCCCTCTCCTTCTCACTCTCTCCCTCCCTCTCATTCTCACTTTCTCTCCCCCTCCTTCCCTCTCTCTCCTTCCCTCTTTCTCGCTCTCTCCTTCTCTCTCCCTCCTCTCTTTCTTTCTCTCTCTTGCTCTATCTCTCCCTCCTTTTCTCTCTCTCCCTCTTTCTCTCTCCCTCCTTCTCCCCCTCCCTCCTTCTCTCTCTCGCTCCTTCTCCCTATCTCTGTCCCCCTCTCTCTCTCCCCTCCTCTCCTTCTCATTCTCTTTCCTTCTCACTCTCTCCCTCCCTCTCCTTCTCATTATCCTTAATGATTATCCTTTATGTGTAACACACCAACATGTTCCCTAGTGCTGTATTATTATTATTATTATTATTAATATTATTATTATTATTATAATTATAGTTCATTTATAACGTGCCAACTTATTCCGTAGCGCTGTACATAAATTAAGTTCAGACAAAGATAAATGCAAATTAACATATAGCAAAGCAAGGAGTGCCCTGTCTTTGAGTTAGGAATCTAATGTCCATGGTGAATTCCCAAAGTACTTAGGATAGAAACTCGCAGACTTACAATCTAAGGTATAGTGAGTGGTAAAATATGGAGAGAGAGGTGATAAGCGAGTTAGGGTGGAAGGTGATACGCTTCTTTAAAGAGATGCATTTTTAGTGAGTTTTTAAATGTTTTGAGGCAGGAGAATCTGGTGGAGCGAGGCAAGGAGTTCCAGAGAATAGCAGCAGCACGAGCAAAGTCCTGAAGGCGAGAGTGAGAGGAGGTGACAAGAGTTGTAGAAAGAAGAAGGTCATTATCAGAACAAAGAGGGTGGGTGGAGGAGTATTTAGAGCAGAGATGTACAGAGGAGCGCTATTGTTGAGGGCTTTGTAAGTTAGGGTCATGATTTTAAATGTTATTCTTAAGGCTAAGGGAAGCCAGTGGAGTGATTGACAGAGAGGTGATGCCGACACTGAATGTTGTGTACGGAAGATGAGTGTAGCAGAGGCATTCCTAATGGATTGAAGTGGAGATAGTCTGGTGGTGGGTTGGCCAACAAGAAGCGAGTTGCAGTAATCTAGTCGAGAGTTGATGAGAGTGTAAAGGGTTTTAGTTGTGTCTTGTGTAAGATAGTGACAAAATCTGGAGATGTTTTTTTAGATGGAGAAGACAAGATTTAGTTAGCGATTGTATGTGAGGGATGAAAGACAAAGCAGGGTCCAGTAGAACCCCAAGACAGGCTTGGGAGGAGGGGTGATGATGTCGTTGTTGACAGTGAGAGAGATGTGAGGAATTGACGCTATGGGAGAGGGAGGGAAGATTAGGAGTTCAGTTTTAGACATGTTGAGTTTGAGATGGTGGGTGGACATCTAAGAGGATATACTAGAGAGGCAGTTGGAGACGTGTGTTAGAAGAGAGGAGGATGGATCTGGTGTGGAGATGTAGATTTGGGTGTCATCTGCATAGCGATGATAATGAAGCCCAAAAGAGTTTATGAGGGTACAAAGCGAGGAAGTGTAGATGGAGAAGAGGAGGGGGCCTAGGACTGATCATTGGCGAACACCAACAAAAGGGGTGAGGAGAAGAAGAGTTGTCGGAGAAGGAGAAACTGAATGATCGATTTTGTAGGTATGATGAGAACCACGAGGGAGCAGTGTCTCGAATACCAAGGGAGAAGAGGATATGAAGTAGAAGTGGATGGTCGACAGTGTCAAAGGCAGCAGAGAGATCTAGAAGAATTGAAAAGTGACCTTTTGACTTGGCGGTAAGCAGGTCATTGATGACTTTAGTGAGAGCTGTCTCAGTGGAGTATTGGGGACGAAAGACGGTTTCAAAGATGTCAAGAAGTTAGAGGAAATAAAGCTAGTAAGGTGGTTATAGATGAGCCGCTCCAGAAGTTTGGAAGCCAGGGGAAGCAGCGAGATTGGGCGGTAGTTGCAATGTCAGAGTCAGATGAGGGTTTTTTGAGGGTGGGTATAACTATGGCATGTTTTAGAGAACATGGAAACATGCCAGTAGTAAGGGAGAGGTTGAAAATATGTGTGAAACCTGGGATTAGTGTGGTAGAGAGGAGAGATATGAGCTAAGATGGAATAGGATCCTGAGGACAGGTAGTGAGGCGAGAGGATGATAGCAGTTTGGAGACTTCTTCCTCTGTAGCCGGATCAAAGCAGTTCAAAGTGGCTGTGGTATTGGAGAAGGGGGAACACTGGGTGTTGTTGGTTGGTTTAGATGGTGGAGTGTGAGAGCCATTATGAGATAAGAGTTCACTGCGGATGTTTTGAATTTTATAAAGAAAAAAAAAGTCTTCAGTTGTGAGAGAGGAAGGGATGGGAGGAGGTGGTGTGCGGAGGAGAGTATTAAAAGTGGCAAACAGGCGCTTGGGGTTAGAGGACAGAGTTGATATTAGTGTTGTAAAGTACTGCTGTTTGGCAAGGTTAAGGGCAGAGGAATAGAAGCGTAACATATATTTGTAGTGGAGGAAATCTGCTGAAGTGCGTGATTTTCTCCATAGTCGTTCAGCAGTGCGGGAGCACCTCAGGATGTATCGTGTTTGTATTGTGTTCCATGGTTGTTGATGAGAGCGTGGGCATCTGCGTGTGGATATGGGGGCCAGAGTGTCAAAGGTGGAAGAGAGAGTAGAGTTGTACAGTGAGGTGGCAGTGTCAGGGCAGTTGAGGTTGGTGATGGGGCTGAGAAGGGGTTGGAGAGCTGAGTAGGATCAAGTGATCGCAGGTTTCTGTTCGTGATGGTGGCAGGGGTTGGAGAGGAGGTAATTGCAGTATTTGGCTGAGTGGGTGATGTGGTGAAGTTGAAGGTAAGGAAGTGGTGGTCAGATAGAGGGAGTGGACGGATGACTGGGTAGGAGGTTGTGCTGAGATTGGTGAATATAAGGTCAAGAGAATGTCCAGCATGATGGGTAGAAGAATCTGTTAGTTATGAGAGGCCAAGGGAAGAGGTGAGTGCAAGCAGTTTGGCTGCTGCTGGGGCAGTGGGAGTGTCAATGGGAATGTTAAAATCTCCAAGTACCAGTGAAGGAACATTGGAGGAGAGAAAGTGAGGGAGCCAGGCAGAAAAGTGATCAAGAAATTGAGAGGGAGTTCCTGGGGGGCGATAGATCACAGCAACACATAGAGAGATAGGTGAGAAGAGGCGGATTGTATGAACTTCGAAGCATGAGAATTGGAGGGATGGGATAGGGGGTATGAGGTGAAATGTACAGCGAGTGGAAAGCAAAATACCCACACCACCACCTTGTTTGTTCCCAGGTCTAGGAGTGTGGCTGAGGTGAAAACCACCTTGAGAGAGTGCCGCAGGGGGGGGGGTCAGTGGCTGCATATAGACTGTGCGTTCCAGAGGGGGCAGGAGAAAGGGAGAGTTGAAGGTTTGTGACGTGATGGATATCAGATTCTGGGTGTTACAGTTGTTTGCTGGCCTTGAACCAGAGCGTGGCTGACAGCGAGTGGAGATGAGTGAAGGACCTGGGTTAGGGGATATATCTCCCACAGCCAGGAGAAGGAGGAGGAAAATGGAGAGAAGATGGGACTGGGACTTACAGTGCTGTTTCTGCTTGTGAATGTTAGGGAGGGGCTGATATTGTGACTGTAGGAGAGGAGCTCATGGAAGCAGAGAAGAGGAGAGCAAGTAAGGTGAGTTGGTAATATTGTTGGGGACGTGATATGGAGATGCTGTAAAGGAAAGTCTGAGAGAGAAGCAGTAGGTTATAAGAAAGAGGAAAGAAGGAGAGAGAATTGTGACAATGTGTGAGATTAGGAAAAATAGGTTAGAAGATTGTGGGGGAAGAATTATGGAGTGATATAGATTCAGGAGCAGGAAAAAGAGTGTGATAAGGTTTATCAGAATGGCTGTGGTAGGTGAGTAGCTAAGAGACTTATGGCAATGTTTCTTTTGTTGTTTTTTGTTTTTTAGCAGGTGGTGTTGAATGAGCAGGTGCAAGTCATATATATTAAGAGAATGCACGTGCGGGACGGCAGAGAGAGCAGTTGGAAGTTGAAAGCATAGAAAACTGATAACAGATATGCCTAGAAATACTATAAAATATTCTATAATTCAAGAATCACATATCTTTTAATATTTGGGTGAAAATAAGCACTTTTCCAGATATGTAAAAGCATTCTAAAGAAGGAGGTCTATAGAGCTTTTTTAAATAAATAAACATCACTTTTTTTTTTTTTTTTTAAGTTTACAACACAAACACACATTTTACATTATTTTAGTGCTCAGAAATCATGGTTAATAAATGTAGGAAGCAATGTCACAGCTAAACACTAGATGTCACTAGAGGAACAAAGATTGCATTTACATTTCAGTAAATTGTGTACTCGAGAAATGACTTATAAAAAATAACTTTATACACAAATCTTAAAATGCAGGGGCGGCTGGTCCATTGGGGCAGCTGGGCAACCGCCCTCCCTAATTAGAGTCCATAAAAGCATATTTTATTCTATAATTTGTTTTATTCTTTATTCCTATAATTCTAACAGACAGTGGTTATCTTTTTCCCTTCCCTCTTTCATTTTCCTCCCCCCAAAAACATACATTAAAACAAAAAAACGTCTGTGTAATGCATTTACACGGCTGCTGTCATGCAGTCAGGTACCTGAAGGTGGAGCCACTGAGTTACTGGGACGGCGCCCAAAGCCTCTAGATAGGGCTCTGCTACATGGAAGAGAGGCTCAGCAGAGCTCCCTGTGCAGCCTGATTAAAAGCTGTTGGGGCGTCTGACTGCAACGTCCACTCATTCCTGCCACTAGAGGCACTGCAGAGCACATACATTACCTCATAGACACATGCGTAGCTGTGTGTGAGGGAGAAGTTAAAGGAGCAGCATGGAGCAACATGATACCAGGAGGTGGTCACAATAAATGTAAGTATTGAAGGCAGGCTCTTATTTATTTATTATTCCATAGAACTTACAACTACATTATGTTAGTCTCCTCAGCATCCCAGTGAAGCTACTTGTCAGTTCTGTCTAGGTGTGATTGTTTCTGTATAAATGTATGTATATATTGCATGGCATGTGTGTATACAGCATGCTGTGTGTGTATGTGTGTCAATATATGTATATTGCATGCTCTGTTTTATGTGTGTATATATATATATATTCATATATTGCATGTTGTATGTGTGTATATGTGTGTGTATGTCTGCAAATATGTGTGTAAATGCATTTTGTGTATGTGTGTATTTATATGTATATACTGATTGCTGTGTTTGTGTGTAAATATATGAATATTTTGTATGTTGTATCTACATATATGGGTATACTGCAGGCTGTGAGTATGTGTGTAGTTATATGTATATATATACTGCATGCTGTGTTTATGTGTGAACATATTTGCATATATTGCATGTTGTGTTTGTAAATATGTGTATATACAGCTTACTTTGTGTGTATTTGGTTGTAAATATATTGCATGCTCTGTATTGCTGTAAATAGATGTAAATACTCATGACTTGTATTTATTTATGAAAATGCTTTATATGTGTATTTTGTATGTTGTATAACTGTAAATATAACTTCCTGTATGTGTGTATATATATATATATATATATATATATATATATATATATATATATATATATAATTTCTGTTTTTCTTTATATGCATATAACTATATGTATACTCAGGGGTGGACAAAAATAGTTAACACTTAGGAGCCAAGAACACATACAAGCCAAACAGAGTTTGTATGACACTGTAATGTATTTATATATATATATATATATATATATATATATATATATATATATATATATAGTCTCATAGGTAAAGATAAAGAGACGGGGAGAGGGAAAGATAGAGAGAGGGAGGGGTAGAAGATAGATAGATAGATAGATATAGATGCAGATAGGGATAGATAGAAAGGGATAGACAGAGATAGATATATAAATAGATAGAGGGATAGATAGAGAGAGGGTAGAGGGATAGATAGAGAGAGGGATAGATAGAGAGAGGGTAGAGGGATAGATAGAGGGATAGATAGAGATATGGGTAGACAGAGAGGGATAGATAGAGGGATAGATAGAGATATGGGTAGACAGAGAGGGATAGATAGAGGGATAGATAGATATATGGGTAGACAGAGAGGGATAGATAGAGAGAGAGAGAGAGAGATAAGGGTAGACAGAGAGAGAGAGAGAGATAGAGGGATAGATAGAGAGAGGGTAGAGGGATAGATAGATAGAGGGATAGATAGAGATAAGGGTAGACAGAGAGGGATAGATAGATAGATAGAGAGAGATAAGGGTAGACAGAGAGAGAGATAGATAATAGAGGGATAGATAGAGAGAGGGTAGAGGGATAGATAGATAGATAAAGGTAGACAGAGAGCAATAGATAAATGGATAGAGGGAGCGAGGGATAGATAGATAGAAAGGGATAGACAGAGAGAGATAGATAGATAGATAGATAGAGATAAGGGTAGACAGAGAGGGATAGATAGAGAGAGAGATAAGGGTAGACAGAGAGAGATAGATAGAGGGATTGATAGAGAGAGGGTTGAGGGATAGATAGATAGATAGATAGATAGATAGATAGATAGATAGATAGATAGATAGATAGATGAATAGATAGATGAAAAGATAGAGAGAGGGAGCGAGGGATAGATAGATGAGAGAGGGTAGAGGGATAGATAGATAGAGATAAGGGTAGACAGAAAGGGATAGATAGACAGATAGATAGAGGGACAGATAGATTGATAGATAGATAGATAGATAGATAGATAGATAGATGGATAAAGGGATAGATAGATAGATAGATAGATAGATAGATAGATAGATAGATAGATAGATAGATAGATAGATAGATAGAAATCCAGTGCATGTCTAGGATATGCTTTTTCTACAAAACTGAGCTCTCTACCATCTTATAGCATGAAAAGCTCCTCTTAGGATTACAAATTCTAATATTATCTTGCTATGTTTTCAGTCTACAGGAGGACACCTTGTGAGTTATCTGAACCCAGTGCTTGCTGCAAGGAATGCAGAGCTCATCTTGACATCCAAAGGTACCAATGGCCTGATCTGATCAGTATATATGATGCAAAAATAGTGTCTGCTGTATACAATCCTGCAAAGTTATGAAATCAACAATGTGATTAGTGCTTTGAAGGAATATTAAAGACACAGTCTATATACTAGTAAAAGAGGAAAAAAGGAAGAGAGGGATAGAGAGAGGGATTGATAGGGATAGATAAAGCAATCGTCAGGGAGAGAGGAATAGATATAGAGAGTGAGGGATAGAGAGAAAGGGACAGATAGAGAGAAAGAAGGAGGAAGGGAGAGAGAAAGAGGAGGGGATAGAGAGGAGGGCTTATGTCCTGATCTAATGTGTACTCATTTGTGTTTTATTTAATTATTTCATATAATCAACAAAATGGAGGAACTTCCCAGCATAAGAAAAGTAAGCAGAACCAGCAGCACTTCACCCTCATCAAGAAAATGCAGGAACTTCCCAGCATAAGAATAGTGACCAGAACCAGAACCACCTCAACCTCAGCAAGATAATAAGTAAGTGAAGTGACAGGAAAAAACCCAAATGGGTGTAGTCTGTAAGTGGACAGGGCCTATAGGGGTAACATGTTGTGAAGGGGAGGAGTTTATAATGTTGGGTGGCGTCAATGTAAAGGGAGGGGCCAGGTCTCTGTCTTCCGCCCCACCAACTTGGAAAGTCACCAGCCGCCACTGTTAAAATGCAAGTGTTTCCCCCTAGATCACACACACACACACTAACTTGTAGAAGATATTTCTTGAAAACGTAATTTATGGCTTGATAACATTTCTCCCGATAGGTGAGGAGTTCTGGTCGCATTGAGCCAAACAAGTCGTTGTGTACTCTTGGGCACAGTGTTTGGAGCATCTGCTGGAAGAAAAGTTGCTTGGTGCCTTTGTACAGGAGCAGCAGGACCTTGCAGCCCTAAAGTAGAAGGAAATGGGACTATTTATAAAAAAAGGAAATTGCTATTGTCAGCGAAGGACTCATTAAGCCTAGGGCCCGTCCTCTTAATACTGGCTAGCCCGTGGTGCTATAGCATGTGCTTCATTTAAAGCTTGGGTTTCTAAGATATGGCTTAGGAACTGTGTGCAATATTTCTTGTCGCTGGAAGGAACTGTACAACATTCAGCTGAAGGGATAACGAAGTCCAAAGCTCCCTGTCAGTATCTTATATGCTGAAATAGTATGAGAGAAGTGTGATTATTACAAAACCAACTGGATCAGGATTTGGATGAAATACCCTGAGTATGCTGCTAATCTTTCCTCTAAAGGTTCTGCAGCTTCTACAAAGATATAATCTTCTAGCAAGCAAGCCAAACAGCTGGGCTATTGAGCAATTTCAGCAATTATTTTTCTATGTGGAAATTATATTGGGGAGAACTGTAATTATATCAACATCTAAGCCAATTGGATCAGGAGTTGTGTGCAATACCCTGTGGTTGATAAGGATTTGCTGCTGCTAGACTTAACACTGGACATTATGCAGCCTCTGCAAAGGGATAATCACTTAACAAGCAAGTTAAAGAGCTTGGCTGATACACAGCCTCAATATTTATTTTTGTGCTGAAATAATATGGGGGGAGAATGGTGTATCAACATGCTGCGGACTCTTAGTTAACTGGCACCCATGGGGATTGGTAGATGCCAGATAAATGTAGTTTCTGGTTGTTTGAGAGTTACTATTAAAAGAGGCCTAGATTAGCTGCACATAGGATGCTTTGCTAATTATATTTGTCTGTGAGGGCTGTTCTAGCAGCAGCAGCTTTCACTCCTCACTTACACACAGGCACGTTAAGCTGGTTCTGATGTGGTGCTGAACCCAGGGAATATAGAGCTAACACTGCACTGGCACAGTCACTCATGCATGTCTGCTTCCATTTAAATTAAATTCAAGAAACATACAGTGGAGGAAATATAGGTGCTTGTAAGCATTTTGTGGCATGACAGCCTGGCTCCTGGTATTTGTTGAGCCCTGTAAATTGTTATTTTTATTTAAAATACAGTATTCAGTTTATTTTTGTGGTTGCTTGAGAGTTCTGGTTGCTTGAGTTTTCGGTTATGTGAGAGTCTACTGTACTTACTTCAAACTAATTGGTTTGGATTAGTATGTCATATCCTGTGTGGACAGAGATTTGTTGCTGCTAATCTTTACTTTAAAGCTCCTCCGTCTCTGTATCATTTAATAAGTAAGCCAAAGAGCTGGGCCAATTGGCAAGGGAGGACCTCACTGGTGGAGAATGGACCATGCAATATCCAGGGAAAAGGTTAATTCAACTTAGAACTTCCTCTCAGTATCTGCTTTCCCTTAGTGAAATTACTTGGGGAGAAAATTGTGCTTATTAGATAGTGTGAGACCCTAAGCTAATTTGGATCAGAAGTTGTGTCCAATTAGGTAGCTGGAAAGACAGCTGGAAGCAGGATAACTTTTTGGAATAAGGCCTTATGATAAGCAAAGGATGGTGTAACCTGTTTAGAATTTTCACTCTTATTTTTGCTATTAATACTGTCCATAACCGTCTTCATTATATATATAGCACTAGCGACGTCAAAAATGATTGGGCAAAAACATTTTAAGCCATGGCAATGCGGTTTTCTCCAGTGTGGACCTTCTGCACTCATTGTGAGGCCCGCGATGAGCGCCTCCGACGCTCATCGCAGGGCTCGCAATGAGCGCCTTCAGCGCTCATTGTGAGCCTCTTCTCTTGTGTACTTCAATTGTCCAGCTTTGCAACAATCACCTTTGGTGGTCATCGCGAAGACAGATATAGTACAAGTACAGTGTAAAATGTGAAAAAAATGTGAGTACTGTGAATTAATAAAGTAGTATGAATTAATAAATGAATATACTTTACCTATTTATATTTAATATGCAGCAATCAATATCCTGAAGAGCTAACAATCTATTTGGATTTTCCTGCATCTGGAAATGTACTGTTGATTATGTGAGGAGAAAGAGTCAGCAATGTGACAAGTGTGCAGTTTAAATAGGCTGCGTGTGCAAGGCCAAACCATTTGTTTAGACGTGTAAAGCGGCATTTTAGAATACTAATGTTATGAGTTGTAAGTGTTGTAAAATGGCGTTTCTTTTTCTATGTGTTACTTGGCTCGCGAGTATTTTCCGTCAGTTGTAATGGTATATTTTCTATGTGTTACATTCCTGGCTAACTTGTACGTGCCTGGCTGTGATTTTCGCGGCTCTGTGTCCTTTAGCCTCATTTTCATTTTTTTTGTCTATTTTTTACGGCCTCTATTTTATTAAACTGGCCTCTTAAACCAGCCCGCAGATGACCTGCGGGGTAGGAGCAAGAAAACCCTAAGGGACGTGAGAATTCGACTTGCGAGCTTACAAATCCTTTGATCTGTCAGCCCCGTAAGCACTACGTTCCAATTGCGTTATTAAATTGCATCAAAATCACTGGCGTTCAACTCTGTAACTCGCAAATGGGGCCAATAAGCCAACGAGTGCTAGAGAGGATACACGAACGGGGTAAAATCCAATCCGTAGCACTGTAAATGCACATATACACACACTACTGTACTTTCATTGAAAGGGAAAGTGATGTTAGGTCTTAGAAGTAATAGCACAACATTCTCAAGCTCGCAAATCGGCCAAATAAAATACTTTATTTCATGTTTATTTTCTGTGTTATATCGATCCCGGCAATCAATGTGTTAATACATATACTGGAACTCGCATGTAATAGAATATCATATGTACAGCTATATCAGTATTGCATTATATCTGGAATGTGGGTCCGATCGTAACTTGTAATTGAACCTCGTAAGACTTTGAAATCCCACCTCGATTTTTCAGTGACGTAATTCTGAGGATCTCTGCTTCCATTGGCTCCATCAAAACCCATTACTACGAGTTTGACTAATTTATCATGTTCACGGCCGCACATCCAACAAGCGAAAAATGGTTTACGGGTTTGCCTCTCAAGCACGTAACTCGCATCATGTTCTAATTTAATAGCACCGTAAATCCACAACTTTTCAAGCTCGAAGCCGTTGCAGATCTCACGTTGCATATACAAGCTTCAAATTTAACGTGGCTAATAGTCTTGCTACAGGAGAGCCAACTTAACTAAATGGAACACAGTAAATTACAAAGCAAATGTATACAGGAAGATTTTTTTTATGAAAAGCAATTATAAAAAAAAAAAAAAAGGACTAGATTATAAAGTTAAATGTTTAGATCTAGAAAGAGAAGACAGTATGTCAGGATACATAAAGATCAGAATACAAAACATCAGAAAAACAATGGGTTTAGAAATATCAACTTTTAATGGATGATGTGCAAACCAAATTGCACTTTAAGCAGATGATTTACTATTATTTGTGGAAGATCATTATGTTAATCATTGAGGTAATTGCATCTTTCTCTGGATACATGATTAATGAAGGAAAGGTATTGTGGATTCATTTCAGAATATCCCAGTTTAGAGGAAAAAGGAGAATCTATAAGAGACCTTGGGATATACCTGGTAGCATATATATAAAAAATGTATACCGTATATACTTGAGTATAAGCCGAGTTTTTCAGCCCTTTTTTTTAAGGCTGAAAAGGGCCCCCTCGGCTTATACTCGAGTCACCACCACCTGTGTCTCTCTTTCCCCCATGTCTCTCTTCCCCCCCCCCCCGGGTCTCTGTTCCCCCCCCCCCCCAGTGTCTCTGTTTCCCCCAGGAGGGGGGTGGAGGATTAGGGGGGTTGAGGATGGGGGGCAGAGGTTGAGTAGGGGGGTTGAGTAGGGAGGTTGAGAAGGGGGGTTGAGGATGAGGAGGCGCGGTTGAGGATGAGGAGAGAGGGTTGAGGATGAGGAGGGAGGGTTGAGGATGAGGATGGGGGGTTGAGATTGAGGAGGAGGGTTGAGGAGGGGGGTTGAAGATGAGGGGGTTGAGGATGAGGATGGGGGTTGAGGTTGAGGAGGGGTGTTGAGGATGAGGATGGGGGTTAAGGATGAGGATGGGGGTTGAGGTTGAGGAGGGGGGTTGAGGAGGGAGGTTGAGGATGGGGGGATAGAGGAGGGAGTTTGATGAGGGAGGTTGAGGAGGGGGTTGAGGAGGGGGGTTGATGAGGAGGAGGGAGGTTGAGGAGGAAGGTTGAGGAGAGGGAGGGAAAGAAACACAGGGAAGGGAGGAAGGGGAAGAGACACAGGGATCGGAAGGGGGAAGAGACACAGGGGAGGGAGAGGAGGGGAAGAGACACAGGGGAGGGAGGGGGAGAGACACAGGGGAGGGAGAGGGCGCTTATCTGCAAAGCCTCGTGAGGTGAGGCGAGCCATGTACGGTGCAGGACTTAGGCTGGATGAGCACCAAAGGTGATCATCTGCGAAGCCTCGCAAATTGAGGTGAGACACGTATGGCCCAGGATTTAGGCTGGAAGCGAGCTGTTGAAGCATGCGGGACTTAGGCTGCATTGTGAGGGTCGCAACTGCGACCCAAGCGCGCAACTCTAAAAACCCTATAAAAGAAAAAAATGATTTAACAAATATAGTAACACACTCAGAGTAAGGACAGGGGGAGAGACAGAAAGCCTGGAAGTGAGGTTACAAGCTATTTGGAGCAATATTTGGGTGTTTTAGTCAATCCAAAATCGGCTAAGCAAGAAAAAAAATGGCTGACGAAAAACTTGAAAAATTCAGAAACTGCATGAAAACGAGGCTGAGCAAAGCCAGGCACACGGGACTTAGAAAATACACGACGGCAAAGACAGTAACACTTACACCAACAATGCCAGGCACACGGGAACAAACAGCCTCCAATGCGTAACACTCAAATATTCAGTAGACACACAGAGGACAAACACACAAGGAAGGGACAGGGGGGGAATCGTGGAAACAGACACATGGCATTCCCAGGCACAAAACTTGCAGGTTAACGAAACCTGCAGTGAGCTGACCGTACAGTAGGCGTGAGGAATCACAAGATGAGCGACGAAGGCGCTCGCGTGGGGCACG
Organism: Discoglossus pictus; assembly: GCA_027410445.1. Taxonomy (NCBI): domain Eukaryota; kingdom Metazoa; phylum Chordata; class Amphibia; order Anura; family Alytidae; genus Discoglossus; species Discoglossus pictus. Next base: position 124,130,438 of record CM050163.1, read on the forward strand.
CAATGAACGCCGAAGGTGATCAGTGCAATGCAGCAAAGTTGAAGTACACAGGGGGAGAGGCTCGCAATGAGCGATGAAGGCGCTCAGCGCAGGGCTCGCAATGAGCGACGAAGGTGGTCAGAGGAGCAAAAGCCTCACATTGTGTGGCGAACAGTATTGCCAGCCTTACAATTTTAATCCCGTCATTTTTGACAGGCAAGTTCCTAGTATATATATAAGTCCCATATAAGCCTAAGGAAGAATATTAAAGGTTGTGTGAACCTACCCAATACATAGTGCGCAAGTTGGGAATCCAGGCAGAAATCTTGCTGATTTATAGGGGATCAAATACTTATTTCCCTCACTGACTTGCAAATCAATTTATAACTTTTTTTTACATGGGTTTTTCTTGGGTTTTTTTCCGTTTTGTTTTTTGTTATTCTGTGTCTTATAGACTGATCATTTCTTTGTCAGTGGACAAATGTTCAAAATAAGCAGGGGATCAAATACTTTTTTCCCCAACTGTATGGCCTTGAGGAATATATCCACTATACCTATCTGCAGGTGAAGAGTTATATAAACATTTTGAAGTGTAGAACTGACTATTTTGGAGTGTTAGGCTGATTCAGGATTATGTTATGGAAAAAGTATCAATGTATATCACTTACGGTATAATTCAAGAACAGAGCTGGCTCCAATATCAGAATAAGATAGCTCAGAGATGGGTTAAGATCCTGCCTGAGACTGAGGATAGGCAATTTATACAGGAGAGCACCTCGGGAAGTAGGAAGTTTACTCTCTGAGTCTGCTACTATGAATGAAACAATTGAAGATTATACCTAGAATTTGGTGTAAAATAGAGAAAAATAAGCTGATAGAATGCGCTAAAAGTAGAATGTGAAATCCTAATTTTTTACACTTCTTTTGGCTATGTGATTTAATTTGTAACAAAAAATGTATATGAATATGTTGTGCAATGTCTTGTGAGTTATATGTATACTAGCGACTTGCCCGTCAAAAAATGACGGCAAGATCAAGTTTTTCCCCAAACATTTCTCTCTCCCATGTCTCTTTCCCTCCCCCCTCCTGTCTCTCTTGGCCCTCTCTCTCCCTCCCTTGTCTTTCTTTGCCCCCTCTCTCCCTCCCTTGTCTCTCTTTTCCCCCTCTCTCCCTCCCTTGTCTCTCTTTTCCCCCTCTCTCCCTCCCCTGTCTCTCTTGGCCCCCTCTCTCCCTCCCCTGTCTCTCTTTGCCTCCTCTCCCTCCCATCTCTCTTTGCCTCCACTCCCTCCCCGTCTCTCTTTGCCCCCTCTCTCCCTCCCCTGTCTCTCTTTGCCCCCAATCTCCCTTCCCTGTCTCTCTTTGCCCCCTCTCTCCCTTCCCTGTCTCTCATTGCCCCCTCTATATCTCCCCTGTCTCTCTTTGCCCCCTCTATCCATCCCTGTCTCTATTTGCCCCCTCTATCCCTCCCCTGTCACTCTTTGCACCCTCTATCCCTCCCCTGTCACTCTTTGCCCCTCCATCCCTCCCCTGTCACTCTTTGCCCCCTCTATCCCTCCCCTGTCACTCTTTGCATCCTCTATCCCTCCCCTGTCACTCTTTGCCCCCTCTATCCCTCCCCTGTCACTCTTTGCACCCTCTATCCCTCCCCTGTCACTCTTTGCCCCCTCTATCCCTCCCCTGTCTCTCTTTGCCCCCTCTATCCCTCCCCTGTCTCTCTTTGCCCCCTCTATCACTCCCCTGTCTCATTCCCTCCTCTCTCCCTCCCCTGTCTCACATTCCCCTCATCTCCCTCCTCTGTGTCTCTTCCCCCTCTTCCTCCCCTGTGTCTCTCCCCCCTCTGTCTCTCTTTGCCTCCTTCTTCCTCCAACGGTGAATCTATGCCCCCTTCCCTCCCCTGTGTCTCTATGCCCCCTCCCCCCCCCGTGTCTCACCCCCCTCTCCTGGCTCCCTTCCCCCATCCTGTCCCTCCCTTCCCCCATCCTGTCTCCCTCCTGCTGTGGGCCGCTGGCGTCAGTGCATCAGGGGGAGCCGTGCAGGCTCCCGGGGTGCTGTGGGCCGCTGGGGAGCATTGGTGTGGCAGGGGGAGCCGTGCAGGCTCCCGGGGTGCGGTGAGCCGCGGCCTGAGCCGCGGCCCTTCGTTACGCCCCTCTCTCACCCCCCTCTCCTGGCTCCCTTCCCCCATCCTGTCCCTCCCTTCCCCCATCCTGTCTCCCTCCTGCTGTAGGCCACTGGGGAGCATCAGTGTGGCAGGGGGAGCCGTGCAGGCTCCCCGCGTGCTGTGTGCCGCTGGGGAGCATCAGTGCGGCAGGGGGAGCCGTGCAGGCTCCGGGGGTGCGGTGAGGGCGAGGGCCACAGGTTCGCTACGCAAGCCCGCAAGCGCGAGCAACGGCCCGTACTCTCACAACTATATATGTGATGTGATACATTTGAGCAAATAACAAGGTATTTATTTTATGTAAAAATAAAAGCATTTCTCTCAAAGAAACACTTAACAAAATGTACTAGGAGTTCAATGGCATCTGTTTAACACAAGTGTACTTTGCTATCAAGATCCGATACATTCTGCTATATAGCTTAGGTGCCAGCGAAAGTTTTCCTCAACCACTTTCAAATCGGTGACTGTTGTTGTTGATAATTGACACATTTAGTATTTAAATTGATGCCAATCAGTATATTATACATAATGAATATCTGGGCTTAGCTGTGAGCACGTCTTAGTGTGTTGAGTTATGTGATAGTGGTCCAAGCAGGAGATTATATTGGATAATCCGTATCTATGGTCATTGACTTAGCTCAGAGGTCCGGATACTTTTATGATTAAAGAGTCAAATTGCATCAAACTACAAACTGCATTGTGATAGGGAAGGGGCTAAATAAAAAATGAGTTTTGCAGTTTACGAATCCTTTGCTTACCCATATCTAGGGTAGACATTAAAGGGCCAGAGTAAGAGAGTTTCATATTACAACTCTTTTTTAGTTCCCCATTAACGAACATTAAAAATACATGTGCGGCAAATCAAATGTGTGGTCAGAAAAATAATTTAAAGACACAGTTTACCTCATTAATGGGCACTGCTGTACCCCTCCTCATCTCTGTCATTGTTCTAAGCACTACTGCAGAAGTACAGGAGTCTGTTTTGTGTTGCTACATCACATTAGAGTGGAGAAGGAGGAACAAAGAACAGATTGAAATAGACACAGCACCCATTCCCTCTCACTGGCCCTTGCATCATTAATTACAACAGTAGCCCCTGGAAGCATGTAGCGTGCAACATATATTGCTTTATGGGTGTGATATCTATATTTTTATATTTACCTATGTTCAGACACATATTATGTATTATATATATACTAGTGACTTGCCCATCAAATATGACGGCAGGGAATGCTGTTTGCCACACAATGTGAGTCTCTGACACTCTTAACCTTTTTGTTATCTACAGATAAGTACAACAATTGTAAGGCTGTTTTTTTATTTTTTTAACATTCAACTTGTATTTCAACAACTGTCAAACCATATTTTTGTTAACAATATTAAACTTTTTAATTGTCAAGTATGCAGGAATAATATAACAATGGATGAATTGTGTATGAATAAGTATTTTAAACCGTTGCATAAAGCTTTGTAACATGCAACTTATATTTGAAACCGTGGTCAACCAATTATTTTTGACAATACTAACATTTTTAATTCTGAGCTATGCATGAGTAACAATAACAATAGGTCAATTTTGTATGAATGAGTATTTTAAACCATTACAGAATGCTTCTTAGCATGCAACTTGTAGTTGAACTACTGGTAAAGCACATAGGTATTGAATCCAGAAGAAGGCAAACAGTAAAACCCCCCATGAAAACTTAGCTAATTGTATCAAAGGGAAAAAAAAATCCTTCCTGACCCCATTAACTGGCGTTTGGATTACTCCCTGAATCAGTCCTCTATTTAATTATACATTTAAATTTTGAACAAATGATTATGCTCCTACTGACAAAAACCCTAATAATATCAAATAAAACAACTTTTGAGACCTTGTAAAATACAAGTTAATAATGCAAACATAATCTAATAACAAAACGTAATCTAATAACATTTAAAGTACAATTGTCAAAAAATACAGTGATCTTGAATATTGAATCGAGAGGAAGGCAAAGCAAACAAAGCCCAGTGAAACTTGATCAATTGTTTCAAAGTGGTCAAAAAAAGTAATTCCTTTCTGACCACATTAACTGGTGATCAGATTACTCCCTGGATCAATACTCTCTATGTAATTAAATATGTAAATTTAAGAACAAATGGTCATCATCATACTAACATGAATTCTTCATTATATACAATGAAACAACTTTCTCCACCATTTAAAATACAATTTTAACATTACAAACAGTAACTTAATGTAGTAACATGTAACCTTAAATTTTAAGAAAATGCAACATAACTGTTTTGTGGGACCAATCATGCGAAAAGGCCACTTCCAAGACATTGCAATTTGTTTATTTCTTTTGTATGTCCAAGTGGTTCCCTTGAAAAGAGACCATGAGACTTGTAAGTTTGTCTATGAGATATAACCACTTTTTATTCTTGTTTTAGTATTTTTTTTTACTTTTTTTTTGTTATTCTTTTAGTTCTGGAAAATGGCAGATAGAGTTTCTTAGTGAAATAGTGGTCTTCTAAAAAGAGCCCGAGTGACATCAACTTTCGTCCTTGAAATAAAACCACTGTTCTCTATGTTTACAGAACCTCATAGTACACAATTTTTTTAGTAAAAATACGTCCATCCTCTAATAAATCACCCTGACTTTGGTTTTCTTGAACATGAACTTTAATTTCCTCTGGATTGTTGAATCTGGAAAAAGCAACATAGAGTTTTCCATGGGCAAATAAAAGTTCCTGTAAAGAAATACCCACAGACTTAAAAGTTTGTCCTTGTGATTTATTAATGGTCATGGCAAATGTCATGATAATGGGAAATTGTCTCCTTTGAAGGACAAAAGGTAAGCCACTCTCACTTGGAGCCAAATCAATTTGTGGTATAAAAACTTGTTCACCTTTATGGGTACCAGTAATAATTTCTGCATGTATAAAATGATCTTTTAAATCCTGCACAATTAATCAGGTCGCATTACAAAGTCCTTTTATGGGATTCATATTTCTCAGTAGCATGACAATTGCCACTTTTTAAAATTGCTAAACATTTGCTGGCATTCCAGAGGGAGTTAAAGAATTGATAAATTCAATAGAAAAGTTGGATTCACTGTCTTGGTCACTATAGTACAATTTTGTTGGTGCATTGATGAATTTAAAAATGTTGTTATTCAGATTCAAGGCATCTATATTTTTTTATGTTAATCGTCGTTATTGATTGTATTCAGAAAGATTGCCGATATTAGTGATTGTTTGCAAATAATTTGTAGTGGAATTTCTACGGTGTCATCAGGTAGAGTATATATTTGTGGATGTTTTCCTTCTCCAATTTGAATTAACCAATTATTGAATTAATTTTGGCCTTCAGATCTCATATTTGTTTCTAATTTTAGGTGAGTATATATATTCCACACTTTACTTGTCTTTATACATGTTTCGACGATGTCAGTCGTATTTCCATGTGGCACAACAGGTAATGTTTGCCTAAAATCTCCTCGTAACAACATGACCTTTCCACCAAATGGCAAATCATTATTCATTACTTCTTTTAATAATCGATCAATACATTGCAGGGCATGACATGACATCATTGTAGCATCATCTAATATAATCTTTATTTTTTATTTTTTGGCTTGTAATGAATCATTCGAATATCCGACACTGATGTTTCTAAAATGGGAACCGGCAGTTTAAATCCACTATGCACAGTTCTGCCACCTTCTAACAAAAGTGCGGCAATTCCAGTTGTTGCAAATGGCATTGCTATTTGACCCTGTGCTCGAATGTAAGTCATCAAACAATTATACAGATACATTTTTCCTGATCCACCAGGGCCATCTAGATAGAAATAACGGTCTTTGACAATTTCATCATTTGTTGCGTTTTTAAGAAGGCCTTAAATGTTTGCAATTGTAATAAGTTGCAAGTTTTCTAGTGTTTTTTGTTGTTGAAGCTCAGTGTCATAGCCATTAAAGTTAATTTCATATATAAGTCCTGAATCAGGCAAATTAAAACTTGCACAATTTAATCCATGAGACAGAAATATTTCTTGAATTTCCATTAATGCTCTTAATAATACAATGGGCTCATTGTAACATTTCAAATAGTCTTCACACATATTTAATTAAAATGTTTCCCACAGAGCTAATGCATTAGGTACATTGCAGAAGATGCAATTGAATGCAAATTGTTCTCTCATTTGCTTTGGCATTTGACATAGTGCTGCTTCTTTCAAACATCTCTCCCATTCAGTATCATCTGCTATGAAGTTTTGATGTCTTGCAGCTAATTGGAAAGTACCATAAACTATGTATTTACTGTGCGTAAATGTTCATAACTTTGTGCACCAGGAACATGTAAAAGAAGTAAGCTTAAACTAAAATGTTCAATGTCTCTTGGACTGACGGTATAAATTCTTGTGATAATTTTATGAGTATGTTTTTTTGTTGTCGCAATTGGCCATTTACGAATACATAGTGCTGTGGAAATTGTCTGGTCTCAGTGTCTTTACAATTTAATTGAAGCTAAGCAGTAAGTTTTGTTGCTCTATGTTCATTTTGTGCTAGAGTGATTCTTTAATTGCCTGCAGTAAAGAAAACGAATTGACCTTGTGGCAAATGCACAGCTAACCGATACACAGCATGTGACTGATCATGCATCTCAAAGTTGAGAGGACATCACATTGCTTCTGGAGCACTGACATAGCGAGCATCTAAATATTTAGAAAGATTGTCATGTAAAATTGGATTGTCTTGTTCATTTTGTGCCTCTTGCAGTTGCTGCATCATATCCTTTGTATATATATATATATATATATATATATACATATTTGATGGATTTGATAGAAGTGCAAGCTTTCTCATTTATGTGTACATTGTACTTCATCAGCAAATGTGGAATATATGGAACTACATATCTGTTATCGACCTTCTGGCCACAAATAATAGCATTTTGTCCTTCTTTTCTTTTATACAAAGGGTATCCATCACAATTTGCATAAGTTTGCATTTGAAATTGTTTTGGGAATTCTTTTGTGCATTTTTTATTTTCCATACATGGTGAATTTGGATTGATATCTCCACATGGACAATGAATCATTCTGTGTGTTACAATCTCATAAAGTTTGGAATATTTTTGTGTATGTGGTAGTTCAGCAGTAATTACTGAATCCACTCTCTCTGCAGTATTCAATTTATCTTTTTCTTGCAAGATAAAAAAGCATGTGATCATGTGACAGTCCTCTTCTTTGAAATTCAATGGTAAAAACAAAAGCCACACATTTTCCAAATAACTGTGCTTTAGTTATATCATGTATTAAAGAATTGAGTTTTATTTTGAATACTCTCGCCTCTAAATCTGGTCGGTCAGAAGTATTTTGGGCAAGTTTGAAATTTTCCTTGATCTCTGGCCATTGTGGATTATATGTGAATGTAATGAATAAATCAGGTTTTCCAAATTTTGTCACAATAGCTATGGCAACATTGTATCTTTCTCACATATTGCAAGGGAATCCTTGGAAAGTGGATGGCAAAATGATTGCTCTTAAAGCTGGAAGGTCTATGTTGGTAGCCAATTCAACATAACAACATAATCCATCAATTCACAATATTGTTCTATGTGTAGCTTGTTTTGTTGAAATTTGATCAAATTTATTTGCTTCGACTTGTAGATATGAATCAATAATCCATTGTTGTGTGAGTTTTCCCCCACGTAAGATATAATTAAAATGATTGCAAATAGCAGTTTATGCCACTTTATATTCCAGCATAGAAATATTGTTCCTAACCCGAACTTTAGTGTTGGGATAACTTTGCAATTGTAATTTTGGTTCCCATCCTGGCTCACCATTTAAAAGAAAATTGGATATGTCATTGGATTCAAATTTCAACTTAATATATTGATGTTTATAAAAGGTTGGTCTTCATTCAGTGGATATATTCTAATATCCCGCTGAAAAGGTGGTTCACCATCCTCATTTTTAAAGACCATGGCAACCTCATTTACCGTCTTTGATCAGTATTGCAATCTCTTTTCAAAACCATATTTACCCTTGGCATTGGCAATTGATTATTTGAGCATGTTACTCTTGTTCTTTTTCAACCTCTGCTAAAAAAAATTATGCTTGACTGTATGGGTTGTTGACCATAATTTTATCCAGCTGTTCAAAGACTGTGGGTAAACACTTTTTTCAGGAAGCGTCATTCCTTGTTCAACAGCTTCCACTGTATCTAAGACATATAACTTTGCAAATTTCCTTTGCTCTCCTTCTTGTGGGTGTAAATGTGGTGCGTGGTAAATTTGTCCTTAAACTCTAAAACAGTAAGGACCATGTCCTGGGACATTATCTGCTAATGTAGCACCCATTGAAGCAAATTAAATTGCACTGTTATAAGAACTGATTTTTTTTTTTTATTAGAATAATTTGGAAATGTTGGATCGCCCATTAAACTTAATATACATTCAGGAAATGTATGTCTTTCTGGAAGTCTTACCTTTCCTTTCTGACAGCAACTAATAAACTCTCCGTCAGTTGGTCTTTCCTTCAGAAAATGATAGGCCCCACAAAACTGACAAACCACATTCATTAATCCACAATAAAGAGTGTCTACTGTTAGTGATGTAAATAAAGGAATATCCTGAGCTTCCTGAACATAGCTATCAGTACCAGTGTGTATGTGAACATTGGTGTTATGTGTATCAACATTGGTGTCATGAGGCAATATTGGGTCATTGGGTAATGTTTCACAGGTATGTTTTTGTTTGTTTTTTCTTTTCTTTGACGGTCCAGCACACTCAGTTTGTCCTTTTGCACTCATTTTTCTTTTATTGGCAAGTCTCTGTCGGTCTTCTTCTCCTAGTCTTTGGGAAGTCTCGGGCGACTGTGCATCTCTCCATCTTTGCTTCCATTCCCTTGCCTCTTTTCTTTTCCGTTCTTTCTTTGTTTCTGCTTTGTCCGCCATTTTAATCTGGAATTGTAAATACAGGCATTTTAGTTTCAATTGTAATTTTTTCTTCTATAGCAAACAACATAAATCAGCAGATTCTTAAAAAAATTACATAGTTACCTGAAGTATTAAAGGATTAACTTCCTTTTCACTTTCGGATGGTCTTAAAATTGTATTGTGTCTTCAAATCTGTAAGACATATAATGTATTTTTATTGTACATACATTAATTAATCAATAACTTTCATCAATGCAAAAGCAAAAGACTTAATCATGTTTTGATAAAGAAGGGGAATCATTAAATCATATACCTGTAATGGTGATGTAATTGCAGATGAAATGCTGCAGAGCTCAGGGTCTGTGTTCATTCAGGTCCAGTGTTCAAACTGAGCAAACTTTAAAATGACATGAAAAGCATTGTTAATGTTTGTATTCAATTAATGAATTAATCAATGAAAGCATCATGTTTAATTTGCATACATGCAAAACATAAAGGCCTAAGCATCAATATGAAATGTAGCAGATGTCAGAGCATAATAAACTGATTTAAATATGTAACTGTGGTGAGGGTCCTATCTGTCAGACAATGAACATTAATACAAATATACAAAGTGCAGTGTAAAATATATATATTTTTTACTGCAGTGTAAAACATATTTTTTTGGGAAGTCCACAGCATAATAAACTGATGTAAGTAATTGCACTGTAAAGTATTTTTTACTGCAGTGTAAAATATATATATATTTTTTAAAGTCTCAGAGCATAATAAACTGATTGAAGTAAGTGCACTACAAAATGTCTTTATTTGTAACTGCAGTGTCAAATATTCATGTATTTAGTTTCAGGGTCCTATTGCTGTCATGCAATAAGCATAATACAGATATATAACTGCAGTGTAAAATATACATTTTTGTTCCTGCAGTATAAAACATATATTTGTATTAATGCTCATTGCCTGACAGCAATAGGACCCTGAAATATAAGTGTAGTGTAAAATATTGTAATTCTTAATTAATGAAATAATTGCTGCTAATGAATAAGTGTATTTGGAAGACTTAAGCATAATACGGTGCGGTGTAAAAGACACCTTTTTTTTTTAGTGCAGTGTAAAAAAAAAAAAAACGAATTAGCAATTAATAACATAATTTGACATTATTAATAAATTAATTAATTAATAAATTTATGATAAAGAGGTAAGCATAATACATATATATAAGTGCAGTGTAAAATATACATTCTTCCTCGCGAGCATTTTTGGTCGCCTCACAACCTGAAATTAACATGGATTGTTTGAGGATTTGCCTCATTTAATTTACAGAACATGCCCACAACTTTGAAGATGTTTTTTTTTTTATTGTGAACCAAACAACAAATAGGACAAAATGACAAAAACAGTCAATTTGTATAACTATTCACCCCCTAAAGTCAATACTTTGTAGAGCCACCTTTTGCGGCAATCACAGCTCCCAGTTGATTTGGAGAAGTCTCTATGAGCTTGTCACATCTTACCACTGGGATTTGTGCCTATTCCTTCTTGCAAAACTGCTCCAGCTCCTTCAAGTTGGATGGTTTGCGCTTGTGAAAAGCAATCTTTAAGTCTGACCACAGATTTTCTATTGGATTGAGGTCTGGGCCATGACTAGGCCATTCCAACACATTTACATGTTTCCCCTTAAACCACTCAAGTGTTGCTTTAGCAGTGTGTTTGGGGTCATTGTCCTGCTGGAAGGTAAACCTCCATCCTAGCCTCAAATCACGCACAGAGTGGTACAGGTTTTGCTCAAGAATATCAATACCAGACAAATATAAATACAAGCTAACATATAGCAAAGCAAGGTGTTTTCCATAGCACATTTCAGGATTGAAACTTACAGACAATCTAAAGGTGTTGTGAGTGGTAAAGCAGGGAGAAGGAAGTGATGAGCGTGTTAGGGTGGAAGATGATACGCTTCTTTAAAGAGATGCGTTTTTAGTGAGTTTTTAAATGTTTTGAGGCAGGAGAATAATCTGGTGGAGGGAGGCAAGGAGTTCCAGGGAATAGCGGCAGAACGAGCAAAGTCCTGAAGGTGAGAGTGAGAGGAGGTGACAAGAGTTGTAGAAAGAATAAGGTCATTATCAAAAAGGAAGAGGGCGGTTGGCGGAGTATTTAGAGCAGAGATGTACGGAGGAGCGATATTGTTGAGGGCTTTGTAAGTTAGGGTCATGATTTTAAAATTTATTCTAGAGGCTAAGGGAAGCCAGTAGAGTGATTGACAGAGAGGTGATGAGGAGACTGAATGTTGTATATGGAAGATGAGTCTAGCAGAGGCATTCATAATGGATTGAAGTGGAGATAGTCGGGTGGTGTCATCTGCATAGAGATGATACTGAAGCCCAAAAGAGTTTATTAGCGACCCAAGTGAGGATGTGTAGATGGAAAAAAGGAGGGGGTCAAGGACTGATCCTTAGGGTACGCCAACAGACAGGGGGTGAGGAGAAGAAGAGGTGTCGAAGAAGGAGACACTGAATGATTGATTTTGTAGGCATTATAAGAACCACGAGAGAGCAGTGTCTCGAATACTGAGGGAGGAGAGGATATGGAGTAGAAGTGGATGGCCGACTGTGTCAAAGGCAGCAGAGAGATCTAGAAGAAGAAGAATTGAGGGCTGTCTCAGTGGAGTGTTGGGTCCGGTAGCCGGATTGGAAGGTGTCAAGAAGGGACTGGTAAGGCAGTTATAGAGGAGCCGCTCCAGCAGTTTGGAAGCCAGGGGAAGTAGAGAAATAGGGCGGAAGTTAGATGCGATTTCAGAGTCAGATGAGGGTTTTTTGAGGGTGGGTTTAATTATGGCATGATTTAGAGAAGATGGAAAGGTGCCAGTATTTAGGGAGAGGTTGAAAATATGTGTGAGAGCTGGGATTAGCGTGGTAGAGAGGGGAGGGATGAGCTGAGATAGGATAGGATCCTGAGGACAGGTAGTGAGGCGAGTGGATGAAAGCAGGCTGGAGACTTTGTCCTCTGTAGCCGGGTCAAATCAGTTCAAAGTGGCTGTGGGATTGAGGAAGGGAGAAGACTGGGTGTTGGTTAGTTGAGAAGGTGGAGAGATGAGATGAGAGCTCATTGCGGATGTTTTGAATTTTATGCATAAAATGGTTGGCGAAATCTTCAGCTGTGAGAGAGGAAGGGATGGGAGGAGGTGGTGGGCGAAGGAGAGTATTGAAAATGGCGAACAGACGCTTGGGGTTAAAAGACAGAGTTGATATTAGTGATGTGAAGTAGTGTTGTTGGCAAGGTTAAGGGTGGAGGAATAGGAGCATAATATAAATTTGTAGTGAAGGAAATCTGCAGCAGTGCGTGATTTCCTCCATAGTCGTTCAGCAGTGCGGGAGCACCTCTGGATGTATCGTGTTTGTGTAGTGTGACATGGTTGTGGATGTGAGCGAGGGCATCTGCTTGTGGTTATGGGGGCAAGGGTATCAAGGGTGGAAGAGAGAGTAGAGTTGTAGTGTGAGGTGGCTGTATCAGGGCAGTTGAGGTTAGTGATGGAGCTGAGAAGGGGTTGGATAATAGTGGAGAGCTGAGCAGGGTAAAGTGCTAGAAGGTTTCATTTCATGATGGTGGCTGGGGTTGGAGAGGGGTGGTGAGAGGAAGATGTGGTGAGGTTGAAGATAAGGAAGTGATGGTTAGATAGAGGGAGTGGGTGGATGACTGGGTTGGAGGTTGTGCTGAGATTGGTGAAGATAAGGTCCTCACACATACACTCAGCCTGTCCCCCCACACTCAGCATGTCAAATCACACATACGCTCAGCCTGCCAAATCACACTCAGTCTGTCACACAGACACACTCGGACTTACATTCTACTGGGTTAAGGTGAGCTCTGTGTAGGAGGGGCAACCTGTGAGCAGATCAGCCCCAGTTCTCACTTTCCCCTTTGTTCCTCCATGTGCTCAGCAGTAGGAGTTGAAGCCTTGCCCCAGCACTGTGATCTGATCCACCCCACCTCCAGCAGTCTATTAACCCTCACATGCCCACTTACCTAATCCAGCTCCTCAAAAGCACACAATTCGGAAATAAGACCACAGCAATACAATATATTGATTTTTTTTAATAAAAAATTAGGCGCCCCTCTTAGTAATGTGCCCTTAGACAGACACCTAACTTGCCTAATTATAGACCTGGCCATGCTTCTATGTAAACTCCTCTCTTATACATAACTTCCACCAATGTATCATGGATCTCTACAGGGCCGTGCAGGGGCATGAAAAGGTAAGAAATAGATGTATGACTTTTCTCCTGCTGAATTGTCTGTGTCAAACTTTAAATTTTCCAACAAATACTTTTTTTCATTGTGTGGTGATCCTTTAATATTCCTCACTCTCCTTCATCCTTAAATATAATTATATAAGTATAAATACAGCTCATTAACAGACAAGTCCCAGGTACGTTAAACATTTGAAGTAGTTTTGTTGCTTTGAGAGCATCATTAGAAAAAAGACAACACACTGTGACATATTATCAAATACCTTATTTCAGTCACAAGAAAGAAAACAATGCTTTTGATGTACATTTAATAAGCTTTGATTCTAGAGATAATAAAAACAGAAACTTAATTTGAGTGATTATTGTGTCAAACTCAACGTTATTTGACACCCTCTTGTCCTCACACACTGCCTGAATGCCATATTTTGTTTTAGGAAAAGGGACAAACATTGGGGTCCTCCATTGACTCAGACTGGGAGCAGATCTGGACAGCAGCAAAAAAAAAAAAAACACTAATATTAAATGCTCTATGTGCTGTGTAAATTACCGTATATATTCGAGTATAAGCCGACCCGAGTATAAGCCGAGGCACCTATTTTACCACAAAATACTGGGAAAAATGAGTGACTCAAGTATAAGCCGAGGGTGGGAAATGTGCTGCCTCTGTGTGCCTCTTGTGCCCTTTGTGTCACACCCTCTTGTGTGCCCTTTTCTTGTGTCTCCCCTGTGTCTCTTCTCCCCTCTCCCTTCTGTGTCTCTTCCCCCCTCTCCCTTCCCTGTGTCTCTTCCCCCCTCCATTATCACCCTCCTCAACCCCCTCCTCATTCTCAACCTCCCTCCTCAACTCCCTCCTCATCCTCAACCCCCCTCCTCATCCTCCCTCCTTAACCACCACTCCTGATCCTCAAAACCCTCCTCAACCCCCCTCCTTAATCCCCCTCCTCATCCTCAACCCCCTCCTCAACCTCCCTCCTTAACCTCAACCCCCTCCTCATCCTCCCTCCTCAACCCCCTCCTCAACCTCCCTCCTTAACCTCAACCCCCTCCTCATCCTCAACCCCCCATCCTCATCCTCAACCCCCTCCTCAACCCCCGCTACTCAACCACAATCCCCTCCTCAACCACAACCCCCCTCCTCATCCTCAATCCCCTCCTCAACCACAACCCCCCTCCTCATCCTCAACCTCCTTCCTCAACCCCCCTCCTCATCCTCAACCTCCCTCCTCAACCTCAACCCCCCTCCTCATCCTTAACCCCCCTCCTCATCCTCAACCCCCCTCCTCATCCTCAACCCCCCTCCTCATCCTCAACACATCCTCATCCTCAACACCCTCCTCAACCTCAACCCCCCCTATTCTCAGCCTCAACCCCTCTCCTCATCCTCAACCTCCCTCCTAAACCCCCTTGCTCATCCTCAACCCCCCTCCTCAACCTCAACCCCCCATCCTCAAACCCCCTCCTCCCAGTATATGCTAATGAAGTGACATCACATGTGCGCCACGTCATTAGCATTGGTCGGGTCAAGATGCCGGAAGGGGCGGAGGCTGCACATGGAGGTAAGTGAGGGGAAAGGGAGAGGGGGAGGTATTTAGAGGGGTAAAGTGAGGAGTGGGGGTTTAGAATGAGGGGGGTTAGAATGAGAAGGGGGGTTTAGAATGAGGAGGGGGTTGAGGATGAGGAGGGAAAGAGACACATGGGGTAGAGAGACACGGGGGGGTTAGAGAGACACGGGGGGGTTAGAGAGACACGGGGGGGTTAGAGAGACACGGGGGGGTTAGAGAGACACGGGGGTGGGTTAGCAAGACACGGGGGTGGGTTAGCGAGACACGGGGGGAGAGTGACTCGAGTATAAGCCGAGGGGGCCCTGTTTAGCCATAAAGAAGGGCTGAAAAACTTGGCTTATATTCGAGTATATAAGGTAATTTGCAAACAACAGGTGCTCCAGACTTGCATAATTGACTTCCACAACTGATTGTTACGTAATGCTATATCCTATAATAATCACCATTTACTAGAAATTTTAAGTTTGAATAAAATGGGAAAAAATATGGATCAGAGAAATTCATATAAATTAAGGTAACGCCATAAATAGTTTAATTCTCATTGCAAAGGGATAGTCTCTACAAACCTATTTGGGTGCTTTGGTGTAAACACTATTGTTATCAAATGTTTTGCACGGAAGCAATAAAGCCATTACTACTGCCGCATTCTAAAAATATGCATTAGCGAGCTGTTCTATCATAATACAGCATGTCTCTCTTGCACATATAATTATTAAAATGCACATATTATGGAGGAGGATCCAATGGTGTCGCTTGCAACCACCTTTGCACCTCTTTATATATTTTACAAGTAAAATACCATTAAGTTTACTAAATGTGACTTGTACAATAGGATTTAAAAAGCTTGAAATCTCTGTAGAATCTAGGAAGTTAGAAGCATGGGGTATAAATCCACTAGTGCTTGGATCAACCACTGAATCTTCTGTATTTATAATAAAGCTACACCAGTCAATGCATTAATTAGCTAACATGCAGATAAGCTATACCAATATGAAAAATTGGAAGACCAAAATCGACCAGTTTTCATTAAAAAAAAAAACTATAAACTGTTCATGTGTGTGTTATGTTTTGAGTATTAACATAGCAGACTAAATAAACCTACAATATATATATATAGGCAGCCACGTCATAATGAAACAAATTCAAACAGGCTGATGGTGTAGTTCAAATCCAGAGACTAAATGGTGAACTAATTCAGTTAAGAAGGCTTTGAAAGAATATGAGTACAGTAATATGTATTACTATAATGATATATATCAGTAAGCACATTATATTTTCTAGTGCAGCGAAGATACATTATATATATATATATACTAGCGACTTGCCCGTCAAAAAATGACGGCAATGTGATGTATATGTTTGTCAAGTTGTTTAGTTATTAACATATATTTTTGACCCTTGTAAGTATTTTAATATGAACGTGTATTTTTGTAAAATGTTGATGTAATGGTTTTTTAAAATGTAATTAGTATCTGAAGAATTGTTAACTTTAATATACATTGAATGAATAGGAAAGCAAAAAGTAAAAACCCTTCTTTAAACGTCGCGAATTCTAACATGAAGTTTAAACTATATGTAAGCAATAACCATCAAAGTATATATTTTTAAACTTGAACTTTATTTTTTATGTAAGTTTAGAAGTTGACAAAACATTGGTATAATTTTGAACATTATAAACAGGAACATAGTGAATACATTTTGTAACCTAATTTTTTATTAAAAGTATTAACATTTGAATGTAAAAACAATTGACATTTAAATTAATCAGTATTAAAATTCAATTTCTATCACAATAATTGTTAACTTGAATATACATTGAATGTAGAGGAAGGCATACAGTAAAACTCTTCTTAAAACGTACGTAATTAAAGTAATTTATTACTGAGCACATAAACTGGCGATAAACATTAATGTAGGTAGTAATCTTAAGATAACAGACAATATTTACATTGTGACTTAAAAGGTGCTTGACCTCTTAACATCCACTTTGTAATCTGTTGAATGAAATAACTTGAAAATATATTTTTTAAACTTGTAACATTAGAAACATTAACATAGTGACTTAACATTTTAACATAATTTTTACTAACAATGCAAGGCAAGTATTTTGTGAGGCAAATCATTCATAAACATGACTTCCATTAATTATGACTGAATTAAACAACCAATTGTTATGTATTTTGCAATGCTTTAAAAAAATCTTGGCATCTTTAATTTGTATCCTTCAAAGTTATAGTACTTCATAGTAGACAATGTTTTTAGTAAAAATACGTCCATCTTCTAATAAATCACCTTGACTTTCATTGTTTTCAATGTAAACTTTAATAGCCTGTGGATTTTTGCACCGTGACAACGCAACGTACAATTGACCATGTGCAAAAACTGGTTCTTCCAAGAAAATACCCACAGATTTGAAAGTTTGACCTTGTGATTTATTAATGGTCATGGCAAATGCCATAATAATGGGAAATTGTCTTCTTTGAAGTATAAAAGGGAGACTACTTTCACTTGGTGCTAAATCTATTCTTGGTATGAAAACTCTCTCTCCTTTATGGGTCCCAGTTAAAATTTCAGCATCTATAAAATGGTCCTTTAATTGTTGAACAATTAATCTTGTGCCATTGCATAGGCCTTTTTTGGGGTTCATATTTCGCAGTAACATGATAATTGCACCTTTCTTTAGCTGCAAAATATGTGGTGGCATTCCAGAAGGAGTTAAAGAGTTTATGAATTCAGTCGAAAAGTTAGCCTGACTTTCATTGTCATCAGCAAGTACAGAATCAGCACTGTGATAATTTCTTTGTGGTGCATAAAATTTTTTTAAGATTTCATTATTGAGGATTAATGCATCTTTATTTTTACACGTCAGTATGACTTGGTTGGCAAGCTCGGAATATTCTTCGTTATTTATGCTCCCTTCAAATATAGCCGATATAATATCTTGTTGACAAATCATATGAGGTGGGATCTCTACAGTGTCATCAGGTAAATGTAGTATTTTTTCTGTTCTGCCTTCTCCAATTTTAATAAGCCAATTATTGAAATCAGTTTGGCCTTCTGATCTCATATTTTGTTGCAGTTGAAGATGGGTAAAATGTTTCCATACTATACTTGACTTTATACATGTTTCGATAATGTCAGTTCGATTTCCATGTACAACGACAGGTAATGTTTGTCTGAAATCGCCACCCAACAACATTACCTTTCCACCAAATGGAAAAGTATTCTCCATGACTTCACGAAGCAAACGGTCAATACATTGGAGGGCATAGCATGACATCATTGTGTCCTCATCTATTATAATTAATTTACATTTCTTCAATTTCTTTGCTTGTAAGGATGTCATGCGAATATCTGACACAGAATTTTCTAAAATAGGCACTGGCAGTTTAAATCCACTATGAACAGTTCTTCCACCTTCTAATAAAAGTGCAGCAATTCCAGTAGTGGCAAACGCCATTGCTATTTTTCCTTGTGCTCGTACTGAACTCATTAATAAATTGTACAAATATGTTTTACCTGATCCGCCAGGTCCATCAAGATAGAAATAACGCTCTGTCACCATGTCATCATCTATAGCATTTTTAATGGCATGAAATGCTTGCAATTGTAGTGTATTTAAAGTTGCAAGTCTTTCTTCTGTTCTTTCTGCTTGTAGTTGAATGTCATAGTCTTCAAAGTTAATGTCATCTATAAGACCTGGATCAGGCAAATTAAAACTTGCACAACTTAATCCATGAGTTAAAAAGACTTCTTGGATTTCCATTAACGCTTTTAAGTGTGCAATGGGTTCATTGTATCGTCGCATAAAGTCTTCAGCCATATTACTTTTAAAAGTCTCCCACAAAGCTAATGCATTTGGAGCATTTGAGAAGATACAAATAAAAGCAAATTGTTCTCTCATCTGTCGTGGCATTTGACATTGTGCTGCTTCTTCTAAACATCTTTCCCACTCTGTATCATCAGCGAGTAAGTTTCTATGTCTTGCAGCTAAATGGAAGGATTCATATACAATGTCATTAACAGTTCTTAAGTGTTCAAAACTTTGTGCTCCAGGAACATTTAAAAGTAATATCCGTAAGCAAAAACGTTCCACATCTCTTGGACTGACTGTGTAAATTCTTGGAATAATTTTATTGCCTCTGGTTTTTCTTGGTCTCCATAATCCATTCACAAAAACATAGTGATATGGAATTTCAATATATAAGTATTGTGTTGCTTCAGCATCAGTGGAATTTAATGCAAACCATGCAGTTAGTGTAGTGTGACGATCTTCACTTTGGGCCAATGCATTAATTTCATTTCCAGCATGGAAATAGACTAAATGTCGTTGTGGCAAATGTACTGCTAACCTATATACTGCATGTGATCTATCATGCATTTCAAATTTTAAAAGCCGCCACATAGCTTCTGGCGCACTGACATAGCGAGCATCTACATGAGATGCAAGTTCATCATGTACTAACTCACTACTTTCAGGGTTGTCTGCACTTTTGACGACTACAGTAGCTGCATCGTAACCTTTGTAAATATATTTGTAGACATATTTAATGGATTTGATGGAAGTGCAGGCTTCTACGTTGATGTGGGCGTTGTACTTCATGAGTAAATGTGGATTGTAGGGTACTACATATCTATTGTCCACTTTTTTTCCACGAATAATGGCACTATCTCCTTCTCTTCTTTTATAAAGTGGATATCCATCACACTTTGCATAGGTTTTGTCTCTATAATCTTTTGGAAATTCTTTGGAACATTTATTATTTTCCATACATGGTGATTGTGGATTAAGGTCACCACAGGGTCCATGAATCATGCGATGAGTAACAATCTCATATAGTCTACCATATAGTTCTGGATCTGGTAGTTCAGCAACAATGACTGCATCCACTTTGTCTGAAGTATCTAATTTATCTTTTTCTTGAAGTATTATTAGAAGATGTGCATGTGGAAGGCCTCTTTTTTGAAATTCAATGGTATATACATAAGCAAGACATTTGCCAAATAACTGATTTATAGTGAAGTCACGTATTAATTCATTTAATTTAATCTTAAAAACTCTGGCTACTAAATCTGGTCGATCTGAAGCAGTTTGTCCAAGAAGTAGATTTAGTGTAATTTCTGGCCATTGTGGATTACATGTAAATGTCACAAATAGATCGGGTTTGCCAAATTTTGTCACAATAGCCATAGCATCATTGTATCTTTCTCTCATATTCCGAGGAGATCCTTGAAAGGAAGATGGTAAAATGATGGCTTTGCCAGCTGTCATGTCTCTGCTTGTAGCCACGTCAGCAACATAGTCCATGAGTCCAGAATATTGTTCTACACGGAGTTTATCTTGTTGATATTTGATAAAGTTTAAATTATTTGCCTCAACTTGCAAATATGAATCAATAATCCATTGTTGTGTTAGTTTCCCACCACATAAAATTGGATTAAATACATTGCGAATGGCAATTTGAGCTACTTTAAATTCAAGCATAGAAACATTATTTCGGATTCTGGCTTTAGCATTTGGGTAACTGGGAAGAGTTAATTTTGGTTGCCAACCTGCTTCTCCGTGTGGGAAAAAGATGGGATATGTCATTGGATCTAAATTTGGACTTAAGATACTCATATTAATAAACGGTTGGTCCTCATTTCTAGGATATATTCGAATGTCTCTTTGAAATGGTGGTTCTCCTTCATCATTCTGAAACACCATTGCAACCTCATTTGTTGTTTGGCAAGTTATAACGACGTTTATCAGTATGTCTGTCTCTTTTAAGCACCATATTAACCTTCGGCATTGGTAATTGATGTGTTTGTGAATGAAGTAGTTGTTCATTTTCTACTTCTGCCAATTTTTTATAAGCTTTACTGTAGGGATTGTTGTCCATAATGTTATTTAGCTCTATGAAAACAGTGGGTAAGCATTTTTTATTTTCTTCCATCTGCATACGTTGGTCAACAGCTTCCATTGTATCTAGGACATATAGTTGAGCGAATTTTCTTTTATTTCCTTCCTCTGGATGTAAATGGGAAGTGCGATGATAAATTTGTCCTTGGACTTTAAAACAGTAAGGACCATGTCCTGGTACATTAGCAGCTAATGTTGCCCCCATGGATGCAAAGGATATGGCACTATTGTAGGATCTTATGTTTGTATTAAAATTTTTGTAGTTTGGAAAAGTAGGTTCAGTCATAATATTTTGTAAATAAATTGGAAATTCTTTCCTTTCTGGAAGTTTGAACTTGCCTTTTTGACAACAACTAATAAATTGTCCATCTCTGGGTCTCTCCTGTTTAAAATAATAAGCCTCACAAAACTGACATTGAGTAGTCATGTCCCCACAACTATGAACCTCTACTGCTAAAGACTTGAGTAGAGGACAATTTGCAAAGCATATAGGATTTTGACTTTCATATTCATCAGGTGAAATGTCATATAATGTTTCAACAACAGGTTCTAAATGTTTTGTTTTTTTCGTTGCTTTTCTTGATATATGTTGTATTGTTTGAGGTAAAATGTCATGTAATGTTTCATGAAACGGTTCTAAATGCTTTGTTTTCTTTGTTGCTTTTTTTGGTATCTCTTGTATTTTTTCTGGTAAAATGTCATCTGATGTTTGAGCAACAGGTTGTAAATGCTTTATTTACTTTGTTGTTTTTTTTTACATATCTTTAATTTCTGCAAGTGACAGTCTTTTGCTTGCAATTCTTTTGCGTTCTTTTTCTCGTCGAATTTCCTTCTTCTCCGGTGTCTGCTGGGTGTCTGCTCTCTGTCGTCGTTCTCTAGCTTGGCGTCTTTTCTTTTCTTGTTTACTCTCGTTATCAGCCATGTTAATCTGTAAAAATAAAATAATGTACCATTAGTTTATTTTGAGATGTTAAGTTGTTTTTCATGACAAATAGTTATCAATAGTGTGTTAACATTTTATACTTAATCAATTTCAATGCGGTCAATTGAATAAAAGTCTAAATAAGGCCATCAGATAATTATTTAAAGAAATTTTTATTTATTAAACATGTATCCAAAAGCAAGTGTTTCAGTAACTAAAAAGGTATTTTCAAAAAGATGTTATGTCCTTATTTACAGCACTATTCAATTTGTCAAATGGCAATTAAATTAGGGTTTAGGACTGGAATGTTACAATGACAAATTGTATAGATTCTGTGTTTTTAGACTTTTTTGGACTATGCCAATTTATTTTTTAAGTTTACATTGAAGTTTGTATTTAGTGTTAAAGATTATTGGCCCTAAAAGACAAATAAGAGATAGATGATAGATATTACTTTTTATACTGTACCTTGGTTGAAGTTTGATTTCAAGCAAAATTCTTTGTTGGTCCTGTGTTGAAAGCCTTCGTCCGATGGTCTGGTCCTGTGTTGAAAGTCCTCGTCCGATGGTGTAGTCCTCTGTTGAAAGTCCTCGTCCTCTGGTGTGGTCCTCAGTTCCAACTCCTGTTCCGATGTTCTTGACGCAGTATCTGTTATAAAATAAAAAAGAAAATGTTATGTTATTTGAATGTCTTTGTATTAATGAAAAAATGGCATTATTTCTGTGTTTTTCTACAATCCTTTTTGGTGCGCCACAATTTTGGTATGCTTCTGTAGGCTATTTTCTAAGGCTTATAGGTGGTTAAACATTAAAGAAGAATATTAATTAATTTTTCTCTTTTTTTACTTGTTATACTGTACCTTGGTTGAAGTTTGATTTGAAGCAGAATCTTTGTTGGTCCTGTGTTGAAAGCCTTCGTCTGATGGTCTGGTCCTGTGTTGAAAGTCCTCGTCCAATCGTCTGGTCCTCTGTTGAAAGTCCTCGTCCGATGGTGTAGTCCTCTGTTGAAAGTCCTCGTCCAATGGTCTGGTCCTCTGTTGAAAGTCCTCGTCCGCTGGTCTGGTCCTCAGTTGAAACTCCTGGTCCGATGTTCTTGACGCAGTATCTGTTATAAAATAAAAATGAAAATGTAATTTTATTTGAATGTATTTGTATGAACTAAAAAATGACATTATTTCTTTGTTTTTCTACAATCCCGTTTGGTGTCCACCACTTTTGGTATGCTTATTTAGGCCTTTTTCTAAGGCTTATAGATTGTTAAACATAAAATAAGTATCTAAATGTACTTTGGTATGTGTTTGTGTGAGTTTTCATACAATCCTGTTTGGTGCGCACCACTGTTGGTATGCTTATTTAGGCTTCTTTCTAAGGCTTATAGGTTGTTAAACATAAAATAAGAATGTAAATGTAGTTTGCTATGTGTTTGTGTGAGTTTTCATACAATCCTGTTTGGTGCGCACCACTGTTGGTATGCTTATTAATGTTGTTTTGTAATGCTTATAGGTTGTTAAACATAAAATAAGAATGTAAATGTAGTTTGCTATGTGTTTGTGTGAGTTTTCATACAATGCTGTTTGATGCGCACCGCTGATGGTATGCTTATTAATGTAGTTTTGTAATGCTAATAGGTTGTTAAACATAAAATAAGAATCTAAATGTATTTTGCTATGTGTTTGTGTGAGTTTTCATACAATCCTTTTGGTGGGCACCAATGTTGGTATGCTTATTTAGGCTTCTTTCTAAGGCTTATAGGTTGTTAAAGATTAAAATAAGAATTTAAATGTAGTTTGCTATGTGTTTGTGTGAGTTTTCGTACAATCCTGTTTGATGGGCACCACTTTTGTTATACTTATGTAGTGTTTTTTCTAATGGTTATAGGTTGTTAAACAAAAAGAATATAAATGTAGTTTGCTATGTGTTTGTTACAATCCTGTTTTGTGTGTAGCAGTTTGTGTGTACCATATGTTGCATACTTTGGCCCTCATTCAATTGCAGTTTGGCCAATTCAATAGGGTTCTAAATGTGCTTATTTGGAGCCCTATTGAATTGTCCAAAATATCAATTGAATGAGGGCCTTTGTTTGCTGGATTTGTTATATTGTGAGGGCCTCATTGAATTTGGTTTTTCAATAGGGCTCTATATAAGCACAGAGCATATTTTTGAACAGAAGTTTGTAGTGAAATTGAGCCAAATGTGCTTATATAGAGCCCTATTGAAATGGGCAAATCACATTTGAATGAGGCCCTCGGCCATTAAACATATTTAGGTCCTGAATCAATTGCGTTTTGACCAATTGAATAGGGCTCTATATAAGCACATAAAATATTTTTTGACAGAAGTTTTTAGTTAGTGAAGACCTTGATTGTGGTTAGAAGTTCAGTAACTAAAAATGTCTGTCTAAAAAATCTGTTATGTGCTTATATAGAGCCCTATTCAATTGGCCAACTCGCAATTGAATGAGGCTCATGGTTCGGTTCTTTTTTATACTTAATACTTTACCTTGATTGAAGTGTCGAATGACAGAGGGTCCCCTCCTGCCAATCTTAATCCGCCGGTCTTCTTGTAGTGTCTGTTTGAAAAATAAAGTGAAATAGTGAATTATAGAATTTTTTATTTGTATTTAACAAAGCATGGCCTTTTCAGGATTTAAAGTATTTTTGTATCTTACCTCTTCTTCTTTGTTGGTGTTCTTTAAAAGGGATTGTGCTTCACAGTGTACGGTGCAAATTGTTGAGAGACGCTGTTGATGCAGAGTCTGTTTGAATATTAAAAAAAGTTGAAAGATTGAGTTTTAGGTGATCTATTAAATTGCAGTAAATTAATTTCATTGAAATATACTTCTGTAATTAATTTGAATTAACATTATTTTTTGGTGGGGTCTACACACATGTCACATACATGAAGCACATTTCCATAGTTGAAAGTAATTTTTTTGTGTGCGTGTGACATATAACTATATATGAATCATATTTTAATTGTTAAATTAACGTTATTTTTATTTTTGGCCAACATACATAAATGTGTGTGTGACATGTGACTATAGATGATACACATATATGTGCGTGTCACATATCAATATACATGACTCATATTTTAATAGTATTTTAATAGTCCCAACTTATTTTTTTGTAATGTAATTTAAATGTATTTGTTTAATTAGTTTGTTGCAGGGGCAATACACATAAATGTGCATGTGACATGTCACTATACATTATACGCATAAATGTGCGTGTCACATGTCAGTATACATTATACGCATATATGTGCGTGTCACTTGTCAGTATACATAAACCTCTTTGTCTTCTTTAATTTTTTTTTTTGATGTCCTGTCTTGAAAATAAGTAATATATTATAGCTTACCTCTCAGTTGTAATTTGCACAATGTAAAGTAGTAAATTAGGAAAGAATTATCTTCTCAAGTTTTAGCAGCAGTTATCTCAGAAGTCACTCTGTTCATCACCTGAGGAGAAATGTATTTTTCTCTGTCAAATAGACAGTATTTATAAACTTGTAGAACATTCTGGAAAGTTAGACCGTTAGAACGTAATACGCATGCGCTATTTGCGTTCCAGCTTACAATTTGCGTTCCATCCGCCATTTTGTGCGTAGTAGTGGTTAAAATGGTGTTTAATATGAGTGTGATCCGTTCCGCATAGTATGTGTTTCATTATTGCGAGTAAGTGTAGTGTAGTTACATCTGGAGCCTCGTTTTCGTTTTGTTCGGCGGCCATTTTTTCTCTCGCTTAGCCGATTTTCGGTCGTTTAAACTCTTTGTTTTGACTTAAATGGACGTGTAAATGAACTTTTGGAGGTGCCGGATGCCCCCCCGTGCTGTAAGTAAGCTTTTTATGTGTTTGTTGTGTTTATTTCTTGTGTTTGTGATGTTTTGATGCGCGGCGGTTGGAATGGGTCTTTCGCGGCCGTATTTTTTTCCGATGCGGCCGTATTTTGTTGCGATGTTGCCGTATTTTTTTGCGATATACGCAGTTAGCTTTTACGTGTACGACGCAGTGTATTTGTTTCTAAGTCGTGCGTATGTGTGTTAAGAGCGTGTGAGGGGCCTTTTTTACTGTTTTTTTGTTAAGTCTTGCGTCTGTGTGTCTGGGTGTAAGCGGGTGTGAGGCGACTTTGAGTTTTTTTTTGTTATGAAGTTGTGTGTGTGTGTATGTGTGTGTTAACACAGCCGATGTTGGGATGCTCCCACCACCGCAAATGCGGACCCTCGCTTCGCGAGGATCCGCATTTGCGGGGACGTTGTTGGGTTTTTGTTGGCTGGGCGGTTGGGTTTATTCTGTTAAAAAAGTCGTGTGTGTGTATGTGTGTGTTAACACAGCCGACGTTGAGCCTCCACAACCGCAAATGCGGGCCCTCGCTTCGCGAGGACCCGCATTTGCGGTGAACTGCGTCCCTCGCTTCGCGAGGGACGCAGTTCTTGCGGGCTCGCTACGCGAGCCCGCAAGCGTGAGCAACGACTCGTACGCTCACAACTATATATGTGATATATATATATATATATATATATATATATATATATTTATACACACACACATTCACACGCCTACAAGAACAAAGTCAGAGGCACTCAATCTGAGAACGAAGTAGGTCTGGTTAGCTACTCAGAGAGCACCCTCTTTTAGCTCACTTGTACCCTTCACAGGGAGAAATATCCTGTAGTATATCAGTCTGGTCTTGCTGGGAAGGGAGAACCAACCCCAAAATGCCAGGCAATTCATCCCTGGACAGCAGAAACAGCAAACCACAGAGGCACGTTTCTGACTCTTGGGCCTCACCAGTGAGGTGTAGCGTCACTCCTTAGAGCACAGTGACCTTTTTCTAGAGAAAAATATATTTATAATCTATCACTTCATATGAATGACCATAAAAATCCCATTTCTACACACAACTACTACATTTATAATCACTAACGGTCAAAGTTCTGAAATTAACTAAAAAAAAGAAATACTCATAAACAAGCCCCAAACAAAAAATTGAAATTATCTTCCCTAAAGCACATGCCTGCAACTCAAGGCCCTCATTCAATTGCAATTTGGCCAATTGAATAGGGCTCTAAATTAGCACATAACATTTTTTTTTAAAGAAGTTTTTAGTTAGTAAACATCTATCCAAAAGCAAGGTTTTCACAAACTAAAAACTTATTTAAAAAAAATATGCTATGTGCTTTTTTAGAGCCCTATTTAATTAGCCAAATTGCAATTGCATTAGGGCCCAAGTGTTTAATAGCCCAGCCAAGTAGTAATCAAACTGGTCATATTCATCACACTACAAACTTAGGGCCCTATTCTATTGCTCTTAATTTATACACACCTAAAACTGCTCTTAATATTGCCACATATTTTATTAGCTACTCACAATCCAATTACGAGTTACTCGCCTATGATCACTACAGGCCAGCCAAAGATGCAAATGAGAGCTTAGAACTCCACAGGTTTTAGCACAGCTCGAATATTACAAATGTTAAATAATTAAAGTTACAAAAAACCAATTAGACCCGTAGGTCTAGCTCGCAATTTAAGTCTGATCAGCAACTAGAAATAGTATCACGTTTCTGTCGAAAATATTACAAGTACTACATAGGACTAGCAAGTACTTTTTCAAACATTTATTATGGCTGTAGCAGCAATTTAACACATACTACTATACTTCATGATGATGGACTCATTTACTAATGTCTAAGAAGTAAATTACAGACGTGCTTAAATATTGCCAGGTCATATGATCACGCCCCCGGGTTGATAAGAGTTTTCAAACCTCAAATTAAGCTATATTATTACATTTTGCGGAGTATATGACATGAGGCCTAACTTGGTACAAAAAAACACCCAGCTATAAAGTGTAGGCAGACAACCAACCATCAAACCTAGTATATTAATCTACATGTATGAATCACTGAGAATGATTTTAGATTACTCTGTAAACTGTACATTTGAAACTAGCTTTACTATATCGATCTAGCTTCCAGCACATGTTGTACAAAACATTTTGACAATTTAATCTCTTGCATGGTCCATAGTACTACAGATACTAAACATCCTACTTATATTTATAATAAATATTTTAATTGCCATCAGGACCTGCGGCTCCAAACAGCAGTTATCCAAATGGTGTAATTTAGAACCCAAGCTTACCCAGGAAAAAAAGCGATTATCAAAAGTGGGTCTTCAACACTGTGCTTAAATGGTTTCATTTATCCCATGTACACATATGGGATATAAGGATTCAAAATGGTACACACCAGGATTGTACACTTTCTTTAGCATTATTTGCTATGTAACCTCTTGCAGTCACTATCAGAGTAAAAATTATATCAGTGGGATAAAAGGTGGAAAATGTCATTTTAAAAATTAGCCTCTTTGCAAACAATATTATTTTGACCATCACAAAGCCATTAACACTTTTGCCAAATGTATTTTGTATATTTAAAAATTGTTGATATATCATGGTTACAAATAAATACTTAGGCCCTTATTCAATTGCGATTTGGCCAATTGAATAAGGTTTTAAATAAGCACATAGCATATATTTTTTAAAGAAGTTTTTAGTTAGTAAGCATCTATCCAAAAGCAAGGATTTCACTAACTAAAAACTTCTTTAAAAAAAATATGCTATGTGCTTATTTAGAGCCTTATTCAATTGGCCAAATTGCAATTGAATGAGGGCCTAATACATTAGTCGCTCTAAATTTCACTCCAAATTTAACTTCAACTTTGAAATTACAGCAAAATCCTGGTTATCCAGAACTTAAGTAACCTGCACTCTCATGCAACCGGCACACAACAGAAAAATCTGCACAACTGCCGATCTGCAGCCTGACTGTACCTGTGCCCAAGTGCATTCTGTGCCTGTAACAGTCAGTGCATGTATGTGCCGATCTGTGGCCTGACTCTACCTGTAAGAGCCCAAGTGCAGCCTGTGCCTGTAAGAGCCCAAGTTAATCATGTGCCTGTAAGAGCCAATGTGCAGCCTGACTGTGCCTGTAAGAGCCCAAGTGCATCCTGTGCCTGTAAGAGCCCAAGTGCATCATGTGCCTGTAAGAGCCCAAGTGCATCATGTGCCTGTAAGAGCCCAAGTGCATCCTGTGTCTGTAAAAAAAAAATATTTTAGTGACATTCACTATGTTGAAAAGTTTATTGATAACTAGCATGCACACTGCATTCAAAAAAGCTATTTTTTTCAGTGCAATAAAACGGTGTTGCTTGAAGTGATGTTTGCCTTTATTTGCTTTCAATAACTGTATTTCAATATCAATTCAATACAGAGTTTATAGTTTTGTATGGGGTATAGAATTAGGCCTCTTTTAATAGTGACTCTCAAGCAACAACATTAATTTGCATCTAGCAATCCCCATGGGTGTCAGAGTCTACTGTACTAAAATTCTGTTTTAATTTTGTTTGGCAGAACTTAAATATAAAATATTTAGGAGTGTAAATAAAAATTACTAAAGTACTATAAAAAGATAATAGCACACTTGGAAAAAAACATTACATAAATAGAATAAATTACAATTATGAGTAAAATTTGTTTAATATGAATGTTCCCTAGATAATTAAAATGTGCAAGCAGAAACTATTAACAACTACATAAGTACTGAAAAATAACATACTGCAACAAGGTGACAATAATTAGACCTCTCCTGGTGCATTATCATAGAGAAGATAGATGAAGTAGTCTACTCATTAAAAATCAGGTTATTACATTATGACAAGAAATGAGCCTCTTAGATCAATAGTTATAAAAAAAAAAAAAAAAAATTAGAGCTTTAGAAACATGAAGAGGATATTAGTATATATAAGTTGAAAATTAAAGTTTATTTTTTGGTCAGTTTTGCTTAAAAGGTATATGTAAGTTTCCCTGTTTCTCCCATTCCTCTAATCTAACACATGCTGCTTATATCAGACACACACATTACATTGAGTCATTCTAAACACATACAGACTTATTTTATTTAAAAATAAAACTTGTCCCCCTCCCAGAGCAGCTTACATAGGCACCTGATACCTACCAATAGCATCCAAATATGTATTTTAACCCTTTGCTAACCTTCAAGCCAGCAACAGCTCAATGCAGAGATCTACAGATCTGTGTCGGACTCTCCGTTTCGTTCTGCAAGGGGACTACACATGCCATGATTCCTTCCTGCACAAACTGCCATCACTGATTGTTACAATGGAACAAAATGTATTAGCCGATTGGCCAAAACAAATTATTTTATGCTAAATTTAGCAGGGATTTTCAGTGGTGTTAACTCAGGAAATTTAGATATGCCTTTAATAAAGAAAAAGTGAACGTGAATGATATAGAAGTTAAGATTATATAACTTAACCAAATAATATATGTTTGAATAATGTTATGACCTTCCAATAAAAATATAATTAAGGAAAATGTTATGTCAAAATCAGACATTTTAGCAATTTTTGACTGGAAATCTTCTCAGTTAGACCATCAAAAGACAAAGGAAGGCATAACTGAGAATGAACAAAATGTAATAGCTTGTTATATGAATACGTACATAATCTAAAAGAGAGAGAGAGAAAGTTGAAATGTGCTTAAGAAACAATTTCCATGTTGGTATGTTTCTAACTAGATTTGTGGGGTGTCTCCATAAGGATGCAGTTGTAGAGTCCTTGAAAGACAACTGCACCTGTCTGAAAATGTCTGCAAAGGCAGGGACTGGTGTCTGGACAGTTCTGTTCTGTCAATATGGTGCTCCTGAAGAAGCTACCTCCTGAGAAAAGTATAAATAAAAAGAAAACAACACTACAATCCCAAGTTCATAAAACAACAAATTCAACATTTTTATAAGAAAATACAGATTATATAGCTTTTTGCCTGCCTTTAAAAATCCAATTTGGTGAACCAACAGATGAGCATATATCATACAGTTGCAAGCAAAAGTATGTGAACCCTTTGGAATGATATGGATTTCTGCACAAATTGGTCAAAAAATGTGATCTGATCTTCATCTAAGTCACAACAATAGACAATCACAGTCTGCTTAAACAAATAACACACAAAGTATTAAATGTTGCCATGTTTTTATTCAACACACCATGTAAACATTCACAGTGCAGGTGGAAAAAGTATGTGAACCCTTGGATTTAATAACTGGCTGAACCTCCTTTGGCAGCAATAACTACAACCAAATGTTTCCTGTAGTTGCAGATCAGATGTGCACAATGGTCAGGAGTAATTCTTGACCATTTCTCTTTACAAAACTGTTTCAGTTCAGCAATATTCTTGGGATGTCTGGTGTGAATCGCTTTCTTGAGGTCATGCCACAACATCTCACTCAGGTTGAGGTCAGGACTCTGACTGGGCCACTTCAGAAGGCGTATTTTCTTCTGTTTAACCCATTCTGTTATTGATTTACTTTTATGCTTTGGGTCGTTGTCCTGTTGTAACCCCCATCTTCTGTTGAGCTTCAGCTGGTGGACAGATTGCCTTAAGTTCTCCTGCAAAATGTCTTCATAAACTTGGGAATTCATTTTTCCTTCGATGATAGCAATCCGTCCAGGCCCTGACGCAGCAAAGCAGCCCCAAACCATGATGCCCCCACCACCGTACTTCACAGTTGGGATGAGGTTTTGATGTTGGTAAGCTGTGCCTCTTTTTCTCCACACATAGTGTTGTGTGTTTCTTCCAAACAACTCAACTTTAGTTTCATCTGTCCACAGAATATTTTGCCAGTACTGCTGTGGAACATCCAGGTGCTCTTGTGCAAACTGTAAACGTGCAGCAATGTTTTGCTTGGAAAGCAGTGGCTTCCTCTGTGGTATCTTCCCATGAAATCCATTCTTGTTTAGTGTTTTACATATCGTAGATTCACTAACAGGGATGTTAGCATATGCCAGAGACTTTTGTAAGTCTTTAGCTGACACTCTAGGATTCTTCTTCACCTCATTGAGCAGTCTGCGCTGTGCTCTTGCAGTCATCTTTACAGGACGGCCACTCCTAGGGAGAGTAGCAGCAAGGCTTTTGGAGATACTTTTATAACCCTTTCCAGCATTATGCAAGTCAACAATTCTTAATCGTAGGTCTTCTGAGAGCTCTTTTGTGTGAGGCATCATTTACATCAGGCAATGCTTCTTGTGAAAAGCAAACCCAGAACTGGTGTGTGTTTTTTATAGGACAGGGCTGCTGTAACCAACACCTCCAATCTCATCTCATTGATTGGACTCCAGTTGGCTGACACCTCACTCCAATTAGCTTTTGGAGATGTCATTAGTCTAGGGGTTCACATACTTTTTCCACCTGCACTGTGAATGTTTACATGGTGTTTTCAATAACAACATGGTAACATTTAATTCTTTGTGTGTTATTAGTTTAAGCAGAGTGTTATTGTCTATTGTTGTGACTTAGATGAAGATCAGATCACATTTTATGACCAATTTGTGCAGAAATCCATATCATTCCAAAGGGTTCACATACATTTGCTTGCAACTGTAGATACTCAACTACATGTACATGGATGTGTGTGGCTAGTAAAACATTCACACTATACCATATCGCTGCAGGTTCTAATCTAGACAAATAGGAGTATGGAAATCGCAGGGGCTCGTTACAGAATAGACTATTTATAGTAAGATAAAGCTGTTTATAGTGCAAAGTGTTGGTGCTTATAATGCAACTAATATATTTTCGGGATACCAGGTCGTCTGTATTGTTTATATATTTATTTATATTCATTTTTATTTTGGTCATATTTGGCTTCACCTTTCATAGCGCTATGCTAATAGAGATTAAACTCAGTAGATACCAGAGAATTTCTGAAGCATCAGCCACATAGGAAAGGTTTAACCTTTGATAATCTACTTGAGTAGCAACAAGTGTGAAATCAAGATCATACTTTGAGAAAAAGAAAAGGATAATTCAAGAATTTAAACAAACAATTACACGATTAGCAGACTATAGCAAAATGTTGATCCCCATCAGAGAGCATGGCCTGGTTATTTTCTACCGGTGTAGTATTCCCTATACGGATTATAAAATGGATGTGCTTCATGGGCCACGCTTATGTAAATTACTATACAGGCCTCACTGAAGCTCTACATAAAATTTTTGTATAATTTAGCTTATAGTGCAAATGTATGGATTTAATTTTGAGTGAAACAAAAAAATTGATTGCATTATATACAATTAGTAAATATTGTCAAGAGATTTGTGCACATTCATTTTTTTACCACTCTACCTGTTATACAATTCATTTGACTCCTGTTTAATGTATTCACTCAAATGCAATCCATGCTTAATGAGCCATTGTGTTTTAATTTCTATATTGTTAAAAAAACAAAACAAAAAAAAATACATAAATATATTCTAAGAGCAAGGCACCCAATACATTGTCTGTTATATTTATTTATTCTCCAGCTTCATACAAACTGGATGTAGAAGCATAAACATAGTACATTTCTACCATTTTCAACAAAAATATAACCAATATGTACAATTATTGTATTAAAAATACAAAAGGGATACAGACTCTACCAATGTCTTTCTAAAAGACATACAGGTACAAGTAGTATCAAAAGTATGAGGAAATCACCAGTTAGTTGTACATTCTGCACTTGACATCACAGAGCGAACTGAGATTAGCAGTCCTATATCCTACGATTACATAATGCTTATAACATTTGTGCAATGTGTGAGCTGGGCTTCTGTCTGCCTATATGCACGAGGTCTGTCGCCTACAGAATAAAGCTGGCAAATAATGCATATTACATGTAAAATTACATAGGCATATCTGACAATGTGATATAGAAGCAAGATAGACAAAAGCCATGAATACAGCATAGAGAGAATAATTAAATAAAGCACTGACATAGTTTTAAACAGTGAAAAAACACTGCAATTTGTTTCCTTATTTTCTTTGTTAAAGTTGTATTTCTATATGTTTATCCACTGATCAATATGATCAGCTAAGTTCAATTGAAAAAAAAAAAAAAAAAACAACAAACAAAATAATCCAGATCACAAGTTCCTCATATGGGAGCATTAATCGGATGGGCAGCCTTCACGTATCCGGAGTCTGTGCAAAGGTTGATGGGTAAAGAGGGAGATATCAGTCAAGAAAGGATTCAATAGCAGCTGTGAGCAGGTGAATGCTACACTTAGGCCTTCTCTACAAGTGCAGCGTCCACAACAGCATTCAGCAGGTCCATTTCTGCTTCCTTAAAGAGGTTGACCTATCAACGGTGGCTGTAGAGGTTGAGTATTTAGACAGTCTTTGATTCATCTCAGTATTTAACAGCTAGTAGCATTAGTTCAGGATCTCAAGCTGCCATCACTTCAATAGTATCCAGTTCATTTCTTAATTAAAAATCTCTATAAACATAAAAAAGTCATAACTTAGGTGTGAAATAACACTGTAATTATCCTGATGTAACAAATATGATGCTTTTTGAACTCAAGATTGTCCCCTTAATTGCAGAAAGGTGCGGGTACACAAGGTCCCTCACACAATAAAAAGGGACTGTATTGTAACATAAATGGTGTTGTAAACAAACAAAACCAACTCATACTGTGTACAGAGATTCCAATGCAAATCTCATCTGAAGATAAAAAGGCCAACTGTAATCAGATGACCTGTCTGTCCAATTTAATCTAACAAGACACACTGCTATGGACCAGATTAAAATTTAAAAGGAAGATTAAAAAACACCCTTCCAGGCATGAAAAAAGTGCAGCCAGTCTGTCACCGCTGATGTGATGGTTGAGGAGTTTGGAATGATACTGTGCAAGGTGTCAGCCAGTAACCACAGAGCATGGTGGTTACTAAACCGTGTATTTCAAGCAAGTTTGGGGAGGAACATAAAAAGTGCCAGGTTGGTTTCTTCACAGTATTTCACATGCCAGGGAGAAGGGCAAAAGGGTAGAAGATGTCCAATGCTGCTTTAAGGCAGAGGAGGAGGAAATAAGTCCACCATCTCAATTTGAGGTCCAAAGGCTCCTATCATATGGGACATCTTCTTGTGCTCTCCTTTTATGGTAGCTCACTCAGTAATGGGAAGAGCTCTTATCTTTATACTGCAGACACTTGCTCATCATCTGCTGAAAAAGCAGAGAGGATACATGGTTAGTATATGATCCAGGTCAACAGACCAAGGCTTCACAAAACAAAAAAAAACAAAAAAACAGGGGGTATTCTTGATAAATGCATTCAGCAGGAAAGACGGGTTATAAATGTCTACAGGACAACAATCACTGTGATCCCAGAAAATATTACTGCTAAAGTAATAATGTAGTCAAATTGAATCGATTGTCCAAGAAGACCATATTGAAAATATGGTACTTCAATACCCCTTAAAGAGTATTGAAAAAAATCCCCATCTATAAAGCATATTTATTAAAATTGTAATCAAGAAAACAAGATACTTAACACCACAAACAAAATATTGCTTGTCATTATCATTATTAGATTTTTTGTACATTTGGAAGCACGAATTAATAGAATGTAATGGCACCACAAATCGAATAATTAGATTAACTATTCTGGTTATATATAATTTACATTAAAATTGGTTCTACATATTGCTTTGGACCAACTAGTAATTGTAAAAATTGCTCAATGTTAGAAAGTTATTTATTTGTGGTCTCTTAACAGATACGACTTTGCCTTTTCTAGTTTGCTACAAGCATGTCATGTCCTTGGCTATCCTTGGAGGGTCAAATAAACCATTTTTATACATGTCATTTATGTTAATGCTGAGATATTTACCATCATCTTTTGCTGGAACCCCTTGTGCCTGATAAAGAGCAAGTCGTGGGTCTGTCTCGTTTGGTTTATGCCATTGTGGTTTATTTCCTTGCCTAATGGGAGTCTGGTTATGGAATGGCGGAGATGTTGCTGTGGCTCCTTCACTGTCACTTCGGCGGCCCATCATTCTGGAGCGCTGCAGTGCTACGTTGTAATCTGGGGGTTTTCTAGATAGCTGTGGATGTCCTTCAGCAAAGTCAGCAATGGGAATGCCTACGTAGCCAGGTGGTGTTGGGGGTGGTTCTCGATACCGGCCCTCTTTCCGCGCTGTAGTAACACAATACACTACCATAAGAGACAATTATTGTAACAAAAGAAAGAAAATTGCTTCCCTAACAAAAACAATTAAAAAGAGGGTGTATTCTAGTGCATTTCTAGTATAGCTATAAGCGGCCAGAAAAGGTAGATCAATTACAACATTCTATGGAAGTATTTTAATATTCAAAAATATTCAATAAAACCAAATCTTCACTAAAGTGCACATTTCAGTAGAAGAGTATTTGAGCAAAAAATATAACAAATGACTGCATTTTCAGCTTAGACAATAATGCTAACATAGCTTACATAACCATAACAAATGAAATCATGAATATAATGATACAAATAATAATATCCTTTGCTTGGCTAGTTGGCCATGGCAGTGATTGATTTTATTATGTATGAATGTTTGGCATTTGAGAATTTATCAAAATAATGAGCGTCACATAAAATATAAAATTTTACATCTATGTAATTTCTACAAGATTCAAAGTGTTGCTGATCTGTGTCACAGGAGAAAATGTTAATGTAATTTGTGTGTTTTACTTGAGACTTGGAATATTTTCAAACTATAATATCTGGAATTAGCATTTAAGTGACCACTTCAATTTCTATCTTGGTAAACATATCAGAAAACTGCATACAGCTGAAAACTATCATACACAACTTTTCTTACCAATTAAACCCTTTGAAGAACTTGAAGTTACGGCTATGTGCGCGGGCACAGGCATTGGCTTTGTCTCATCTGAAGTCATAGATGTAATGCTGTTTGTTTCAGCTTCAAGGGAGACATCTTTTCCACCTCTTCTCTTTATGGTGCCAGTGTCACCTTCAGAGTCCTCACCCCAGTAACCAGTTGATGATGCCCAGCTTGCTCTGGACTGTGCTTGATCTAAAACATCTCTTCCTTGGCCGTGTCTTCCATATTTATGATCAGGAAAAATAACTTGGTCCATATGACTACCTGAGGCCCAGAAACCTGCCCCATCTGCTGTGCTATCAAAATGGACATGACCAAAAGGAAGAGTTTCCCAGCTTCTCTGATGTGGTATAGTTTGTATATTGTCATGGGATCCACTTGAACAAGAAGTCCAACTACCACGGCCACTATCTGCTGCATCCAGAGAAGCTCTGTCTCCCTGATCCTGGGACAGCTCTTCCATGCTTGGAGATGACAGAACTGTAGAACCAGCATATAAGCCTCGGTTCTCTGCCAAGTGTGCATATGGGCTACAAAAAAAATGTTTGGAGAAAATATAATACTTAAAACACAAAACAGCTATTACATATTATGACAAATGTATACTATATTTATCTAAATTTACTCAATGCTAAAGTACTGTTAGCCAATCGATTGATCTGTTCTTCACCTAAAAACCGTGCTTGAAGTTATAAAATGTGAAATAGAAAATAGAAAAACAATTCAAGACAAATGTAAGAGCACTAACCTTAAGCAGCATTGTTCTGTTTCTAGGGTAGCTCTTCTATCGGTCCTCCCAACACCAAGATTGGTCTCCACAATGCTCACTGAGTGCCTTTGCCGTCTGTCATCGTGCAGATGTACGCAGTCAAAGGAAGAGTTACTGACAATGCTAGAGCGGGAGGAGATTTCACTGTGTCCAGAATCAGAGAAATTATCCACAGTTCCACTAGGTGCCAATGTATAACCTACAAAAATATTCGAAAATACCAAAACTATAAAAAAAAAAACTTTTTGGAGAGAAAAAAAGAAACTGTACATATACTTAACACTACTAATAACATATCCAAAGAATATATATAAATATTCGTTATTACGTGGTTAAGAGAATTGAATGGCTTTGTACATGGAAATACTTTTGTCTTGTTTTCATTTTCCGCATGCTGAAACATTTGAGTTATAGGAATAGATTTTAACAGCAGATAAAAAACAATAAATAAGCCCATATAGTCTCATTTTATCAACCTAAAGAGCTCTGTCTTAATTAATCCTCTGAATAGCCTTGTACTTTAATTCAGCAATTAAGTATTCAAATTTCTACTTACAAACTTAACACAGCTACAGATTCCAAAAGACTAAGATTTCAACACATTTATGTATTAATGATATTTTATGGATGATATTTAGAATTCCGGTTCATATATATATATAGTGACAAATGCACTTTATATAACTCAAGACTCTTATCTAATAATAAGACTAGTGAAGCTTTTTATTTCATATATTTATTTATTTTACCTTTTCTTGGAGAGCTCTGCGGTGAAGTCGGAGGAGAGGATAGTTGTGATGACGCATTTGATATTGTGTCTTCTGCCTGTCTTTTGTGTCTTTCCAAACTTCCTTCTTCTGATAATGAAAGAATTTTCTTTAAAGCTTGTGGAGAATTTATGCCTTTAAAAAGGAACACACAATATGAATATGGTAACGGAAATGTAAATAAAACTATACATGCTTTGCATCACTCCTTCTAGTGGCAACTATTCTTAAGACAAAAAGTGAGCAAACGTCACTCATACTTACCAAAAGGTGGGAGGTCCTTGACTGGCACTTTCTTCCGAGAGGGGTAGAGGGACACAGCAGGCACCTGTAATGCCTGATTCACCTTGCTCTGCTGCTGCTGTTTTTGTTGTGTTGCTGCACGAGGTGCTACTGGTGATGTGTCTGGTTTCCCTGATCGCTTGTCACATGGATTTTTTGGCACTGTGAAAACATTTTAATTGTAATTAAATTATTAACAGGCAAATAGAAGTAGTATTGATACAACAGCTTTTTTTTAAGGCTACAAATAATAAAGATAATGGATGATTAGCAAGGTCTATTACAAAAGCGTTCCTGCTAAACTGCTTGTGTCTAATTAAAATACCAAGCGGCAATATTGCTCATAGATTCACTCATTTTGGGAATGAGGAAATAACTTGAATGAACTGGAGAGCATGCTGCTAGCAGTAATCTGCCTCTGACCACATTGAAACGAAATAACTGAATTATCCATCAGTGATGCCCAAAGAACAGATTGTGGTCTAGCATTCACTAAATTGCGACATAATGTTAAACTAAGCAAGAGTGTGAACAGTATTGATGGAGAGTAGACAGTAAATCACTAAAGGGCAACGGTTAAAAAAACTCTGAACTGTGCAAAAACGAATAAAACAGAGCTTACATGTATTTGTGGCTGGTTCACATTGCAGAGAAAGAGTCTGTAGATTTTCTTCATCCATTTCAAGATCTAGGTCAGACAGATATTGCTTTACTTTGCGAGCCATCTGAGCATCTTCATACAATTTCTTTGCATTTAGGAAGGAGCTACGGCGTACACGCTTCTTGTGCCCACCAGTTTGGGCTACATCAAGGACTGCTGCGTTGGTACTACCTTGACTCAGTGACCTGAACAAAAAATAAAAAATAAAAAAGATGGAGTGCACATAATTAACTACTCACAACTAAAATGTATTCATGCGAGGTTCATATGAAAGACGGTGTATGCTTAACATGCCTCATTCCACTAAGTCAGAGCTACTGAGAGCCAGGAATGGCAATAAAGAAAATATCTGTTTACTACAGGAGAAAATAATAATGCTTTGAAATATAATCACTATTAAGCCATTGCCATAGCAAAGGGGTTGAGACAACCTGTACCAGAATGGTTACAGATGTCTCACAATACACTTTTCATAACCCATAAATGTTTGCAAAATCATAAAATGAAGCTTCCCAGACAAAATAACTTAAGTAAAGAATAATACTAATAATAAAAAGCTCATGCTGCAAAATCATAATGCTTTTACTGCAATATCACAAACTAGTATCTATTGTTGTTGGTATAAGACTGATAATTGTTGAGTATGAATGTTCTTTTGTAAGTAAGATAGCCAGTTAGTAAATGGTATGACCTTTATTGTTTGTCATGCAACATGTGTATTTTAGGAGAGGTGATGGATTGGTAATTGTTATTAAAGATGATTGAGAGGTTTATTGAATATGTAGTAAGCAGAGATATTTACTTAATTTATACATGATTGTCTTTTTTTTATTTTATTAACTTTATATGTGCAATGTTTTAATTAACAATTTCATAGTAGATTTTTTTTAGATGAATTATACATTCATGAATTCCTGCTTTTATTATGGTGTTAAGAAATGCTTAAGTTCTTATAATTATTTTTTTCCACATGGATTGAAAAAAAAAAACTGCATGGTTTATGTAAACTTACAGTCTGCCGGCAAGAGGGTTAAAAAGAGAAATAAAAGCAAATAAGCAAGAAAAAAAGAAAATGATGCGAATGGGCAGAATGAAAATGGTGGCTGTGAGCAACATGGTCACCAAGTAACTTACCCTAAACTTCTCCATTTCTTCTTCCTATAAGTGAGAGCCATGAAGAAAGAAGCATGGGTATAGGAAGAGATAGAGAGAAAGGGAGACAGAAAGATCACAAGCTCAGAGAGAAAGGACTAAACCTCAAGACAAGCAATACTGGAAGCCCACAGACATCTCTACAAGACATACATTGAGAAGCAATCAGTTACTTTATAAATCCACTTGGTTTCAAAAACAACAGTTACAACTTTCCCACCTGCTCAGAAGATTTTTGTATGGTGTTCACTGCACCTTGCCCACATTTCAGGTTTTAAAACAAAAAGAAATCAGAGGGAATGTAACTATACTGTGTGTTTTTGATAATGCATTTTCCAATGCAATCTGCCTACGGAGACATATGGAAGCAAAGCACAAATACTTATTAGATTTACATTATATGACTCACATGCTTTGTTTTCACAAACCTATTAAAAAGTGTATTTTACATACTACTCTGAAAACAGGATTAATTGCATTTGCAGACCAGCACTGATCTACATACACTGTGCCCTGGTCAACATGCAATGCCACTGCCTACATGCAGTTACTGCAGTTTTTTTTTAATCCAGATATTTTTCAGCCAACTTACCTTGTTCTGAACATTAGAGCGGGATCCATGTTGACTGAAGCCATTCGACCAACATGACGGATTTCTTTAGCAATCATCCTTAGTTTCTCAAAGTTGACCAATCCTTCTACTTTAGAGTCGTTGCCTGGTTAAACAAGTGAAATGAAGCCATTTTTTTTTATAAGACTGCATATAGCTTAAGAAACCTAACGATTAATACTATGCATTTTAATAAATATCTTCTAGATTTACCTTCATGTAGGAAAGTAAGGTCTTTCTTGATAACTGGAAACAAGGGTATAATTGGAGGCTGAAGATTTTGGCTATTGAGAACATTGCGATATTTAGCCATATTCCTTGATGGGTCAAAAAGGTCCTGGAGGTCTTGGAAAAGCTTCTCATATTTACTAGGAAGCTTTTCCCATGTAGTACGGAGCCTTGAAACAGGTGCCAAATTCAAGCCACTAAAATACAGAAGATGTTCTTAATCAATGTTCTCTAAACAATATAGATATTAAAGGCAGTTCAATTCAAACACAGTGGCTTCCAATATAGAGGTCCAATAAATATCAAAATATTAAGTTAAAAATACTATAATTTCATATAGCAAACCATTCATATATTATATTCAGGTAAGTTCAGAAAAATACCTGAAATAATGTTATTTAGTCCCTGCATTGTTGGTTTCCACTAATAAGTACAATCTTTAATGCATTTAAATAGGTCATTTATAGTATGGCAATGCTGCACAACATGATTCTGAGACCGAAACTTAAGTCAAATAACCTAGTTATACAGCCTTTTATTTTGCATTTGTGACCATTTCAATGTAATAATAGGAAGGTTTTTAGTTATAATAAGCTAAAATAACAACTAATACAAAATAATTATTTGTCTAAATAAAGTGTCTTACAATTAGTTTGTACATTTACTTGTATTTTCTACTGCTTTCAGTCTCCATCTTTTTTTTTTTTTACAACCTTTATGACTTGTTCTGATGCAATAAGCTTTGTAGTGAATGTCACCGACACAAAAGAAAAACATTTTGGTAGGTTGAAACTATGCATAGTAGGAAGTACCAGAGAATGCCTGTGCAGTTAAAGTTATTAATTACACATATATACTTTTTCTTTTCAAACAGATGTTTTGGTCACACTAATGAAGCTTGTTGCATATTTCATTCCTACTGTGTGTCAAATTGCAAATTCTATACAATGTGGTCATTAATGTTGGTTAACATCACAATAGGTTTAACATTTTTGATGAGCCTGTAAAATCATTATTTGCTGTTATGGATTTATCCTAAATATATGTATAACACATACCTAATGATTGCAAACATAGAGTTGAAGTTCTTGCACTCCCTACAATGCAGGGCTATCTTGATAAAATGCTTGATTATCTTCATCCTCTTTAGCTGGTTGGTTTCTCTTAGGATTTCTGAAGCTACCCAAAAGGTCTCTTGGTTTATGACTTCTTCAAAGTTTTTGAGGTTTGTGCAGCCAGTCTTTGATTTAAATTTGAACAAGTCATCGATATACTCTGTTGGTTCAATGTTACGGAACAGCTCAAAATTCCTCATGGAGAGCTGCGTTGCCACTTCAATGGTGCTCAG
Source organism: Discoglossus pictus (assembly GCA_027410445.1). Taxonomy (NCBI): domain Eukaryota; kingdom Metazoa; phylum Chordata; class Amphibia; order Anura; family Alytidae; genus Discoglossus; species Discoglossus pictus. Next base: position 124,172,673 of record CM050163.1, read on the forward strand.
CTGCAACAAAGATATCTGACTCTCTCGCAACAGGTCTTGGGCATCTTCATCAGAGCACAGAGTTTCTGTTTCCATGTTATTCTTTAGGTAATACCTACAAAAGAAATTGATATTATTACTATAAAGGGCATATAGTATATCCAATTGCCTCATAGACTATTAACTTTAATTCTTTAGAGGCTTTAAAATAAGCGAAAAGAACACTGTAATTCCAGATTTTCTGTAACTCTTTAATTTTAAAGGAACATTGAATTATCAAATTAATAGAATTATCTGTTGAAGAACTTGACTGGTAAAGTGTTAAATGTTTTAACAAAGTCTAAAATAATAAACACAGCCTTTATTGAGGACAGAAATGTGTTCCTAAAAGGAGAAACAGTGGATTTGGATATCATTATTTAGTTCTGCTGAAAGACTACCACTTCATACAACCCTTCATAATGGAATCCAATGGAAGAGTACGTTCCCATAGGAATACCCAACCCCTAAGATCGGAATATAATATGTTCTCTAAAGAATATTTTATGTTCCCGTCTTGCATACCTTTTAATGGTATTTTATTTTTTACAGACTTCACAAGTATGCAAATATTTTACCAAACAACAATGGTTCTGAAATATTACAAAGCTCTTTCCTAATTTCAATCCATTCAGTTTTATGAGTAAAAACTTTTATAAGATTGAAAACATGCACTTTTAAATGCATGACAACACTGGGACTATGTTGTTTTTTAAGGAAATTGATGCATTTGATGGAAATGTACTTAATTAGTCCTTTAAGTATTCCTTTCAATAGAATTTCCATATATAAATTAATAGAATTAATTTAATGATAAGTAATAGTAGTATTCTATCCTAATAACTATAAAAGGAAGCATAAGACAATACACAGGATTATGTCCATAAACCAATACAGACAATGTGGTACATATTATATCTATATAGCATGCAATTAAATGGACATGAAGTGTTCCCTTTTTTTAATATTAAAATAAACTACCTAAGTATTTGCATATTTAAACATTATTTGATAATCAAGGGCTTAAAAGCTTTCTTTTTAGTCAGTGAACTCTTCCAAAACAGTCCCTGCCAAGGTCCACCCCTGTATCTCATACATATAACGCTTCCATAGTACTAGATGTACTAGCCAGTGAAAGACTGCGGCTCAGCAGCATGTTGCAGAATTACTATTTATAACAAGTATTGCATAGATTTCAAATGAAGATAATCCTAGATAGAAAGACTTAAAACACCTGTAAATATTAAGCTGTACTAAGGTCTAGTGAGTAATAAAGTTTCCAATTTAAATAACAGAATATTTAGGAGATTAGCCTAACTCATAATTATGAGCTTAAGGATATAAACAAACTCAGACATAGCACCCATTAACCTTTTGTACTCATAAAGCAGAGAAACCAGACTTATAAATAAACAACAAGAAGTGCATTCTTCATCACAATACCTTCCGCTAAGTTGTATTCGGTCTGCAAGCTTAGAGAGCTGATCAGGAAGCCGCCTCTGTTTGATAACCCCTTCAGGAGTGACAGACACTTCACACAACGAGTAGGCATCTGCTACAGCAGTTAGAGCAAACTCTCGAATGGCCTGAATTACTACTTCCTTAGCGGTGGTGTCTTTACTGATCATTATGTAGCGGCTCTGTTGGTCAGCCTTGAAAACTCTCAGAACTTGGTCAGGTAGATCTGAACAAAGAATATATTTGTGTAGAGGTAAGTACATGCATTATGCACAATCATTATCAATGATTTGGTTAATTAAAAGCTCAAGAAAGCATTGCATAAAAACACATTCTTTAATATATAATACATTACTATTTTTTAAATGTTTAATTATACATCTTTATGAATATCAAGTAGTTTATAAAGAAAAAACACATTGGAAACTGTGCACAGGTTTGTCCACTGAGTGGTGATGTTGAGCCAAGAAAAACCAAATCTGGTTAGCAATTTCTACCAACAGGTCTTATATGTATAGTAGAAAACAAAACAACAAACTCCCTTCACACCCAAAGGTGAAGCAATCTGTTCCAGTGACCAATAGTAATCCATGTTTTATTTTAAGAAAATTAAGTGGCAGAATTATTCTCATGGCTCATAACTTCATTGAAGAATAACATATTTTAAAATAAATCTACTTATGACTATATGCCAGGTCTTACATTAATGATATTAAGAGGAGAGAGGCAGCTCTATGAATATAGATCCCCAAAACAAGCATTCTAGTTCGTATACAAGAACCAGGTGTACTAAACATCTGTATTCCTATGTTATCCAAAGAGGCATATGTACTATATACATTGAACTAAAAGTATTTTTTTCAACCTCGATTACTATGTATATATGGAAATATGTCATAACCATTTTTTACGGATACAAGTAAAAACCCAAATATTGGTGTGTAGCTTTTCACAACAAAATGTCCTATTAGATTAAGTGTGTGTGTTATCCTGTGCATGTACTGAATAATGATGTACTGCTTATCATTAATGAACCTAAAAATAGACTAAAACATGGAAAAATAAATACAGACTCTAGTTAGCAGCTGCTAGAAAGACAACTGATGCAATCAGCGTGGTTAATGAAAACAGATCTGCAATAGCAACTCACTCAAAATGTCACTGCTAAGTGATAAGTGAACAACATATATCTGGCCAAGGTGCCGGCAGCAAGAAGAGAGAGAAATGGGTTCCTCACCTGGGGTGGTGCTAAAGTCTAGGATGCGGTGGTGAGACTGTAATAAATCAGGATTGCTGGATGACAGTGTCCCACTGACAGGTAGAGTAGCTGGCATGTGCTTCGTCTGCCTGAGACCAACAATGCTGTCATCTTGAGACTGACCAATTCCAATGTCACTGTGAAAAGAAAACACATACATTGCTTACAAGTGGCTCAGAACATATCAATTTGTGGGTGACACAGCACCGACACTGGAGCAGTTGAATGTCTCCGTGTAGCACCGAGTATCACATTCAATCACGTTTTATTGGGGGATACTATTATAGAATACACACAATAATTTTTCAATGGTGTACAAGAACCTCCTAAACACTAAAAGGTTTCTTCTTTAAAACAGCTAAGCAATGGTCCCTCATTATTAGAGAAATGAAAAGTATACACATTTTGAATATTGTTACATTTGTTTTTTCTTAAGAATGTTGAGTAGAAGTTTTAGATAAGGGAGCTTGAAAGTTGGGTATTTTACACTCTTAATCTCACATGATTAAGTATCTCTTAGTGGGGTCAGGGGGAGCATCATAAGCAATAAGGACATACTGAGCTGGAAAAATAAAAATAGTGGGAGACTTTTAAGGATTAAAGTATTAATATTATTTTTTTACCCCAACTAGAACGCTCTTCATACTTCTCACTCCCACGTAATTAGGAACGTGGAAGAATCCAAATTATTTTTATTTAAAATACCTAATTTTCATGCCAGGCTAGCTATTGTTTAATGACAACCAAATATATATATTTTTATATATTTTTTTTTTTTTTCATTTTTGCATAAAACATGACCATGGCTGTGTCACTTTAAACTTAACTTCTGTTTCAGTATCTCATACTGATATATTTTTATTTACACATTGAGAAAGGTATTACCACAATCAACTCCTTTTCACCGTCAATAAAATGGCCGACAATAAAAAAGGGCCACTATAACTACAGCAAAATCGAAAACTAAAGGTCACTAGATCAGATGCTGGGATCACTGTAAATTAAAAAAATATTAGTCATTCATTTTCATCTCAACGTGCTCCTCCATTTTCAATTTCTTATTGTTAGTGGCATAGAATGATAAAACAACTTTGCAAAGTGCTGATGTTATTGGTCACAATGAGTCAAAGTGATCTTAAGACAGAGGCATGACAATCAGATATTACTTCAGTCAATGCAAGGGTTTTTATCTCACTGCTACTGCCGTATAGACAGGAGGAGCAGCACATTCAAGAGGAAAAGGAGTCATTTTCTATGTACACATCCACTCTAAAGAACTCATTTTAATTAAATAGAATATGAAAGTCATGTATACTGATGTTTCGTTCTAAAATTAACATTGCTGGTGTATCTTTATGCAAATGTTAATGTTTATGTCTATGACACACAATAAACAATGCAAAACAATTTAAAGGGAAAGTAGAGCAAAAGCCAATTGTTTAGCTAAAATGGCACTGGATGGTTAACATCAAGACGACATATTACTCAGAGCCCACACAAAAGGCACTTTTTGCCTGTAGATGCTTGTTAGGACACCCAGGATCAGTGCACTGAGGTGCTATGCGATTCCTGTCAGTGCGTGGGAGGTGTAACACCCACTCACTATGGTGTGATAATGCTTTATGAAGGAAGGAAAATGTCACTGAGCTTCAAGAGGGAAATCTGGCTTCACCTGACAAGGAGGAGAATTTCTTGTGGAGGCCAGAAATCCTGTCAGGAGCAAATTGTCTCAATGTTTCGTTCAACAACCATAAATTAATGTCAATTAAATGTACAAAAAGGTTATACGCAATCAGTTTTATTAATAGCGGATGGTGTTCACTCTGCCTTGATTCAATGATCAGGGGGGCAAAGGGCATAGTATAAAAGTCAGTGTTGCTATGTTATTATGTATCTATGTTATTACGATGTAACCTTGGTTAATCTGTCATGGGGCCGCAGGTGATTTTCCCTGGACATTATATCACACACGGTAGCTGCACATCCCTAATTAAAGTATGCAGTATGTTGCAGGCAATAGCTAAAGGTGCACTGTGTTCACTAAAATACTTGGGCTTTGGCTGCAGTGTATGTAAAGATGCAACCACAACCAGTCCAGATAGTTGCCAGTACCCTAGGTGCATAGAGGTGAGGGTTGTGCATGATAACAAAATGGAGAAACCCCAGAGCCATGCAGTGTACATTTTAAAATCAAATGTAAAATATCTACTGCCTTAATATCAATAGCAACACACTTGGATTCCTTGATCTTAAAAATACTTTTTGAACATATTCTTTTATTGAGTGAATTCCATACAATTTTTTTGACTAAATTGGGAGAAAGGATGTAATGTTGTGTTTATCCATATTAAAGGATAAGCTCTGTTCTCTGGGATAAATGGAAATAGGAGTGGCTCGATTCCGCTCACAGGAAAGGCATTCCTAGGACCCTTTGAAGACCAAGTGCTGCTGAATGGGCCCTCAGACTACAATGGGTAGTTTTATTGCTTTGGAACATGAAATAGTAGGCAAGCTGTAGGGTGTGTCTTTGTGACTTTACTTTTAATAACATGTAGAAGGCAATTTGTTCTAGCATTACCATTGTGGAGATAAAAAAAAGAAATCATTTCAAATGCATATCAGAACAGGATTATCTCATTGTAGACTAAATGTAACAGTGTATGTAGTCAGTGGCTGCCATGCTGTGCATCTAATTAAGACTCTGGAGACTGTATATATTAGAGCTCTATAAAGAGCAGTTTATGATTTGAACCCACTTAATGGCTGTGTGTATCCCCCTCCCTGTCAGTGTCATATATTGTACCTTTTACATCGACTATGTTAAATAGCGACAGCAAAAGCGCCAAGTATTACATAAGTACACAGATACATATAATTGCAAGTGGTTGTTAACAGTTCTGATTGGAAGGGTAAAAAAAGTGAGTTTAAAATGTTTATATTATAAGTATAAATTATCCTATACAGGATTTCCCCTCTATGTTTGTCTTCTTATGAAGGGCCATTAATAAACTCTCATGTTGGGGATACAGATAAATATGCTCATTTGAATAAAAGGTTACAGTCACAGATACATTTAATTATTAAGTCTGTTTCATTACACATATTTATACCACCTGGCCAGGATTACTTTCCTTATCAACCCCACTGTGAGAGTGAATTAACAACCTTTGACCATGAGATTTACAGATTGGGAAGTATTGTACTGAAATAACGGATACCGTGCTCTATTATTTTAAATGCTTGCCTTCAGAAAAAGTTAAATCAGAAGCAATATAGACAAATGAAACTATGTCTGAAAGCAATACACGTCTTTACTTAGGACTAGCATGGTTCTTCAAGTTTTGTTCTGATAAAAAAAGCATCTCATAAGAGGATCATGTGCATTCAAGCATTACTGATCAATAGATTACCAGTGGCTAAAGCACTATCATGGTGATATGTCAAAAGAAAATAAATATGGATGGTATTGTGGTATAAAGCCATCTGCAAACAAGCACCCGTTGGAGCCTTGTAACCGAATGAATATTAAAACAGATTGGAAACGTATTTTGCTTAACAGACACAGTGGAGAGGAAACAGGAAAGTCATCTCCCTTATTTGGACTATACCAATAACAAAATAATAGGTCCTTACTTATAAGGCTTCTGAGGCAAGATACTGATCCGGGTTTTGTCAAGTATCTTCTTCAACTTGTTCCTTCCTCCAACCGTATTAGCTTTGCTCTTTTTGCTGACTTTTTCAAGTCCTATAACTTGTTCAACATCAACAGCAAGATCTGGGATGGAATATCGACTGGCCTTCTTGATGTCACCAATCTTGGGCAAGTGGGGAGCGTTATTTCTTTTCTCCTCCAACAGTCTAGCAAGAAGCTCTTTAAACACTAGCCAAGAAATAAAGAACAGTATTACATAACATACAAGGCCACACAAATGAATTGAATCATTCCACATTATAAACTACTCACACATTTGACATTATCGAACAGCTGAATTAAAATTATCTTAAAAATGCAGGGTTTCATTGAAAATAAGAAAAACATGTCAAACTGCATTTACCCCACTTCCTAACATATTTATAAACCCTCTTGTCTCTTCCAAACATTTCTTAAACCATGTAGTATGCTAATCTCTTCTACTGGAAGACTACTTGGTGAACTTGCTACCTCTAAAAAGTACTAGTTCCTTGCATTTTCCTTTGAAACAAGCAGCCTCCATTTGGATACTATGAACCATTGATCAAGCATTTTAAACTTATACTTCCCTCATTCACTGAATCTAGTAATTTATTTCAAAATATCTACTAGAATCCTCCATCTTTCAACTGTATCAATCTATATATATATATATATTTAATCCTATCTGAACAGTGTTAAAATGGCTCTCAAAGGCATTAGCAGCAACTATACCAATTAAAGTGACAAATAAGTAAACTTACCAAATAAATTGGTTTTCACAGTGATAGACAAATGAGTATTGTTCTTCAGTATTTCCATTGCCTTTGAAAGCTGAATGTTTTCAAAGTTTTGACCATTAACCTCCAGGATCTAAAAATAAAATGGAAAAAAATACAATGTGTATATTAAACCTAGCTGTGACATTTACCCTCTCTCTATATAAGGATTTCTATCATTTCTCTTTTTCTTTAATGTATAGGAATTGCCTCTGTAATAGTTTTAATTGCCATTAATAATTTAGCTAGCTCTTTCAATCCTGTAAATGGCCCAGAATTCCCAGTGTGAAGGGAGTTTGTTGTACCTGATCCCCTCTCTTTAAGCCAGCTTCCACTGCTTTGCTTCCAGGATCCACGCTGTCTACAAAGATGCCAAATCCTTTGTCTGACCCTCCCAGCAGGATAAAAGGCAAGGGGGCTTCTCGAGATGGCTTTGTTAAGGTTATCAATCTTCTTTTTGCCTTGGCAGCACATGCAATATTTAACAACCTTAGGTGTCCTCCCATTTTCTGGAAATAAAAAAGAAAACACTTGAAACATTCATTCAATAAACAAATACATTTTTTTTAATTTTTTCACCAAGGTCATAAAATCCAATGTGAACATGAATGTAAAAGTGTTTTAAAAACATTATACAATAAAATGAGTCTCAAACATGGCAGCCCAAATTTTATAAATATGTTCAAGATTAAGCCAGAAGTACTACAATAGAACAATTAGCAAGAGCTAATGAAGCAGATTGTAACGGATATAGCTATAATTAGGCCTTGTTCTTTTTTTATTTTTTTGTTCTGGTCTTGAAAGTGTGACCATGCAAAATTTTTAATAAAGGCATGTTGCTGCTTTTCGGGTTGTCAATTATTTTGCACAATGTTCAGCAAGGTTCATTGTCATAATGGGCAATTAATAAGGAATGTATTTAATAAAATAAATACAATATTTAACTAGCCTTAAGGATTACAAATAGCAAGTGTAATTAGGCAGTGGAGGTACTGAATTAGGACCCTGGCCCACCTAATAACTACCCCTAGATTTTAAGAGTAGGGATCGTGACTCTCTTGCACAAAGCAGTCTGCTGATCCATTTATAATGTATTTGTATTGTACTGTACCTTTATTTCTACTTGCCTCATAATTTGTCGACATGTTTGTAATTTCCTAATTGTACGTTATTTTGTAAAAAGCGCTACAGAAAATGTTGGTGCTTTATGAATAAAGAGTAAGAAACCCCTGCAAAATACATTTTCTGACTACAATTCATCACAAAACCACTGTAGAAATTCCAGGATGGAAGATAAAAGATAATAAAACACTTGCATTGAATTAATATTTTTGATAATATAATCACACCTGTACTTTTTCACTATGATTATATTGGTTTGTGAATTGTTAGAATCCATCTTCTTTCCTAGCATGACTCTTGCAGGCTGTAGCTTGCAGGGTGGTTATAGGAAAGTATGTTTTAAAGGGCAGTCTAAAATTCATATATCTTGCTAGCCATGAGATGAAAAATACTTAAAGCTAAAAAGGCTCCCAGGTTCACATTAAAGTAATGCTTAGCACACATTACACAAGTTAGCTTTAAATACTCTGGGGACTGATGCCACTGGCTTTCCTTAGAGCACATTTATTTTGGTTAGTATTAATATTTCTGTTGCCCTCAAAGAATCAGTTTTTTTTTTTATTAACAGGATTCTGACACATGGAAAAAATGTTTTGCGATCTGAAGCATGTGTAGCCTGGTAGCGCATCATCATCAAGGTGCCAGCTGTAGGGGGGAAATTAATTTGAAATATAGAAAATTGCCTCCTCCATTCTCCCTAAGAAATGCACCACTGTGCTCTTTTTATGGATGCTCTTGTCCCACTTCAAACTCAGGGGCATGCAATGCTCTTCCATGGGGACTGAAGGCTAATAGACCGAATGGATACCATGTGCAATTCCCCCAGTGTTGCAAAGCAACATTATTTCATAAAGCGCTGAGAACGCATTATAAATAAACACTAGTTCAGTAAGATTGTGTAGTGCAATAATAAATAAAGATTAAAGTATATACAATTCCTGACATATGAGCCACTGGAATTATTTCCTTCAACTCCAAATTACCAAGAAAAATACGCATGTGGTCAGTACTGATAATTTAACCCATGCAGTAGGCATTTAACATTATTCAATAAAGCAAGATGGAAGATGAAAAGTTACCTCTCGCTCCAAGTTGTTCTCAAATTCTTCTAAAAACCGAGTCATGGCAAGGTCACCTTCAAAGTCATTAAAGTGATTGTTTACCCACAGCAGCACTACTCTGGTTACCTAGGACAAATTAAAAGGTTAGAAATAAAGAGCTTGAAGTGAACGACAGAACATGAGCCAAGACACCACCATCTGGGTTATAAGCTATTGTGTACCAGAATCCTAAGGGCATGCAGCATAAGGTTCATTACAAACACAACATAAAGCAACTCCATGAGGCACAACTCATACTGATCCAAAGTTTTAGAGGAAAACTTAATAATGAATGTGTCTATTTTTGCCACTTGGATTTGTTTTAAGGACATCAAAATTGTTGGATGCTTTATTTATTTTTTAACACAATTGCTTCATTTTTGACTGTATTTCTGCAATTTCTGATTCCAATTGAGTAAACTAAACACAAAATTAAGATTGTGCTCCTGATAATAAAATTAGAAATATGTGAAATGTATTTGTGTAGGTAAAATAAAGTGATCATTTTTATGATGTCACTATTTCTGCAAACATGTATTCCACCACAAATCTGCAATGTTTGGGGAAGGAAGGGGGGCCATGATATAAAACACTTCAGCTCTCTGTAGTAATAAATCTTGGTTGTAAGTGTCCCTTTAAACTCAGCATGTTTACAAAGGTAAAACATCCCACCATATTATTCTGCTCTCACAACTAGGCACCAGCTTGATTCCCTTAGCAGGCTGCCATTAAACGCCCACATTTCCCGTTAATTGTGCAGCTTTCCCTGATGTACAGCCTTTACTCGCTAAACATAATGAAATACAAAAATGAGAACTATGTTATATTTTAGTATTTCATTCCCACACAGTGCAGCAAAGTGTTCCATTTGATGTAGGAGTCCGGGAATAATGATATTAAGGTGTATTATAAATATGCTGTAGCCAAACAGTTATAAGCATATACCGTATATACTCTAGTATAAGCCGACCTGAGTATAACCCGAGGCACCTAATTTTACCCAAAAAAGAATGTGAAAACGTATTGACTCGAGCATAAGCCGAGGTTGTAAAAGAGGGTCCTTCCACCCTGATCATCCTCCTCCTCCCCCCCTTATCATCCTCCTCCTCCCCCCCTTATCATCCTCATCCTTCCCCCCTTATCATTCTCATCCTTCCCCCCTTCCCCCATCATCCTCCTCCCCCCCCCCCCTTTCCCTATCACCTCTTCTCTGTAGCCTCCGATCAGCTCCGGCTGCTGATCAGAGCCCTGCAGCGTGTCTTATGCCTTTCTCTGGAACCGGCATATGCTAATGACGTGAAACGCTTGCAGGGCTCCGATCAGCAGAAGGAGCTGATCGGAGGCTACAGAGAAGAGGTGAGAGGGGGGAAAGAGGAAGGAGGGAAAGAGGAAGGAGGGAGAGGGGAAGGAGGGAGGGAGAAGAAGGGAGGGGAGGAGGATGGGGAAGAGGAGGAGGATGGGGAAGAGGAGGAGGATGGGGAAGAGGAGGGGGATGGGGAAGAGGAGGGGGATGGGGAAGAGGAGGGGGATGGGGAAGAGGAGGGGGATGGGGAAGAGGAGGAGGATGGGGAAGAGGAGGAGGATGGGGAAGAGGAGGAGGATGGGGAAGAGGAGGAGGATGGGGAAGAGGAGGAGGATGGGGAAGAGGACAATGGGGAGGAGGGAGGAAGAGGAATGGTGTGCTGAGGGGACCCTCACTCAAGGGGGGCTTTTTCAGCATAAAAAATGTGCAGGAAAAGTCGGCTTATACTCGAGTATATACGGTAAGTTCATTAACAGGTAACACCTGCTATACCGAAAATGCAAACCGTTCTTTGAGAAAATATGTATAACACCCCAGTGTCCAGTAGGAGAATATTGGACGAAATTGCACTGAATACAGAAACCATTTGGTTTGGAGATGCACATGCGTTCCTTCATGCAGGAGCGCTACGTGAATCAGCACCAAGCGGGACATTTAAATTAATTAAACTATCTGAGCTTGCACCCTGGGGATTTAAAAATGGCTTTAAAGGCAATTTGGAGCCAAAACCGCACAATCGTGAGAATAGGCAATATGCTGGGGATTAGAAAGTGAAAGAGCGTTATTGCGAATCAGTGCTCAGCGGATTTGCCTGTATATGCCTGGTAATTTATTCCTAACCTTGTCTCTAAGGCTGGGGTCATTAAACCACTCCAGCAACTTCTTTCCCACTTCCATAGGGCTTGACAAGAATGTCCTGTAGGTCAGGAGGAAGTCTTCTATAAATGTGGGGTCAACCACAGAATGTTCTTCTACAAGATGCATTGTTAGGCGTTCCGAAGTCCCCTATAGAGAAGGAAAATGAAGAGGAAAAATTATATCCATTATATACTATGAATTAGTCTTACTAGAATTCTGTATTAAGATTTTTCTCTGTGCTCTAAGCAATTCTATATTACCTATTTTATAATAAAATATTTATATAATTTTGATTACTCAAGATGAAATAAAGAGCAAAGATGAGAAACTTTAAATGTATCTTTCCAACACATTTGGCTTTCAATTAATCTTCACAACGAATTTGCCCTTTGTTACCTTGATGACAATATGACCTTTCCTCGTCCCGGTGCGATCAAGCTCTCTATGCTCTTTAACCATCACAATCTCCCCCTCCTCTTCTACTTTCTGCATGTTCTTTTCCACTTGGTTGAGGATGCGGCAGTAATCCTGCTGGGCTATGCACACAAACTGGAAAAGCAGCGAGGGGCCAAGGAATGAAAAGGCAACAGCAAAGAAAAAGAAGATAAATCATTTAATTGTGTGGTAGGTAACCTTTTCAAAAATGCTGGTTTGATGCACCATTGTTATCCAGCTCTTCATAGGTGCACATGTTTTTATATCTATTCTTAGCGTTTCTGATACTGAAAATGACTAAAAAGTTTGTTACATTCATTGCAACAAGCTAATAAAATCAGACATCTTAAATAAATGGTATACAACATTACTTTATGAACTCACTGCCCAAAGGATGACAGCAACTGATGCGGTCTTTGGTGGATTTAAGAGTGACATACACAGTAAAGTGTTTGTGTATGTTGGTATTCTCATTAAATTTATATAGTTAGAGCAAAGTACTACAACTAACAAACTGAAAACTTAATTAAGTTAGTCATTTTAATTTCAAATGTTTAATGCCATTTGGAGTGTAAAGGTTAGGTGGGATACTATTATCTCTATTATTGGGGCATTATTAAATATGGGGTAATTAATTCCTTATACCAGAAGATTTGTTTATGGTGGAGGTGTCATGAGATTGTGAGCAATCATTCACTATATCATCAGAATAAAAACTCTGCTGCCTACAAAACTCCAAATCAGAATTGGTCAGTGGTGGGTCTTGAGGTTAAGTTTTGCCACACTGCCTTTTCCATCCAAAAGAGCAGCTGGTAATATGTTAAAAATGCACTTTTAAACGGTTTACTAGACACAATTGTGGGTTTAATATCCTATCAAGCATTCTGTAATACAGAATATTCTTCTTTGTGCACAATGCAGAATAGCTGTAGCTTTAACTCCGAAGGTTAACCTGCTTACCTGGCAGTCGTCCACTTTAGTTCTCATCACTCCCTTCATGTACTCCTTTTCCATGGTTGGAGAGACGCCAAAGCTGTTACCCATGCAAAGTATTTCTGTCCTCCCATCAGGGTATGTCACTTCCACTGATCCATTTAATATAACGGACCAGGAGTCAAGCTATAGAGCCAAAAGCAAAGAAAGAGACATTAGTATAAGGCTGGAAACATTTAAAGGGGACATTATCATTGTAACCAAATGGGTAATAGATAAATGTTACTTTGCTGTGATATTACTATACACAAGAAAGAGACATGGTGCATATTTGATAGATAAATATAAAAACAAAAAGTTATTTTTTATACAAGATATATACATAAAAAAACATATACATGCATATGTTTTTTACACACTAAAATGAAAGTGCTCTATTAAAACACATTTCACTGACCTCTTCCCCATCATTTAGTACGACCGTCCCTGCCCGCTCCACCACAGCAAAAACCATAACTGCACACAGCTCTCGTCTGACAGACATGGTCATGTTGGCAAAAGCAGGCAGCTGGTGCATGAATTCCAGGAGTTGTTCTGTTGGAAGAAAAAAATACATTTAAATTATCCATATTTCATAAAGCCATTTATTTTAACACATCATCTTACATAAAGTATAAATCATAGGAACAGAATTCAAACCTTGTTTGTTTCAAGCAATTTGTGATAGAGATTATATATGTTACTGACTGAATTGCAAACATATGTTATCGTATGAACAGAATTACACAAAACGCAAAAGTAAAATTTAATGTTTGACTATTTCTGATTCAGAAGATTGGAAAAATGCAATCAAAGTCTGTACAGGAAAGGTGGAGTGTCAAGCTAATTACATTAATCTGGTGTTCAAACACTGTGTGCAGACCCGCACATTCACTTGCATGTCAAAGTGACTGATCTCCTGATTTTGCCGTGTTCTGCACATGATAAACCACATTAAGACTGTAAAATGTACACTGATAAGCTACAAAAAATAGGGGATAGACCAATTTAAAAAAAAAAGAAAAAATCCTCACTGAACACAGATTACATGACTCATACATGAAGTAAATCCATGTGCATAAAAAAAAAAACAATATAGTGATCGCCTAATTATACAATTTTTTAATACGTTGAGGCAAAGTGTGAAATAGAAAAAATGAGGCAAGAGAGAAGGGAGAAGTGCAAGAAAGAAGTGAGACGTGTGAATGGGGTGGCAGGAATGCATAATGTATATATACTGTAAAACATGTCAGAATGTGATTAACACTTAACGCTGTGCTGCTAAGATACAGTATGATATGTGACTATCAAAAAACTACACCTCTCTCAAATGTGTGCACCCATGGTATATTGTATGTCTAAGAAATACATATCATCCCCGGTTCTTAAAATTGTTATATGATTCCTAAAAACTCCCTCTTATGGGTCTACAGATGGATATTATAAAAAAAAATTAAATAGCCACATTTTAAACATTGCAATATTTTTAAATAGTGATACATAGGATTAAAAAGAGCATGCATCAGGGCCTCAGGGCACTGCACTGACTGAGTTAATAACCTCTATAGAACAATAATGTAGGAACAATACTAAAGCAGTGACGCCCAACAGCTAGATCTCCTTATATTTGTAGGTAGATCTTGGAGTGACTGGCATCACAGAGATTCAAATCTCGCTTTGCTAGGAAACCATTGTATTCATTTTCCATGGAATTCATACGGCATATATAAAACAGCAGGGCCATCCATTAGTTTAAAGGACCATTGCACAGAGAAAACAGTCATTTACATTTGGAAACACAGAGTCTGACGAATAAAACCATAAAGATGGGATAAAGCTGGTTTTAAATTAGAAAAAAATAAAGTTTAATGTCTATGCTGAAGTGACTATAAGAGGAGTGGTTACAATATTGAGCAAATTTCTTGCATCTATCTATGTAAACTTCCTGCTTCTTGGAAGGAAGTGATGCAACAAATACAAAATGGATTCCTGAATTCATAAACAGAGTCTTCAAAAAATTGTATTTTCTCTAAAATTATTTTATGTCCATGGCTGCTAATGTTGTTCATTTTTTTGCAGACATCACAAACAAGTGCCTTTTTTCTTGAACTACAATGGTCCTATAAATAGAGAGAGAGATAGCAGATACTGTGATGGTAGAGTAATGGATCTTGTTCCAGTGACTACTATAAAAGTTGATCATATGTCAAAAACAATCCTAGCAATCACGTACCAAAGTGAAAAGTTTTGCAAAACGAATTTTACTACAGCATCGGTTTATCAGAAATAGCAGATTTGCATACTTTTCAAGGTTTTCTTACTATACAAAGACAGGATGTCTCAGGATATAAATAAGAAGGGACAATCTCATTGGTATGGATGACTGCTTATTCTATTGTTCTCCATAGTAACTATGTATTTGTCATATTTCAGGGGTTAATATAAATGTTAATGCAATTTTTTGTGTACTTGGAACACAAGCTGTAAAATTAAGCCAGCTAAACACCTTGTTTAACACCAACATTTATAGGGCATTCATTTGAGGATCTAGACTGCATAACTGGCATAATGCTTTAGGAAGCAAACACAATAAATACAGTCTTTAATTTATTAACTAGTATATGTAATTATTTTATGTGGGTATACACATTAGATTTCCATTAAACCTATTAAAAGCTGTGGAACTTAGGACTATCATTTTAAATACTTGTAGTAAACCGAAAAACAGTAAAGAAATAGTGGCAACCACTTTTCAAAAATCCTAAATTCTTAGTCATTCAAACGGCATATGTTTTGTTTTAATACAAATACATTTATTAAGATATGTACTTTTAAAATAATCATTGGTAGGAGCTATCCCCTCTATTGAATGCAACTCAACTGCTGCCTCCATTTATCAAACTGGAGAGGCTGTGGTGACTCTCAGCAAAACAGACATAAAGGTAGAAATGAAATAAAACCTAGGATAGAACTGGGCCTGGGTTTCAAATATTGTTGTAAAATGGGCAATAGTCATTGTCAATATAATCCCTCCAACAAAGGCTTTCTCAGATGTTCTACATTAGTTTACAATATAGATTTTAGAATTAATTAATAAATAAATAAATTACATATATATATATATATATATATATATATATATATATATATATATATATACACACACATTTTTTTTTAGATAGGGCTTAATCAGATATGTTTTCTTGTCTCATGCATATATGGGCACAGCATGGGGCTACTCTCTCATCAGATACAAGATTGATTACCATTGCATTTCATAAGAAAGCCAAAGCATCTCAAATGCAAGTACAAGGAAGTGGTGGATAATTCAAGGATTTTGCATAAAAAAGAGGAAATGGAGAATAGCGGACTGTAAAAGAAATATAAAAGAATCAAATGCAAACAATGATGTAGAGCTTGGTAATAAAAGTGTTAGACCTGGGGAAGAAAAGTGACATGGAATACAAATATTACATGCTTTTTAGGAAAAATTTTACATGTTTTTAGGAATATTACAAGATTTGTTTTTGTTTGTTTTAATTTTGCTGTATGTAACAATATACTGAAGAGTTAAAGGGACATGGAAGGTTTCTGGATTTTACTTGGGATAATATAATATTAAACTTTGCTATGTACTTAACGCCTGTATAGCGCTAAGGAATATGTTGGCTCGTTACATATAAAGGATAATGATAAGTGTAAACCTTCCATGCGCCTTAATGTTAATTTCTACTATAAGGAATGAGTGCATAGCAAATTGTATGTATCTCTCATATTTATGGTTTTCTTAAACACATTTCTTATTTATATAACCTTAAACATTTCTACAATGAGTTGTACTTGGTTGTTAATCTGGTTTATAAATTATATCAAAGTTATGTGTAGTATGGAGCAAAACAGAATACAGATAACACAAACTAGCATGAAACAAACAACATTTTTTGAGTATAATTTAAAATAAAATTTTGATTTCTTTAGAAGCTTCACAAAAGTTGGATGCACAGCATTTCAAGTCAGACATCTACTCAAGTACTCAATACAGTCTATATGCGGTGCAGACATTTTGGATATCATATCTTTTATGGACTTAGACATATATACACAGAGAATATGCTAATACATGCAATACATTTTGAACTTATTATACCCAGAAATAAGCGTAAATGATTGCATTACGTAAATAGAAGCCCACATAGCTGCTAAGGGCTACTAAACGAACAGGCTAAGGATACATGCATGAATACAAATACCAAATATTAAAATAAAAGAATATTAGAAACTAGTTATGCAATGCATCCTAAGAGATGCATTATGTTTTGTTTGTTGTTTTTAATTTAGTATTGTGAAGAGAACTTCAGGCACCAGTACTGGCAGGGATTTTATTCTGTTGGCTTTTAGGTTGCCCTCCCCAGAGAACCACTGATTTACTGATGTTCAAAATAAAGAAAAAAACATTAATGAAAGACAAATATTGAGGCTGTATCTTGCTAAATAAGTTTTTTTCTATATAACCAGAGTAACATAAATGTAATTTTGTGTGTCCAACTTTAAGATCAGCTTACCAATGTCATCATCGGTACGGTCAATGGGATCCTTCTCCAAGCAGTCTCGGACAATATCCCTGCTCATCAAGGGGTCGGAAGCTCTTTCAATATCCTCTTCATCGTCATCATCTTCTGAGTCCACAGCGGTCTCTGGCAGCCCACTCAGGTCCATATCTCCCGCCTCACTTTCTGTGGCCTGAACACAAGTCAAAAATGCAAGCAAGAGGTCACTTTATATTATTCCAAGCATTATAACCATGAGCATGTGTGGTGCACAATGAGAATAATGACCAACTGTGATATGTCAAAAAATCATATAAGTTCATTAATAACTCACTTATTAAGAAAATGAGTTCATTAAAAAAAAACTGACTACAATGACATGATCGCAAATGTTTTTAATAGATAGATAGATAGATAGATAGATAGATAAATAGATAGAGGTAGATAATAGAAACAAAATCAAAGTATTTCTCACAGAGAGAAATCCTCTTTAAAAAAAAAAACACACCATGGGAGGAAAGGGCTTTAGGCTTTTTTTTTTTTACATATATGTAAGATCATGGTCATAAATTTGCAACAGTAGACAAAATTAAAAGTGGTTTCAAGCTAACTCAACCTGCAAATTTGAAATGGAATTTTTTTTTTTCATGTTGGACTTTATTAAGATACCTGGCAGCAAATTCCTTTTAACCATTGAGCATCCAGGAGAAACATTTAATAACTTCTAAATACAGTATGGTGCATCTCTTGGCTTGAATTCATGGCACAGTCTTTCAGAACTACCATGATGACTGTCGACCCTATCTTGGTTGACAAAACACGCACAATAATGCTTTATATGTTGCATGTTTCAGGCATTACAAACCGTGAAAGGGTTAGTAAAATACTAGTGACTAATAGGAATATTCTAGGAAACAGATGAGTGTGACAATTCTCCCGCTGAGGACATAATGAACCGACATTCAATTTGCCTGCATTAATGCAGCCTTTCTTAGCTCCTGTGAATAAGCAGCTGCCATCCATTGCTGATAGGTAGCCACAGGCAGCAGGACCTGAGGACCGAATGAGCCAAAAGGTGAGTTATAAAAATCAGGAAAATCAAAACAGCATGGGGGGAGGAGAGCGTCCCCATGAAGATAAATTCTGGCCCCTTTGAAAACTGGGTCAGCAGCTCCCAAGTCTCATTCAGCAACGTATGCGCAATGATTTTCTTGCTATGTTGACAATTTTACAAAGTCTTTAAAATAGCAGATTGTATTTAGGTTGTTCAATTTCCCCACAAAGTAAAATACATGTGAACAAAGTAAAATCGATCTGTTGCTGCTTTACCTGCAGATTGGAAACACTTATCTTATGAGCTGCTGTCCATCACAATAAGGTTTTCATTTGTTTACAAAAGGAAATAAAACACAATTGTTTTTCAAATGCAAAAAATGAGTGCAGAGTCTATGGTTTAATGCTTTAAATCTCGTTGTGGCCATACTAATGGCACACAACAGTGTTTGGTTTACAAAAGATTGCTTGGTACAAACTGGTAGATAGATCCATAGCTGGGAATCAGAGGTGGCAATACACTTTATTTAATGCAGAGTGTGTAACCTTATTTTAGGTCTTGTGAAGTCATAAAGAAGCTTACAATCTTATTTCTTGAACTGTATATATGTATAGTGAACCAAGCTTCACTAGAAGTGCAGGCGGTCCCCGGGTTACAGGCTCCCAATGCTTTTTGTGCGAGTTTGTTTTGAAGCTCTGTTGGTTTCAATTAATAAATTACAGAAACTGTGCTTTCTTTTATTACAATAGAGGGGAATTATTATTATTAAAGTATTGCACTCTATTATTATTAGGCATCTGAGTTACTTACAATCCGACCTAAAGACGTTCTCAGGAACAAATCTCATCTGTAACCTGGGGGCCGCCTGTATTTCATTACAAGGTTCATGAAAAGGAGATGTTCAAAAAAGGTTTATAGGGAATGTTCACAGACTTTTTATTCATTTTAAACTTGGAAAACTAAGTGGACAGGACTTCAACATGTAATAAAACCTACTAGTCCATTTTCCATTAAACATGCATGACTATGTCTAGTGGTGAAACCATACAAGTGGACTGCAATTACGAGTAGAGGGTCTCATAAAAGATGCCGCACTGACCCAAATGAAGATATTGTAGTATATCAGAGACACACTGATCGGACATATGTCCGATTGCTACACTTGTGCATACAAACAGAACATTAAAGCCGAGATGTTTAATTGATTACTCCACTTGCCATAAATTCACTTTGTATAGGGTGGGTAAAGCAAGCATTGTTTGCAGGCCTAGGAATTCTGTCAAAGATATTCCTATTTGTTTTTTGTTTGTTTGTTTTTTTTAAATCAAAATGTTTTTTAGTACTTGCCAAAAACTCTTTAAATCAAGAACTGTATTTTTAAGATTTCTGTGGCCCTTTTAACCACTTGGTAATTTGACACAATTATTGATATAATAAAACATTAAATTATGTGTAACTAGCATCCTACAGACATAACTCATGTAGTTATTTGTCTCATCACTGTAGTAATTTTCCACCCTAAAATGCTGAAACATAATCCCTGAACTTGTTAAAGAATGAAACAAAAAGGTGAGGCCAGTATTTCTACAGCCTATCCCAAAAACATATTGCAACATGGAGGAAGAGAAATGTGAATATATTTAGGTTTAGAAAAATACTTATTTAGTATTTGGCTAAAATTAAAACAAAATGTAAAGATTTAATTTATTCATGTGTTTGTCTATTAAGCTCATTTACAATTATTAACATAAACCCAGGAACCATTCACATCACATACATAATGGAATCTGATTTCATGCATATTGTTTCCAGATTTGATAAATGATCTTGTCGTCTCATTCCTTTAACCAAATAACTATGTCTCATTTTAATGAGTGTTCTTTCCATGCAAAATACTTGACATACAAAATTTACTAGCAAAATTAATATTTAAAGAGGGCTATTATGAGATCAAAGCTGAGAGCCATCGGAAGATCCAGTTGCATGATTTATTTAAATTAAAATCGGTCTGTGATACTCTTTGCACTACAAACAGCTGCACTCTCTCCATTGCCATTATATCTTGAGGTAATGTTAATGTAAGAGAAAGGTAATGCCAATAGAAATTCATAAATCTCTACAGGACTGGTTATTTAACCAGCAACATAATTAGACTGGAGGGACCCATTCTTCCCATTGATTTGTTGCAGATTATATAATTGGGGTCCCTCTACATGAGGACAGCTCTTCCGATTATCATCTCTGGTTAGCTGGGTTATTTACATTGTGTTGAATATGCATAAAGACATCTTGATAAATTATGTTAATCCATTTTAATTAAAGGGTTTCTCCTTGTTAATCATAACACAACTATAAATGGTTATTAATACAAATTAAAATGCACATTCGCATAGCTATGAATTTAGCGGTAATTTTTATGAAGAGCCCATTAAGACACTTCAGTTGTTAGAATTAAAATAATGTTAGTCTTAACCATATATCTGAAAACACTATTAGTTTGTGACACATTGCAGAAATCTCATCACACAATTAACACCCAATGCCAGCTACTGAAGATAATACTGCTACATTCATTTATTTTACTTGGTAAAACCAAGACGGTAAATTTGGATTAGATCAGTAAAAGATTACATTAGACCAAAAATGGTCGCTTATTGTTACATCAATCCTAATAACCCAGGAACAAGGACTACATATACTTAGAAGGTAAACTTTTTATTATTTATACATATATTTATACATATTAATCTACCGTAATTAATCTTTTTTTTGGTAAGCCACCTACTCCCTGTCTATTTCCTGCTCCTAATTACTTTTTTTTTAACAATATTAAGAATTTATTGGTCAATCTTAAAAGTCGAATTTTATCATATTACGTCCTAGACCCATGAGTGTGCCAATTTAAGGGATTTTTTTCTCTTTTTCTGCCATTATATCTACTTATATTAGATCAGTAGTTCCCAACTCTACATTATACATTGTTGAATATAAAGGACCATGTCAGCTTGCTTATAAAGGACTCTCTAAAGAATAGTAAGGTAGACAAGAAAAAAACGTATTCAAATTTCACTTAATTATATGTCCCCAGGCTTTATAAGCTTCAGATCTCTCCATCCCCTGAATGAAGTATTGTGCCTGGAGTGGAGCCAGCCAGGGACGGGTAATCTAAATTGGCATAGCACTAATTTTCAGCTTCAGAGAATGGTTTTCAGCTTGGCACTTCCACCTAGGTGTGACTACTCTAGCCACAAAACTTAATTCAGACAGTGGAGAGATCCAGAACGTAAACAACCTGGGGATCACTAAAAAATAGTAAATAACTGTCGAAATGCATAGCAAAAGTTTAATCAAGATTTCTTTAATCAAGCTTTATCTAACTATTCTTTAGTGACCACTTTCTAAAATCACTAGTCCTTTAAGGAACCCTGAAACACACACTATTTGATAAAAATCATAGTGTCATGAAACAATTTGAAATGTTTTATTTGTGCAATGAAGATACGCTAAGTTAGTATTAGGAGTTTTATCAAACAGAAATGGAAGCTAATCACATGCAATATACTTGAATACAATACGTTAATTTAAACATTGCAGGTAACCTTCTGGCATACCTATTCCTGTCATTCAATACTGGATTTAAAGTTATTATTGTTTAATATGTCTTTAGAATCCACCTGAAGAGTATTTTGATACTCTTGCTGTGTTAATCCTTCCATTGGCTATATGAAGGTGGTTGTACAGACCCATCAAGCTTCTAGAAACCTGTCCAACTGGACACTACCAACATATTTACAAACATGTTAATGTTGATTCATATTCCTAACAACCTATGTATTTCTCCCTTCTATCCAACATGCTGCCTTTTATTGCCTACTTCTGAACTGTAAATCAGGGTTTGTTTGCCAAAATCTTATCTTATTCTTATTATTTCCATATATTTCCTTTTACTTAGATATACATTTTGATTTTGCATATTCATTGAATAATTCTTGAAGCATACAAATTAAACTATATATTGTTTTCCAAAGACAGCTGTAGACAAGATGAATTGTGAAGACATTTTAAAATATTCTTTGTTCTAATACACAAAAGGGCACAAGACGGAGATTTTACAAAGTCAAGGAGGTACAGAGAGACATTATAGTGCTAGTAATTTATTTAAAAGTAATTAAGTTTCACGATGGATGAATAGCAGATTTAATGAGGTTTGCCTACTGAACAACCCTGCCCTAAAATACAAGTGAGTAGGATGGCTAGCTACATATATTCCACACTCTCCTCAGTGTTATTCAGTATAAGTGGACCATACAGCTGCTAAACTTGCTTTGCATTATGGATGAATGAGAAATCCAAAAAATATATATTAAACAAATTGACAATTCTTTATTCAATATAAATATTTTAAGTCTTTATTGCTTTGCTCAAGTTATTCCCCCAAATGTCTATCACGCCTGTGTTTAAAACTGTGAAAAACACAAGAATGTATCCAATATATGACGATATCTAGGAAATTGCAGGACATGCACTTATATGTGCCAGAGCTCCCTTTTACGGTATGTTATTATCTTCTGACTTTTCGCATATCCATTAATTGTTACTCTCTCAACCTCATGTTGTCATTTCAATTACAAATAGACACTGTTGGCAGCTACATTAATAAATAGTAGAAATAACTAATCTTTTTTTATTGTACAGTAAAATCCAAATATACTTGCCGAGAGGATATGGTGGGGGATCTATGTTATCTTGGGGAGCCTCTTTGCTTAGCAAGAACGTAAACTTCATACTTTACTAGATTGTATGTGAATGGAATTAGAGAGATTCCACAATGTTAATAAGGTAGTATAAAGGATACATTTTTTTAAATACATTTGAAGAAAGTGAATATAAGATAAAACAGAATATTGTATGGATACTGCGAGATGAGAGGAGGGCCCTGCTCTCAGGTGAAGAATGACGCCGCATATGGATCCAAATTTCCAACAACCAACAGAAAAATCTCTTATTGGGAACAAAGAAGTCTTCAGGGATACTCCCTATCAAAGACCATAACCCTAGCTCATGTTTCTCTGCTCTTTTTATAACATTTTCAAAGTAAACTATTTTTTAGACATTTTCTAATGGAATCCTCAGCCAAACCAAATGCAGTCCCGAGTTCCACATAATACATTTGGCAAAAACTAATCTCATTTTATTCAGACACCCATTGCTTATGTAGACCTTATTATTAAACAGTGAGACTATTCTATTAAATAAAACTATATTCAGACCTGTCCCACTTTTGGATTATACAGCAATCCCATTATGTGGTGACCGAGTAGAATAATACTAAGGCTCTTTGATGGGTAGAATCCATGCCTGCCATAAGGTATGCAATGTACTTAAAGCTGAAAGAACCGCAGCACGCCAGGTTGTGCTAATCCATAAGGTTTGCATGGCAAACATACTAGAGTGGGTTGCCACTCTGCTATGACCTTGCATGGCCCTACTGTATATGGTTTGACTCACAACGTCATTGAGGCAAACAAGCCGATGCACCACGACAACATAGAAATCAAGGAGGGGAAATATGTCCTAGGTACACACAAAATCTAATATTTATTTACCACTTGAAAAACTGTTCCTGGGACACATCCAGAATCACAAGCATTTTGGTAAACAGGTGCAACACTACATAGCTATGTGCTGATTTGTTGGCAAATATAGAATGCACACTCTCAAATTGTAAAATGCAAATATGATAACATTTAAATTCTTGAAATACTTGCTTTGATCTTTTGATTTAACTATTGTTCATGTGCAAATCTCGCTTCAACACCTCCAAGCAGTGCAATGTAATAATACCATCAGGGCCCTCTGTCACAGACTGTAATAGATGCACATGAATTATGCACGCATGGCACTTAACACTCAAAGAAATCCCACTTCACAACCACTGCACTGGTCTGGACACCGTCCTTGAAAATCTAATTGCTTGTCTTCACTTCTAACCCTTGCAATGCTTGACAAGCATGTGATGCTAAACAGCAACCTGACCTCCAAAGCAGTGATATAGGCATCGTCACCACTAGACAATGTTGTAACACGTGAAACACTGTGAAGGTCAGACTAAAATAGATGTGAGCCAGTCTTTACAACACCAAAAAGTCTGGCACCTACCATGTCTGCTTTGTGACATGTTTCTTGTGTAGTATAGTAGACACCTTGTAGTTATTTGTGCAATTTATTCATTATCTTATAATCAGCTTCTTTAAATTTGAATAGTATGGGCACCAGCTGATACCAACAGCTAGGATAGAGTTATGTACTGTAAATAGTGGAAACATCCATATCGGCACCTAAAGAAATCAAAGCAAAGACACCCATCAAAAGGACAATCGGGAGTGTTATCCTCAAGTCGCCTTTCAGAAATCAGAAATTGTTTCTGGCTTGTATTGGTTATTCTACGTATATCAACGGATCTATAACGTTCCCAAACTCCTACACCTGTCTGTGTGGCACCACACTAGTTTCACATTTAATATACACTTATAAACAATGTGCTAATTCCCATAAATAGTATAGATGTCACTGGTTGTAGTCTAATATTACGTTGTAAACAGGCGCAGTGCTAGTTTTTCACCTAAAGCATTTTGTTGAGATGTAAATGGATAAATAATGATTCTAGCGCATCATGATACCGCAGGGAAGGAAGGAGGTGTTTGGGTATGACAACTGTAAATATGTATACAAGCACTTCCTCTATAATAATACAGATTAAATACGGTTATGATACATTATAACATGTAATGGAGTTTGCAGTTATGTGATGTTGTGCTACGCAAATCCTAAACAATTAACAAGGGAATAAAGCATAAATATGGTATAGTGCCACAAATATATTAGTCACTGCTGTATATACAATTGTAATGCAGTGGTATTCTAGCAACATGAAGATTATATAGGGTCCATCTCCTTAGAACATTGCTGACAAAAGCGTAGTTACTCTGGTATGTCTTACATACCTACCTTGACCCAATCAGCAACCGCTTTAAAAAGATAAATCGATTTATGTATAAAACCTTAAGGAAGATTTGACAAATCTTCACTTATTTCTGTTTTTACTTATTTTCTGGTAATCTGTAATGTACCCACCCCTTTTGGATCGCTACCTTGTTATGATGAAGGGGCATATGTACTTCAATGAATACCAAGAAAGGTTACCCAAGATGAGCAGGTCATATCAGAGAGGTCAGGCAAATCATGGCCCACTGGAGAAGGACCTGGCAACCCACTCCAGCATATTTGCCAAGATAATCTTATGGATTCTCTTATAATCTGCCATAGTAAAATATTTGAATGCCTACATATCTCAGCATGAATTTGTGCTGTTTTTGTCTAAATGAGTAGTTGGATGAAGGCTTGAATTTAAAATGAGACAGATTAATTGTCAGTTGTCAGTACCTATTTCACATTATACTGATATTAAACCATACTATCTGACATCATTATGCATGAATTTCCTCGAAACACTCTTGCATTAATTATTACTTTTTTTTAAATTATATCTCATATTAAAGTTGGTTTCAGAATCGAATGCATTTGGAAACATTTTTTATCAAATTATTTTTTTTTTACAATGTATGTAAACAAATCTAAAAAACATTACGGTTTAATTTAAATGGTAGTTGCATATTGTGGCTTTAAGCAAATCAACATTCCTCCATGCTCATCATGATATGCTGAATTTGAACAATTGCAAATACAAGAACTACAAAAACGTGAAAAGAACATGTGCAAAGGAGCAGGGTCTCTCATTCAAACGCTATGAATAGTAGAATAATGAGACAACTTGCCTAGCCAAGAGTGTTAATGGTCCTTGGCAAATGCACAGCCATTTCTTTTAGACATCTGCCAACTTGCTCCCATGGTTCCAAGCGGAAAAAAAAACAACAACCCATTTCCTCCATCACATTAAGTAGGAAAGGGTATATTGTGAAAAGTCACGGATGGTCCTCTTCATATTATTTAACTAATTTCACACCTGTCGGTGATGAAGGATCATCCAATCTCACAATTTAAAAGATACACAGATCATATTTTGGAGAAAAATAGAAGAGCTTGCGAAGAAAAATATACAATGCAACTCAGATGCTTAAAGGACCAATGTAACGCCATAGGAAGATGCACTGATCATTACAACTTCGTATTTAGTAATTTAGAATAGCAATGTTCAATATCACAATATAAGTGAATAAACAATCATCCATAGCTTATCGAGAATTAATAATCATTAATTTAAATTGTAAGTAGCGAGTTTCCAGTCTTGTAGGGTGCTTTGGGATAAAGC
Organism: Discoglossus pictus; assembly: GCA_027410445.1. NCBI lineage: Eukaryota > Metazoa > Chordata > Amphibia > Anura > Alytidae > Discoglossus > Discoglossus pictus. The sequence goes on from CM050163.1 coordinate 124,199,576, forward strand.
ACTTTCTGCTAAGATTCTAAGATCAAAACAGGGCCCTTCAACTTTTTAATTTTTAAACTTGTATTTCCCCTGTTCTTATCCCCTGTACAGTGCTGCGGAATATGTTGGCACGACAAATAAAAGATAATAATAATAATAATAATAATAATAATAATAATAGAGTAAAGAGCATAACAATCAGCCATAAGGTATAGAGAATAAACATTCATAGGGAATAGAGAAAAACAGTCATCCATAGTGTATAGAGCATAAACATTCATCCATAGCTTATAGAGAATTAATAATAATTCGTAGAGTATAGAGCATAACAATCAGCCATAAGGTATAGAGAATAAACATTCATAGGTTATAGAGAATAAATATTCATCCATAGCTTATAAAAAATGAATAATCATTCATAGAGAATAATCAATCATCCATAGTGTATAGAGAATAAACAATCATCCATAGGGTATAGAGAATAAATAATCATCCATAGTGTATAGAGAATAAACAATCATTCATAGGGTATAGAGAATAAACAATCATCCATAGTGTATAGAGAATAAACAATCATCCATAGTGTATAGAGAATAAACAATCATCCATAGTGTATAGAGAATAAACAATCATCCATAGTGTATAGAGAATAAACAATCATCCATAGTGTGTAGAGAATAAACAATCATCCATAGTGTATAGAGAATAAACAATCATCCATAGTGTATAGAGAATAAACAATCATCCATAGTGTATAGAGAATAAACAATCATTGATAGGGTATAGAGAATAAACAATCATCCATAGTGTATAGAGAATAAACAATCATCCATAGTGTATAGAGAATAAACACTCATCGATAGGATATAGAGAATAAACAATCATCCATAGTGTATAAAGAATAAACAATCATCCATAGTGTATAGAGAATAAACAATCATCCATAGTGTATAGAGAATAAACAATCATCCATAGTGTATAGAGAATAAACAATCATTGATAGGGTATAGAGAATAAACAATCATCCATAGTGTATAGAGAATAAACCATCATTGATAGGGTATAGAGAATAAACATCCATCCATAGTGTATAGAGAATAAACAATCATCCATAGTGTATAGAGAATAAACAATCATCCATAGTGTATAGAGAATAAACAATCATCCATAGTGTATTGAGAATAAACAATCATTCATAGGGTATAGAGAATAAACAATCATCCATAGTGTATAGAGAATAAACAATCATCCATAGTGTATAGAGAATAAACAATCATTCATAGGGTATAGAGAATAAACAATCATCCATAGGGTATAGAGAATAAACAATCATCCATAGGGTATAGAGAATAAACAATCATCCATAGTGTATAGAGAATAAACCATCATCCATAGGGTATAGAGAATACACAATCATTCATAGGGTGCCTCAACAAAACAGAAGGCTTGTTGCCAAGTGAAAGCTTTAAAAAAAATTCTCCAGCCAAGGAAGATTACTGTGTTGTTGGTACACTTTCTGCCTTAAAATTTAGCAGCTACATGATGGACAAAGTCACCTCCCCTTTGACCTTAAGATACAAGCAGCAGTTTGCACTTTGACATTACATTTAATATTGAGTATTGCTTTTTTAAAGTAACCAAATCTGAATTTTATAAACGATCCATGTCTAATTAACGTGTCTAGCTCATGTTAGGGCAGTACAATTGTTTGAAACAATAATTTAGGCAGGGCTAGTAAAGCGAGTAGAGAAAAATAAATGTTGTTACTTCTGCTGGACCCCGGAGCACTCCATGATACTTTGGTGAAGGTTGTGTGTGTGTCTGCTGCTGGGGTGTAGGTTTCAAAGATCCATTTATTTAACAAATCTTCCTGCCTATCCCTCCACTGATCGATAAAAATCAGCACAACCCTCAGGCATAAGCAACCTGGGAGTCTGAAACCAGACAAGGCAGAATACTCTACACAAAGTTTAAAAAATTTGGATTTTCACTAAAATGTTTTATTTATTCATAGTAGATAATGGTGTTAGTAGTCCATAAATAACAGAATGTGGATGCTTAAAGATGTATTGACATATAGCAATATTGTATTTACAGAACTGAGTACATATCAGGCAAATGACTTACTCATCAACAGTAATAATGTGACTAAATATCAAAATCCATAATTACTTTTACTGTGCAGTCACAACGAGGTGCGCACATACACTGCAAAATAATTTGAGATATTAAATATTAGTTTGGCTGGCCATTTCTGTATTAAAATAATTCAAAAACTGTCTGCAACACACGCTAGTTGGGCTGACTGGTTCTTATCTGCAATAAAAAGCTTTCTTTAATGTACCATTGGAGTCCTACAAAAACTTCAAGATACAGTCATGAAGAACTACTCATCTTTGCAAATTTCAAGACATATTGACCACTATGATTAATTTTCAGTGTTAACTGTTTAATTAGGATGTGTTTTATAGAGGAAAAGAACGAGTATAAAAAGAAACAACAAGGAGAGTAGAAAGATTAGGTGATATTAGCAAGAGGATGGAAATGGAGCTTGAGAGAGTAAGATAGAGACAGAGAGGGGAGAGAAACAATAGAGAGAAAGGTGAAAGACGAATAGATGGGGGAAAAGGAGATGAGAAGCATGGCAAATGAAAAAGGAACATGGGGAAGGGGAAACAACTGGATATAGGGAAGACTCTTACCGGTCATCCCTTGATCTCCATTTTACTTAAGCCATGGCCTTGATGGCCTTTTAGGAAATCCAGTCCTATCTGCACTTACTCTTTAACACTTACATTACATATTCCCAAATTGTTAAAAAATAGAAAAGAAAAACAACTGCAGAAGAGTGTGAATAAAATTAAGAGGGCCATTATGTTACCTGGTAGATGTCAGACAAGCTGCTGCTCCCAGAATCGCTAGTGATGCTACATCCTGAATGACTGGAGGACACGTGGGTCACCTGTGGATGGAGACTGTCTGTGATGTGCAGTTTGGTGAAATCAGCAGGGAGCTACAGGAAGTAAACAAGAACAAAACATTAGTATTACATCAACCACATAAACTACTATAATCTGAAAAATTGCATAATTACGGAAGTAAATTAATTCCAGTGACATTTACTATTTAGATCAAGCCCAGGCAGATAAATAAAAGCACATGAGCTCCATTATCTCTGCAGACAAATAATCTGAGGTGAGTATAAAACGTGGCTGTTCCCCCTGGATTCACCGAACATATTAATCACACGCAAGCAGTTGTCTTCCACCTGGAATATTGATGATTTGCGGTCCCTGAAAGAATAAAACAACTTATATGCTACACTGAATATGTGAAACATTCATTAATTATTCAGCAGCTCATCATATAAAATACAGAATGTGAGAGAATAGAAAATAGTGACAATAAACCTGTAACATTCTGTTCCTTGGACTGGAAGATAAAGGTTATAGAAAATAAATAAGTGTTATGTAGCCCTATAGCGTAGGCCTAGTGCGTTTGTTGTACATTCTGAGCCCACTGATAAACGATATGCTCTTATTTTACCCATACTGGAAATGTAACACACACACATCCTATATTTTTAATCTGTAATAAAACTATTGCAGTATAGAGGTATTCCTCTTTTTTGGACAAACATTCAGTTGAGAGTGACAAGCTTTCAAGAGGTCAGCTCCTTTTTGAGAAGTAGTACTGACACATACATGTGCTCTTGAAAAAGTGTGTCCAACAAAATATGCGCTTTTAGTCCAACAAAATATAATAACACTGAGTATTGTGAATATAGAATATATCTGCAGCTCAGAACAGAGCTACTTTAAACTGCAATAATTAAACCATGGAAGAAGTTGTATGTAGCCATGTAAAGGGGGAAACTATATATATATATATATATATATATATATATATATATATATATATATATATATATATACATATATATATATATATATACATACATATATATATATATATACATATATATATATATATACATATATATATATATATATATACATACACACACATATATATATATATATATATACATACACACACATATATAAATACACATATATAGACACACACACACACCTTCTGTAATGTAATGATAGAGATATAGAAAGGACAAGCTCCATGAAATGCTACTGAATACTATAATCAGGAAGTATTTACCACGCTGAATCACCTCTCCCCCTCTCCCATCATGCAGCAGTCCACCCCCATGTACTACACTTACCAGCATCTCAGCTGCATAAAATAGAGCAGCTGCATTCACAATGGTAAGAAACAGGCTGAAGAAACTGGCACTTGTAATTATAAAGATGCACTCTGCTAAAGACGTAAAGGAATACTGAAAATGTATATAAATGTCACTGCAATATTACTAACACTACATAAGTCATCACTTTCTCAAGGTGTTCGTTATTATTTTACGTTTTTTCTTAAACATTTAACCTTCTGTTCATTGCTCTGTGTTTCAACTACTCAAGACTTTTAGACATAAGTTATTGTTTTCATACAGACAACCTTTGAATAAGTACGCATTGCACACACAAATTGTGAAAACTGCAGCTAGTTTTAGTCAGTCTCTATATAACGCTACAAGTTACAGACCTCCTAAATATATAAATATTTTATTTCAAACAATAAATGTTGGAAAAAAAATAACATTAACTCTTATTTTTAAGGAGTTTCTGCCCTTTTAAGTTATTATTTGAAACTAAAGCAAAACAAATATCCACCACCACAAGTACTGCCTAATTCGCTTCCACTTGTATAAATCCTTTGTTAAAAAAAGACATTAGGAGTTCAAGGAAAATTGCAGCTACTGTGCATGTGCCTGAATACAAGTAAAAAACAAGGAAGGAGAATGAGCATTTGGCTGTGTCTGGAGACAACATGGTGGTCTTACTTGGAGACCTGCGTTTGTCTTCCAGGGTGCTTAATTTATGTACTGAAGAACAACCACCATCCTGGGGGTCACTGCCTTACAAAAGAATAAGACTCCCTTATAGCCCATGGCACAGAGAAGCTTTACTTTACAAGTTGATCACAATGCCAGTGCCATTAGGCTGATTTGCTTGGCCAATACATTTTCCAAACCAAACAACTCTTCTGCAAATAAATCTTTGCTCTGTATTACTTTACTTTAACTATTTATTCAACAATAAATGAATGTGTTTTAAGAATACAATAAGCTTGCGGTTGTTCAGTCGCATCCAACTCTCCATGACCCTATGGAGCACACCAGGCACATCTTGCTTCTGGTTGTGCTAATCCATAAGGTTTTCATGGCAAAGATACTGGAGTGGGTTGCATGTTCTTTCTTCAATGGACTGTGGTTTGTCTGACCTCTTTGCTTTGACTTGCCCATTTTCTGTGAACCTACATGGTGTAGGTCACAGCTTCATTTATATACACAAGTCCCTTCACCACAACAAGGTAGCGATCCAGAAGGGATTATAATAATATATACATACACACTCGCACACATACTAGGAACTTGCCCGTCAAAAAAAACGGGATTAAAATTGTAATGCTGGCAATGCTGTTTGCCACACAGTGTGAGGCTTTTGGTCCTCTGAGCACCTTCGGCGCTCATCTCGAGCCTGCTTTGCACTGATCACCTTTGGCTGGAATGGAAAACAGTAAAAATCATGACAGAAAGTGCCCTTAAATATATGTGTAACACAATAAAAACTTATAAAATACACATTTTTATGCACACTTGCAGTGTAATTCAATCTAATTGGACCCAATGCATTTCCCAATGTGTGTCTTAAAAATCTAGTGATGCAGCATTACAGTACCAGACCAGGGTATCTAATTGCAGACTTCCGTGTATAAGACAACCCCCATAATTTAGTCTGATACACGGAAAAATATGGTATATAGCAATGGAGTGAGAGACCATCACTTGGACCTAGCCAAAATAAAGAGAGGATAGGTAGTGGTACATGTATAAAATGTCAGGAACACCAATATTTGTTTTGGAGTCATGCAGTCATTTCCGACTCTCCGTGACCTCATGGATCGTAACACACCATGCACATTTTTATGTCCATGGTCATGCTGATCCAATTGGTTTTCATGGCAGAGATACTGGAGTAGGATGCCAGTTGCTTCTCCAGTGGGCCACAGCATACAGCTCCCGGTATTTCTAGGTGGTCTCTCATCCAAGTACTGACCAGGCCCAATCGTGCTTGGCTTCAGGGTGGTGTGACCTCTTGGTTCCCTGACTGGAATTGAACCCCCAAGTCAGAGAGATGCAAGCACTGAAACCTAACCACTGGACCACCAGGGAGTAGAATCCACTAATAGTAGTAACTGTGAGTAGCTTAGCTACTACATCTTGGGAGCCTGCCATAAAAATGAATTTTAGAAAAACTAAATCTAGAAAATAAGAAATATGAAACAAGAACACCACAAGGTACTTACTACGAGGTAAGTTATTAGGACTTACGTTGTGGTAAATTTATGGTTGGCAATATATCTTTAACAAATGTTCTCCACCAAAGCATAGTACTGATTGGGAACATTTATAAAGACATTACTATATGTACACAATAGAGCAAGAGAGGGGGTTCTCTGCATACAAATTCTTAGAGCAGCTGCTGAAATATACTATTCAATTTCACACAAGGCAATTCAAAATGATTCTGATGAATCCAAGCCAGCAGAGTGTGAGGCATACATTACATTGATACTAATTTGGAGATAAAGTTTGTGAGGCGCTGCTAGTAATTATGTCATATCTCAATCTCCAATTGTGCTGTAGCAGTACACACACTCATTGTATAGGACCAACTGCTGGGAGTATATTCATGGGTGAAAAGGTTAGGGAGTGTAAAGCTGGAGTTAGGCTCAACAATTAGACCGATTCAATTGTTATGTGGCTAAAAGGAAGCAGGTGCTGTGGCAAATATTTACTAAATGTGGCAATTTAGGACCCTCACCCCCTTATCTTTACAGATTGCATTCTCTGGGTAACTGCGCTACGGAACAAAAGGTTTCTGCAATCGGACGTCATGTTTGTCCTATGAAGCATTGTCCCTGGCACAATCAGAGGAATTCACATGTTTTACTATCAAGGACTACATGACTAATAAAGCAACAAATAATGTCACACTGTAAATCTGCCTTTTATAGTACAAAGAAATCTAACTTAGGAACACCACAGGATGTTAGTAAAGCTTTACCACTACACTTCTATAAAATATACATTCTATAGAACCAGAATGGCTTAAAAGGACCCTGTTGGTTATACATATAAAATATTGGCATTCGAACTTGAAAATAGGGAACATGTTCTTATAAAATACAAATAATACATTAGAGGCTGAATTACTTATTTAGTATATGCAATTATGCTGCTGTGGAATCTACCATTGGAGTTCCAGTGATCTACTTCATGAGGTGGGAAGAGATTTTGAATGCAGAGAGGACGTTTCTGCACAGTGGGAATGTGGCACTAAGCTCTCATGCCCTGCTGAGTCAGAAGCCTGCAGTACATGTACCATGCAGAAGCCATACTGGGATGGTGCTTCTCCACAACACACCAACTGACAGGGAATGATGTATTCAGTGCTGGCATGGGAAGTCTTACAGATATTGATGAGCTACAAAGCATTGCATAAACTTATCTTAGTTTTAAACGAACAGTTGTAATAATAATGGTGACATCAATGTTTACAATAGGATGGCTTTATTGTAGGATGGATGGATGGAGAGATGGATGGAGAGATGGATGGATGGAGAGATGGATGGATGGAGAGATGGATGGATGGAGAGATGGATGGATGGAGAAATGGATGGATGGATGGAGAGATGGATGGTTGGAGAGATGGATGGTTGGAGAGATGGATGGTTGGATGGATGGATGGAGAAATGGATCGATGGAGAAATGGATGGATGGATGGAGAGATGGATGGATGGATGGAGAGATGGATGGATGGATGGAGAGATGGATGGATGGATGGAGAGATGGATGGATGGATGGAGAGATGGATGGATGGATGGAGAGATGGATGGATGGATGGAGAGATGGATGGATGGATGGAGAAATGGATGGATGGAGAGATGGATGGAGAGATAAATAGATAGATAGATATGTTTGTCAAAAAATCAGACTCAAGGATAGATATGAGTGATGAAAAGCCAACTGCCAATTGTTTTTTCGTCAACTGAACAAGGTTAGTGATGCAATTATACAAAAAGCATCAGGGTATGATTTCTATTGATACAACTTACATCTTCCAGACCAAGACCATGAAACTGCAAAAAACATTTAGAGAGCATGGTTTAAACATAACACATAGATAAAATACTTCTTTTCTGTAAGGACAGTTCATATCTACATCCACACTCAAAATGGTTCCACTTTGACCTGCCAACCAGGCCCTCTACAACTGTTTGAAGGCCATGCCATGGCAATATTCACTTCTTCTTACTTATAATGTTCAAAACATGTATTTCCAAATTATGTACAATTTGGAAATGTTTGTCCGGTTCATGTGTGGTGGTTATAAGTCTTCCTTTTTCTATCTAACATGAAAGAAAACAAAGGAAAGACAAAGCTGGATTAACAGTATAACTGTATAGAAAATAATTTACAAATAGCTTTGCCATAAAAAAAAAAAAGATTAGATAAGCTTTAAAAATATCCCTAATCAAAATAATTTACAAGGAGGATCAGATATTTTTCTTGTGATAAAATGGATATCATACTTTTTCCAGATTTTTTTTTTAAAGACCTAATAACATTTTGCTACCATAAAGAAACCAGGCTGTCGGGATTCAATGCCTGCCTTATCTGCTGCCACTGAATTATTATAAGACTGGAGTAGGAGTCATTAACATCTCTATAAAACCATACTGGCTTAAAAGGACCGAGCTATGACCAATGGAGAAGCCACTGCTAAACATTTACTTCTGGCAACTATGTTTTTGGAGCCATGAAAGGGATTATATAAAGAGATATATACATAATTGCAAAAAAAAAAAAGGTTCTTTTTCTGCCTGGCTAGCTCCAAAGATGGATATATATTTATTCAACCCCTGGAATAACCCACTTCTAGTCAAGGTGACAATGGCCTGTGAGTTTGTGTCCTGAGAGTTCTCTAAACAAAGGGGTTTTCAATGTAAAGCATATGTATAAATGAAGTATCTGTTTATTTATAAGCAGGGTGTAAAATCCTGTAACCGCCTTCTTGGCTGCCCTCCCAACTCAAATAACTAGTTACCCGCCCAAAGTTTTCATAGAAAAACATTGTACACATTCACAAAAGGGGTTGTGAGCCATGCAATGTATATGCTCAATGGTCCATTGTAAAGTGTCCCAGCCACTTTCCCCCAAACATTACTACAGGGGCAAGCTAAAGTTGTTTACAAATAAACAGAGGCGGACTAGTTCATTTGCACACATCCTTCCGGGCATTTGTTATGTCACGCTACGAGTGGTGGATTCTGCTTTAACCTGTTTATAACAAGTTCAATAGAATGTTTAAAAGAAAAGAAAATCATGTTTTACCCACTTTGAGAAACCCTGACAAAAACAATCTGATTAACATATATACATTTAGTATTATTCAGAGGACTAGTAATATTATGTCCCAAGCACCGTTACAAATAACCATGATATTAACTCCCTACAGTAAAAGCATTAACTAGAGCAATCGTGTGCCCACGCCACAACAAGACATATTTTACTACCCAATTTACTATGTGCTTAATGTTCTAGAAAAAGCATATAGCAATTAGAGGGCAATCAGACATTTAAAAGACATGTAAGGATGATGCTCATTTATCATCCAGTATGCTACATATTCATTTATTGTCTTAGGAAGGCAGACATTAGAAAGCGTGTTGGTTGCAGGGTTCAGTGATTTAAAAGCAGCAGTCAATACATGTAATTACACGTAACAAACTAATTCCCATTGATCCTACTTAAAGGAATAACTCAGAGTGACATAGTGACCAGTATTGGAAAGCGTGATACACACACACACACAAACAACAGAAAACAAAAATGTATAAATGCTATATAGACAAATTATGGTGAAATGTGGTAAACTCAACCTTTTTGTTTCAATGTCCACTTTCACGCATATTCATGCTCCTAGTACCCATCTGCCTTGAAGTAAATGTTATATATATATATATATATATATATATATATATATATATATATATATATACATGCATAAAATCTCTCTCTCTCTCTCTATCTATATATATATATATATATATATTTTTTTTTTTTTTTATTTTTTTTTAATTTATTTATTCAGTAGTTCTTGGAGATGACCATCATTGATGACCTTGTCATAATCTTAGAAAATCCACCAGTTTTCTGGTAGTTAAGTAAAACACAAGAAGGATCCTACAAGATTCTGAGGGATCTTCTCTGCATAACATGACAATGGACAATGACCATCACATACTAAACTTTCTGTTAATTATAAGGCTAGATCAGGGGTGGGCAAGTTTGTTCCTTGAGGGGCACACACAAGAGCCTGGATTTGAAGATATCCTTTCTGTGCAAAGGTGAGTTGATCAGGATGACGGAATAAGTGATTGACTCACCTGTGCGCAGAAGGATATCTTCAAATCCAGGCTTGTATGTGGCCCTCCAGGACCAATCTTGCCTAACCCTAGGGTAGATGCATTATAATCCAGAAATAATAAAATGTCAGAACTGGAGATATGCGTTTATACAAATAGTACTAGGAATAAAATGTGTAAATATCATAAAGTATATATGGTATTAGTATGTAGGAAAGATATGATCTGTATTTAGAGGTTGTATAAAAAAAAAAAGTATTTTGGTAAAGGGAAATACATTGTTTGCTCAGTGTTTTCCATGTAATAAACATTTTCCTGACCTCTTATTGGCAGTATTATAAATGTATGATCATGCAATATTCAGAGGCTGAGTTTCTTGTCCAGAAATAAACGTTGCTTTTAACTGTCCTTATTGTATTATTTGGGTGCTAACTTTCTAAAGAAAATAATGTTTTAAGTTTCCTTATTTGACATGATTCCAATAATTAAAGGAACATTTTAAAGTTCTCTTGACCTCCAGCTCCACATACTAACTTCCTGGCCCTGTGTTTATATTCTGGGGCACAGATGTGAAAAACCAGCTCTCATGCAAAGAGACGGGGAGTTCACAAGTGGTGCTTAGATTTTCGCAGGCTCTACTTTTATTAATTAAAGTTAAATAACAAAACATAATAATTGCTTAAAAAAAAAAGATATAATCCATCCATGAAGCAAGGAGTTATTATGTGTAATGATTTAATTAGGTCCTACATACATATGTTTTATAAAGCATAGAAATATACTATATGCCTATACCTGAATTAGATGTGATCCCCAATTTTTTTGGTTTGTCTTTAGTTTCTTTTTTAGAAAAAAGATAATCACCAAAACTTCTGTTTTTGGAAGATATAACATAAAAGAAATACTACATTTTAATTAATCTGTCTATAATATGTTTCATATACCGGTAATCTTGTGCTCCTTGTATCTGATCTTTATCATGAAATACTATTTGCCAGGAAGTAAGAAGAAAGCAGAGCTCTGCAATACTCAAGATGAAGATGGCTTGGTCCTTGTAGCCAACACTTACACATCACACTTACGTATCCTGAACCATAAAGTAATACAATATGTGAAGTAAAATGATAGCTTCCAGGTGAAATGTGAAAATACATTTATATTAATATATAAGGTTTAATCTTTCACTATGCTATAATCTTTTTCTATACTAAGCAGATAACGAATTGTGGCTTAAGTTCTTAAATGTTCTTCCCAAACTTCATAGGGTTCCTATTTGCTATTTTTGATTTTCCTCAAAAATATAAAATCCATAAAAAAGACAAAAAGGAAAAAATAAAGTAGTTTATTATTTAGTAGAAGACTGAAAAAAAAATCTTCCAACGCACCAACAGGTTTTTATGTCACCATATGGCATATGACCCTTAAGAATTACAAGGAAGGCCTTGCTGATATTACTGGCAACATGAATCTGCAGATAATCATCAATGAAATATATAGGTGACAACATGACACAGAAGTCTGCATGAGATATATCGACAGTGATTTGTTAACAGTAGACAAACCAGAAGAAGCTCTTGTATGCTAATTTAAATATAATACATACAGAATAATGAACAGTAAGCTCAATGTTCAGCCAGAGTCCACGTGTTGGCACCACAGTGCTTTAATGCAAACAATGATGGATTGTAAATGGCAAATCAGTCTTTATAAATGAACAACAGAGATATTTATTGTCACATGAAGAGATATTTATTGTCAGATTTCAATACACACGATCAGGGGTCGCCAAAATGACATCAATGTTAGGAGCCAGCCAAAATGATGCAAGATCAGCCGGGTTATTTTAGGAATCGGTGAAGTTTTAATGTATAGAGACATTTGTGAAGTTTAATTGTATATATAAAATCCATGCAGTTCCCAAAAGTAGGGCTAGGAGCCAGAAGCAACATCTAGTAGCCGTGGTTTCTTGTCTGGCCCAACCTCAACACAGGATAACTGTAGAGTAATGAGGCTCAGGACAAACCGTAATGTGTTTCTATATTTACATGGTGCTGTGCTCATTATATATATATATTATTTACAATATTATACATCATTTGGGTGCTAGATGTAAAACAAACCCTCTAAGATCTAGTGAGACCAAGCTCTCAAGATTTTTCCTTTGTGACCTTGGTCACCTTAGCATGTACTAGCTCTAAACATGTTTTTTCAAGGGTATAATTTGTCTACATGAACACACACCCTCCCCTAGCATTTATAAATCTTACTGGCTCCTAACAACTCTGTCTAGCTATTTAATTTTATGTATTTTCTTCCACCCCTGTATTTAAAATGTTACTGCCAAAAAACAATTTTGGTTCCCGGCGGGACAGAACAGTGAAGGATCCTGCCGTTAGTTTTACTGAGGTACTGTAACAAACAGCATCTATGAGTTTCATCAGGCCCATTATGCAAGGAGAGGAGCTTGTATTAGTATACATGCATACATGTGTGATTATACATACATATACACACACACACACACACAGTAGACTCTCGGTTATCTGGCACCCACAGGGATTGGTAGATGCCAGATAAATGTAGTTTCTGGTTGCTTGAGAGTTACTATTAGAAAAGGCCTAGATTAGCTGCACATAGGATGCTCTGCTAAGTATATTTGTCAGTGAGGGCTGTTCTAGCAGCAGCAGCTTTCATCCCTCACTTACACACTGGTACGTTCGGCTGGAGGGTGCAGTGCTAAGCCCGTGCAATGTAACACCAACACTGCACTGGCTCGGTCACTCATGCCTATCTGTACAGTAAATAAATAGTACATTTATGTCCACATTTGAACATCTAAAACAAGCTTAATGCTGGCCCCACACTGATGAGAGGCAGTAAACTCGAAACAGCTGTCTGTGGATAGGTTTCTTGGCTTGTGCAGAATCCATCCTGCACTTTGCTTAAAGCTGTGTAATACAGAGGACATGTTTAAAACTGTATTGGATTACAAGAGCGAACGCTTCGTGGGCACATTTGCATGTCCCTGCCCAGGTTCCCAGAGTGCAGTGTAATAACAGTATTTCTCGGAATTGTGAGCAGGAAAAAAGATTTTTTTTTTTTTACTTGTGTTAGATGTTTAAATGTGAACACAAATGCACTATTTACTATATATATATATATATATATATATATATATATATATATATATATATACACACACACACACATCCTCATGTACTGCTGCCCACACCATCAGAGATCATGAAAGCGAGCCAATGTAAAGTCTGCTGTATTTAAATCAATAGAGGCTCGGTCATAAAACGCAGGTCTCAAACTTTGCGCTTACTATTAACATTTCCACACACAGAGAATAGCAATGCTGTGCTGTGAGTGAGCTAAGTTTATATTTAAAATACCCTGTGTTCAGATGCAAGCAACTGTGTCTTATGTCGTTCAAAATCCTTCCTAAAATAAACTTTTCCATGACTGCATTGGGTCGACAAGCGAATCGCACATAATGTTTCTATTCATCACAGCTACACACATTGCTCCTACAGCAATAACTTGGGACCACACTCACAAGAGACCATCTGAATTATACCAAGACACAGTATTTAGGGCCGTCACAAACTGACTCGGGTAGAATCATATACTAATCGTATTTTAATATTTGGTGTTATTTCTATTATATATCATTTGAACGGTTATTAATTAAATGCCAAAGGAGACCATTTTCCTTGGAGACAACATGACATAAATATGATAACTCACTGTTTTTGAGCTTCATAATCCTGAGTCACACTGACAGGCTCTAAAGCAACAAATCCTGAGAGCCAGGGAGCTACGGCTCCTACAATTTGAGTTCTGGCACTATGTTGTCTAGTCTTCATGTGTCTAGATAGATACCATTCCCTGGCTACTAAAACATATTTGGATGGCTCCTTTCAAAGCTGCATAATCCTAAATTTCAATAAACTCAAAAGTAAATCTGAAGAATATGTTGGGATTTACTATTTGGAAGAAGCAGAGAAGAAACAAAATAAAATGATCCATACACACATATACCAACTATAAACTATAACATGACATGCTTCTAAAAATGCAATGGTGGGAATCCAGATTTCCCAGGAGCCATTTGGCTTCAGTGATGTTGTCCAAGAAAGTAATAAATCTGACAAGTAACACAAAAGGACTCAAACACTAACACAATGAAGCAGCTATAAAAGGGGCATTTTACTATGAAAATTTACTACATTCTTCAAAGCAATGACTGATAACTGGGAAGCATTATAATGTGTCAAAAACAATAATTACAACACCACCACCCTGTCATCAAACTATTCTTAATTATTATCTCTGCAGGACGCTATAACGCTGAATGCCGTCACAATTCATACAATCACTATGTGTTCTCATCCAAAGATTCTGACCTCAAGTATACTTTACCCACACAGTCCTTGTTTACCCTGTCTTTATCTGTATGTGTCTGTTTCCTAAACTCTTTGGATAGTAATACAATTAATTCAGGAACCAAAACTTTCCAAATGTTAAGCTAGCAAAACGGTTCTTGCAATTATATAACCCAACTTAAAACATAGTATATTCTAATTAATTTCATTAACCTCTACAATATTTGTGATTATAGAAAATTACTGATACGTACAAAAAACAATAATATTCCTGACTCATCGTGTAGGTCTCTGCATCTTGGACTGTACATTGGCCTGTTTCTCAGTGAATAGTCTGAACTCTGGCTTATTTTGAAAAGCAAACCAAGCTTCAAATATAACATGTATGACACCATATATGAGGAAAGTTACTTTCACAAAGATGCAACATAAAGAAAACTGAAAAAAGGCAAAATTTAATATCCCTTTTGTTGGGACCAATTTATGAACACATTATATTGCATTACTTGAAGGAACAGTAGAGAGACTACTTATATGTCACTAAAACTAAAATCAGATCTCTATTCACTTTTGGAGGCACAGAACAAACTGGTCTTTGCTTTCTAGAATAAGTCCCATTTGGTGGTTTACATAGGGGTTATATTCAATTTATACCTCATTTACACTATTTGTAAAAGGTAAATAGGAAGTGTTGTACTCTTCATATAAGTCATTGCCTACTCCTGCAAGAGGGGCCGTCATACCATCTAATGAATGGTAAAAATAAGTAAGCAGTCGCAACTCGTTTGGTAATACAGTGGAATTAATTAATCCACATGACAAGGAGAAGATACAGCTTCATAGAATTTACTTCTGAAAAAATAGGTTTTCGATCTATTTAAGCTTTGTTTAAGTGTCTTTTCAATAATCAATATCAATGTTATTTTACCCCAGGACAGTGCCTGTATAATAAGTACAATGATTGCGGATACACACTAAATCCAATACTTGTACTACCTGGAAGTTGTACAAGTATTTCGGCAGATATAAATGTAGTGATCTGTACCAAGTATTCACCAAATACATAAAGAAATGGCCTGATATTGTTTGAGGGTAACTATCTCCTATTACAACAAGGGAAGATCCTGATGACCCATGGAAAAAGGATTTCAACAGATATTGATGTGGAAATGATTACAGCAGAATTACATTTCTACTTATTTCTCAAATCCCAACCCAATGCATTGATTACATACACCAGGAGCATGAGTAATAGACAGACAATAGCTCATATTTCTGTAATCCGTTCCATAGAAAATGTCCTTTTCCCCACAAACACCCAAGGTATGGAATGTAAGTGGGAGTAACTTACAACCAACTTATTTCCATGTAAGATGGTGATATCTTTCAAACATCTATGTGTTTCTTACAAGTAATAAGGTATAGACCATTTTCCTTATGAGTCTCAAACTCAAAAATAGTACAAATATTACATATAAGCAGCAAAATAAAGAAGTCCTTGCAAACACAGAAATATTTGTGACATATACATATAGTGTATACATTCTTCTTTTTCATAAATCCAATGATGATCTCTGTGAGCCTAAGTTCTGAGCTTTAAATACAAACAATGTACTGATCAGTTAAGAAAGAGAAAATCTGTTTATGAAATAGTTAAAAACTCCAAGTCTTATATCTAAGTACTATCAGTAGAAGATCATGTATTCTTACTCTGTATTCTCACCCAACATCTGCCTGAAGTCATTAAACGCTACATAATCTGAACCTACCTTCAGTTTTAGCAATTCTGCTTTAATAGCTCTTCTGTCAAACTGAGCAATGTCTGAACAGTTAGTAGCAGCTAAAGGTTTGGAAGATCTCTTTATTCCAGCCCAGACGCCTGCAGGAGAGTGAAAGATCAACTGCAACATTTCTCTCCACTGCGCTTTACTTCCATCTGGGAAAGGGGGATTTGTGTGAGAGGTAGGTATCCTTGATGCATCTTTTACTTCTCACCGGTGGAAGGGATTTCCTTGGTGGCTTTTAATTTCACAAAGCACCAGAGATCAAACGTTTAAAACACTGATAGACTTACTCTGGTAGCATCTATAAAACCTGTGGACTAATGTTGAGGAGCCCAAGATTATATATACACCAAGGCTAACAATCTGTAAGACGCCACTGGGCATTTAAGTGAGGGGGAGGAGGGTAATTTTCTACAAAACAGCACATTCAGTTTTTGGAGTAAGCAATTAGAGACTTCCGAGGTGGAAGAGCAAGTAACAAATTGTGGAGCTAATCCTGAATTGCAGCAATCACTAGCATCACAGGTTTGGGATGATCTCATGCCTCGTATTAGCTGGGGATCAATGGGGTTAGACACACAAAGTCAGAGCAGGGATTTGGTCTCATGATAGTGCTGGAAAAAGCCCAGGAACGCGAAGACTTTGAATGCAAAAAATGTACTTCAGGTATCTAAATATTATATTTAAGGGTAGAACCTATTTAAAAGAACATGCACATTCACAAGCTCCTAATATGAATGCCCACCCTTGACACATTCTAAGGTGTTGGGACACTTTTGGAAAAGCTATGACTCAATTACTAAAGGGGGTACTAAAATTCTATAAAATGTGGTTAGTCTAACCAGTGAGGACACCCCAATGTTCTAGTGAGGGAAAGCAATGTGAATATCAACTTACACAGAATAAGCAAATAATTACGTTAACAGTCAAAAGTAGGATTTCAGAAGCCACCATACCAAAGTCTTGCTTTCACCTATTTATTGTAAATGCAGAAATGTATTAAGCTCAATGAAATTATATATATATTTGTATTATCATTATTTTTATTAAAGGCAGATACATGAAGTACAAAATTATATTCTCGTTCGTTTAGATAAGCTAAATCACCAATATATTTTAACATTGTGAGAATATGTAATATTTCTTTTTATCTGTTATAGAAATTCTGAATGCTTTTTTTTTTTTTTTTTTACACAGGTGCCAGACATTTATTTCTCCTTTTACTCAACTACCCCCCAGTGTTGAAGATAATGACTGTATGTTCACAAGTAATACTATAGTGTTACTGTGTCATGCTGATGTTTTAATTACATATGCTTCAGTATAACTGACTTTTTGAAGAACCAAAAAGAAATGTGTAATGAAACAGAAAATGTAAAAGGGAGGCTGAAATGTAAAAAAAACATTTTGAAGCTGAACCTGAAGAGGACACGCTCCAGGTTGGAAATAATTGACCCCAAACCTGATTTAAATGTGTCGGCTAGCTCTAATATGCTCTTCCCAGAGTAGAAATGTGTTCTAATAATCTAATCTGAACAAGTGTAATCTTTCCAACTAAATACAGCTTCGTTGACATTAAAGTGCCATTGAATGCCCCAACAAAAGTATTTAAATGTTTTCATTAGCCAATGATTATTGAAAAAGGCATATTCAATATTCTACTTTCCAATAATGTCAAAGCCTGCAGCCAATCTGATGGTCTCCTTCCCCTATGAGAGAGGAATTGACTTTGAAAAGAACTTTAAAATATATATTTTTTTTATTATTTTTAATAATCAGTGGGTTAATTTATACATCAAGCTCTTGTTAGGACATTATAGATGGTCTTTAATAAAAATTGCGAAAAACATTATGTGTCTATTTTCTACTGACAAAGATTAAGGGGGAAAAAGCTTGCAGGTAAAAAAAATTATAATAATTACCCTTGAACACTTTTTCACAAGCCCGCCGAGGCCGCTGTCAGTTATTCGTTGTGTACTCAGTGGCGTACAAAGGATTTATAGTTTTCCCCTTGGTCCCCCAAGAATCTTTTACAAAAGCAGGCTACAAATTGCTTTCACAGCGCTAGCATTAAATAAATTGAGAAAAACTGTTTGTCAATAATAAATCATCCGGACATTAGCGTATATCTGTATATTGACAAAAATAGTGTGCCTAGATAACTCTTACATGTATTCACAGGCATATAAAAAAGAGTAATTTATGGAAGGTCCGCTGTATCATAAGTCACCTCTTGGCAAAAGGTCTATAAATATAACTGCGGAGTAGAGGACTCAGTATAGATAACTAGTAACGGTTTATTATTTATTTGTAACCGTTTAAGCACAGTAGGTCAGGAAACATTGGCTCATACAATTTTACCTCAAGCTGCTAACTTTTTAGTTTATTTCATATATATACTGTGATTTGTCTCCAAAAAATGATGTTTCTCAGTTTTTTTAGTTTCTAATTTCCAACATGATTCACATTTTTTTGAATTTGAGTATACTGTTCGTTTATTACTAGAAACTGCAAAGAACTCAACTACATTTAATAATAGTGATCCCAAGTCTTCAAAATTGGTTACAGAGCTAACGAAAAAATTACTATGTGATAGAAATTAACGGGGAAAAGGAATAGACTGTGATGGGAAGAAATGTGAATGGACACTTGTGACCCCTAGCCTGCTTATTACGCAAAGAAAGTTAAAGGGATATTGTGAGTAAACATTTCTAGAATGCATTTAAAAAATATGTTTAAGTATGAATACAATGTATTCCAAAGGGAAAAAAATGAAATACAGCTTGGGGAACATATATTGTGACAAATAGAGGTTTTAGGAGGAATTGTTTGCCGCTCCTCTTGCTCTGTAATCGTGAAAACTATCAATGGGAACCGATTGTAAATTCAAAATGTCCTCCAGTTATTAAAATTCTTTGGAAATTAACACCTGGCTAAATATAGGTGGTCCTGGGTTACAAATGATCGGACTGACAAACTACCCCTACTTAAGAATGGGCTCCCAATGCCTTTTGTATGAGTTAATATATGTTCTATTTGAACTAAAGAAACATCACAATGTTCTGTAACGTATTACAGCACAAGGGTAATTTTATTACTACACTGTATTATTATTACCACATATGAGCCATTATATTATTACTCATCGGGGATCCGACTTACATACAAATTTGACTTAAGAACGTTCTCAGGAACAGATCTCGTCCTTAATCCGGGGACAGGCTGTATAGCAAATTGATCTACGGATGACTGAACAATACTTCCTTGTGTCTTTGCTTACTATATTAGTTCAGGCTGCGAGGAGGTGCAAGGACTTTACACTCTTGCGTGCTGCTTTAATATTAGTTTTCAGATTGATCATATTCCACAGCAAAAAGTAAAAGATAAAATGTTTAAAACATTACAGACAATGTGTGATTATGGGTTTAAGAGTTTACACCACAGTTCTACTAAGGCCACAGACAAATTGTAACTCACAAGTACTACATATGCAAAAATATTACACCAACAAATTATTTCCAACACAAGCAAATCTACAGTCAAAATGCTAGAAGGTCATGAACACCCAATACATCAAGCAAAGAAAAGACCTGAGCCCATATATCACATCTGATGTGCCTATTTACCTAAGTGTAGAACACCTTATCAGCCAGGCATTCATTGGCATGGCAATTTACAAGCCTTTGATTGGTAAAGGCTATTGTCCTTTAAATATATTACCTCAGAATAACACACAATCTCCTTACAGGCCATTGTATGGCTGGTTTCACATATCAGGCCTCTAAACAGATAACACTGAAGGGCTGATTGTGACAGGCTATTTTGGGAGCTGGTTAGCACTGTGTGTTTAATTCTTAGCACTTGATTCTCACTGTAACTTGTCAGCAATTACAGAAACTTTAACGTGTTGCTAGGCAACCTAGCAGGCATAATTTGGTACCAGCTGAAAGCTGTTATTCAGTCAGCACCCAAAGCAGAGCCAACACCACATAACTCAATCCGGGCACAATACATGTAATAGTCAGGGGTGCACAACAGGAGTGTGTGTAAACTCCTTATATATCAATTGTACAATTTCACTTTAATCCCGTATGGACTGATGTGCCACATTCATTAAACCGAGAGGCTTCTCCATATTCAGGTAATGCCACTATCTACTCACACTTCAGTGAATACACGAAATAGTAATAAAGGGGCTACAGAGGGCCTCCTTAGTGAATTAAACTCTCGTGTAAACACAATTTTTATTCTAATCCATTGGTATATAAAATTCTACAAAATTAGGGAATTAACCAGACTAGTAAGTAGCCGGGTAATTATGTGTATATAGTTACATATAGAATAACCACCACACTTTGAGTCGGACTTTAAATATCATGAATCATGGCTCACTGGTGCATTGTCTAACACCTAAACTTCTAAAAAGAAGATAACAGGAGGACAAAATGTAACGTTTGTGTGAAGAAAATATATAGGTAAGGAACAGAAAGTGGGTCGTGATAAAAACAGCAGAGCAGGTCATGCATGGGATACGTATAAAGCCATCATGAGCCAAAATACTGTAACTAGATAGAATGAGAAGAGAACATGGGTCTATTAGTTCTTATCCACTGTGAAATCTGTTTATAACTAAAGTTTAAGTCTGGATGCTGTAGGAAGTCTTTCTATATGATGATTGGTAAAAGGATTGACCCAGGGATCTGTTACCTACAAAAAGAGTTCTCTAAAGGTAGGTAAGGCTTGATTAAAAAAAAAAAAAACTTTATTAAAAACTTTTACTGCATTTAGACAATGCATTACCATTTAAATCATGCCACAAGCTGTAGCAGAGCCAGGTCACTCCACCCTCTGAAAGGATGTAGTATATTGCTGCTAGCAATATACACAAACACAGCTTTCAGTTACCTTCCTCTATCCTACAGCAAATATGCCTGTTTGGAAAGCATTTCACTATGGGCGGCTCTCACTCCAGAAACAATACATCATCCAGGGGGAGTAAGAGATAAGGCGCACATATTTCTGGGGCCATGATTTTTTATTTTTTTTTAATATTACACAATAGTGCAAAATAGTACATAAAATGCTTAGAAAATTATATTATTAAGCCCTATTCTTTAGAGAGCCTTTTGAAGTGTGATGATAGATAGATAGATAGATAGATAGATAGATAGATAGATAGATAGATAGATAGAGCTTGTGAAACTTTGGAATTAGCAAAAGTTTAATCAATAGCTTTTCTGATCTTTTTAGGTCCATAACACCTAACAGTCAGAGATACACTTTCAATATGATAATCCATTGCAGACATTAAGAAATTGCTAAATTGGAAAAAATATTGAAATTGGGAGACAGCAGAAGCGGATGGGATGTAGAATATCCAACTGTTATCATATAAGTAATTCAGGACATTACTAGCCTCCAATTATTTCTGTAAAATATGCTTGATCAATAACACCCTGAATATGCAAACACACCTTTACTGGGAGAGCAGGAGGTGAGAGAAACTGATCTATGATCCAAAACTACCTGAAAACTGTGACGGAGTTCCCTTTACATTCATAGCACCTTCAAACTATTTCAGAGCTATAGTATATGTTAGCAATTTATAACAATATCATCATATGTAAAAAAAAAATAATAATAATCTGCCCTGAGTGGTAAAATTATATCAGGTGTTACAAAATGTCTAACTAGTTTGTAAGTTTTATTCATTTGTGTCAATCACTGCTTATATTATAGTGGCCCAAATAGGGGCGAGACAGATGAGAAAATATTCAGATGTTTATAAATCCCAGGGAAGGGTGTATGAATATAATAAAAACAATCAAAAAAAAGTTAGGAGCTATTACTAAAATTGTAGGAACTGTTTATATAGAAACTAGTGACTGCACAACATTTAATACATGTATTAGCACTATTTAGGGGAAAACCAACACATCAATCCAACCCAGAAACAAGAAAAACAATCCCAATGGATTAAAAAAAAGAGTTCCTCAATAAATTAAAAGATCAAATATATTGGATGCTACATAAGTGAATAACACAATATATAAAATGATAGACAAGCAAGGTAATTGGACACTATCAACAGTAACAGAAATAGAAATGCTGTAGAGTCTAACGTGTATATGTCAACACTATTTCAGCAGCTAATCAGTTATATTATCACATGGCCCTGCATTAGTGAAATTAAAATTGCCATAAAGATCAAATTCTCCACATTCATTGAATGTTTATTTATCTAATATGCGATATACCAATAAGCATAAGATACATTAAGAACACTCTGGCAAAGAGGAGAGCTTCTCTGAACCAATGGCTCCTACAGAGTTGAGTTGGTAGGGTTGGAGTTTTGGTGGTGTGCTTATGCTTGCGTTTCCAACAGTGGCTGCACATAGGGATTACGGTTTGACAAAAGTGGAGCTGACTCATGGGATCAATTATATGGCAGGAGAACAATCTAATTAACCCCTTCCCAGCCAAGAGCCATAACCCATTTAATATGCAATTACACTGGAACATATAATACAGACATAACGTTATATAAAATAGTAGAGTGTCAAAGTCATCTCAGAGGTTACACGCCTGCAGAACCATTACTGAAATAACAGGGAATTAAAAGGTTAAATGAAGCAGAATAGAATAGACTGTTGCTGTTAACCAGATGCACGTACTAGGTACCACTTCTCCACTAGCTGTATAATTTTTCGCTAATCACCATAGAAACCCACACTTATCTCACTTGGAAGAGACGTGGAGATTTTTCTGCTTCAACTTCTATGCGTACATTAAAAATGTGTGACTTCCTTTTATAAATAAAATATATAAAAGCAGACGATGTAATTTTACTAGCTAGATTATCAAGATATTTAAATTGTTGCGTTGCTAAGGAAACAGAATATTTGAAGACATGATTAAAAAAATTAAAACAAATACATGCTGACAAGCAACATGTACCAGCTGCTGCCAGTTACGGGCTAGTGAATTTGAGTTTTAGAGTACCATAAACAAAAAATCTTTAAAAATCATTACGATGCACACTCTTCATCCCCCCCAGGACCCACAACTTCTGCAGTTTTAGTATACGGAATATATATATATATATATATTATTTGATATATATTTATTTTAAATCAACATGAATGATACTTACTGAATGTTTTTCCTGCTGGCCCAAAACTCCATGGCTGGATGAGAATGCAAGAGGTTTCATAATGAAGAAACAGAGGCTGAAATGAATTTAAACATCATGTGCAAATTTCTGAAGGACGGCAAGCTCACATCCACAGACATGCAGGAGAAACGAGAACACGAGTGGGAAATAATCTTAAAAACATCCGAGTGCAGCAGAGAGGGAGGCTGTTGGAGAGCAACGAAAAATCTTTAAGCTTTGAATGCAGTAAAGCAGTCCGCACAACAGCATCTGTCTCCATGTTTTACAATGCTGGGAGCCACAGCATCTCAGTATGCAAAGTGACTCATGAAATCTTATACATCCAGCATTCTTTCAGAGAAGCAAGACCATAGCTGAAACTGAAGAATAGGAGGAAAAGAAAAGAAGAGGGGGAGGAGGGAGGGGGAGGATTGGAAGTGGTGGGGGTGAGGGGTGAGAAGGAAAAAAAAAAAGCTAAAATGGCTGACCGCCCACAGAGTCCTTTCCAAAAAGGCTTAATACTGTATTGGATTAGTCAGAGAGCAGGAGCCAGCCATCTGAAAGCAGCCAGGCATTGTAAATAGTCCAGCTTCATTTGCAATTGCAGGTTTACAGATACTTGCTCTCACTCTGACATACATGCATATAAAAAAAGAATGTGCTAGTAGTGAGTGTATGTGGGAGGAGGAATCAGGGCTGAGAGTGAAAAAGAGATCCTCCTCCTGGATGCTAATGATGCAGACCCAACACTGACCAGTGATCTCTGCTACAATCAGCTAACCAAGTTTGAACAATTAATCATAGCTAGGTGACATTGATGGACATTTAATTTAATGATGTCTGCCCCCGTCAAATTAGACAAGCCCAGAAGAATCCCTAGGAATACCGTAACATACAAACACACAACATAGCCCCCCTCCTCACTAGTACCCAGAGAGTCAGAATGTAATATGCCAATATAATTACATTATTGTGCTTACTTTGGAGGACCATGGCTGCAGGCAGTTGGCATAGCAACGCACAAGGAAAGCCATTTCCTGGGTAGCGAGAAGGCTTCCTTTGCTAAATAAGAAATAAATTCCTCTTAGGAAGGGAACGGCATTGCTGCTTCCTGCCGAAAAAACAAGAGACCGCAGTGTGTCTCCTAACCTGCACAGAATGTGCTGGGCTAGTGATGTAACAGTAAGCAGATTTCTCTCTTTCGTCTCTTCTCTCCTCATATTCTGAAATATTCAACTCACATGAAAGGCACATTCCTCCAGGATCGCCCCCTCACGTTCTTAACTCTTTCAGGCGTTAAGGTAAAAATGGACAACTCAGAGAGTCAGTGGCAGCCTCCCATCTGTGTAACAGCAGCTTTTAGAGGGAGGGATTCCACTGAATGCTGATGCCTAATCAGCCCAATGAAGTCAAGGTAAAGATAAGGCGCAATGAGCAATACATCATCCAGAAAGGTGCTCCTGTTTAATCACTGTTTTCCCTTAAAAAAAAAAAAAGCAGACACACCCATGCACTACCACTGCACCCCCCAGGCTACATGGTGAATACCCTCTAAATGGATAAAACATGCTTACCTGACCTTTGAATGACTCCCACAGACCCTCAAAATAAAATCCTCCATTAAATATTTAGCAGAATCATGGCTGCAGAGCAGAGAGTTATTTTATTTGTGCTGCCTAAAGCATCAGTGGCAAAACAAGGTAACCTTGCAGCATACAGCTTGTGAGAAAAGTAATGCTTAATAGGGGCCTCCTTGTTAATTAGCATTATGCTGCCAAGCATGAAAACATAGTACCAATGCTTTTAATGGGGAAAGGTTTTATAGAACTTGAGATGCCCCATAAAATGAGTACACAAATAGGGAACTAAATGATGTGCGCTTCTTTGCAGTTAATTTTTAAGGTGTGGGCCAAGCATAAATCAGATTTTATGTGGAAATAACATTCCTAGAGTAGTCAGATGCTGTAGTCACACCCTGTACCTGCATTACTTATGCCTACCTCTGCAGCTCAATCTGTGTGTGCTTTCTACAGCACTCATTTATACATACACATAGAAAGGCAGCATCCATGGCAGCCCCTATTGCATGGTAAACTCATCTCAAACACCAAATATCTTGGGCAAACTCCTTAAACGCCACTTCAAAAAGTTATTGGATGGAGGTTGTGCAACAAGTGACACTAACGAGAGATATATATTCACTTACATCAGCCACCATCCTGTTTTCCAATTTGGTGAAAAATATGGAGAAGTAAAGTGACTGGGCACAAAAATCTGTGTCCAATGTCCAATTCTAAATTATTAATTGTCAGATAGAAATAGTGGCATAATGTGTTGAAATTATAGAAAATTATTATATCAAAATAATTGTCTTTTAGAAAAATGAGGAATGCAGGAACAAGATTTGGGGGTATATGAGAAAGTATTACTTTACAGAAAGAGTACATAAGTGGAACACCTTTCCAATGGAAGTGGTAGGTTAAATACAATTAAGGAGTTAAGCATCGCTGGGATAAGTATAAGGTTATAATTAAGCAAACATTTAGGTAAATATAATGGGCAGAACAGATGTGTCCTTTTAGTTCTTATCTGCCATCAATCTATGCTTCTATACTTCAACGTAAATACATTGAGCAGCACTTGCAATTCTCAGAATAGCTTCCTCAAGCCCATTTCCCACATGGCTATGGGATTGAGCTTGTGCAACAGGTAAGCCTAGTGGGAAATCTATAGCATTCCCACTGGGTACAGAGCAGGCTTGACCCTGTTTAGCTTTTGAGATCAGATTGGATCAAGTGCATACACGGCAGTAAAGCTGCAGGAGGTAGATCTATACCTTACTAATGCTGCAGCCATCATCTTTTTCTCGAAGTTGGTGAAATGTAGTCTAATGGAGAAGTAAAGCCAACACACAGACACAAATACATTGTCTGCATCTAAATTATATGAAACGTTCTGTGACTATACTGAACTTCAAGATTGTTATCAGACAGAAGCAGGTACACGCAAAGCAAGTGAACAGGATAACACTGGCAACTTAGAAAAATAGGTGTTGAAAAGAGGAAAAATAGAGGGTGGTACCAAGCACAAAACAATTTGCTTATACCAGAAAATGACTTCCCTTTCCCCATCCCTTCAGGAAGCTCATACTTCACAATTTGCTTTTCTTACTGTGAAATAACGATAAAATGATTTTTCATTTACAAGCAGTAACAAAGTGCCAAATTAAAAGTCATCTATCAAGCAGCTTTAAATTGCAATAAATTATCAGGACCTTTAGGCCATGCAGCTAATCTGCAAAACAGAAACACTTACCGAATGTAGACTAAAACATAGAAACCCTGGCACAACAGAGATATTCAAAAGAGTATCAGGGGCCAAAAAGGATATTACAAATTAAAATAAATTACTAAATAAAGAAAAAAACACAATTCTAAAAATGTCTTGAAGAGAAATGGAGTACACAGGACAGAGATAGCCAGAGATAGCCAGAGTTTGTGTTATTTATTTAATGTACATACTGTACTTTTCACTACAGAATATGTTGGCACCTTGTAAATAAATGATAATAATAATAATAAAAAATAATAATATACATAAACAATGACAAGAGAGCTTAGGAAGATAACGTACATAAACCATGACTGCTAATACTTATCTAGTTCAAACCTCATAGAAACAGCAGAGAGTGGCATCCCAGAGAACATGTCCTTGTCCATAACCATACATTGCTTTCACAGTTCTGGGAAAATGTAATTTCCACACACTCCATCATCTTACTGAGTTTAACACGAACACCTCTGCCCTGTACATTTTCCAAATCAATTCACATAAAAATGTTCAAATATATTGGAGAATACTTTCAAACAAGAGATTAATGTGGATCGCTACCTTGCCGTGGTAAAGGGGCTTGTGTACTTCAGTGAAGCTGTGAGCTATACCATGTAGGGTCACTCATGATGGTCAGGTCTAAACAGAGAGATCAGACAAATCGTGGTCTGCTGGAGAAGGAACTGGCAACCCACTCTAGTATCTTTGCCAAGTAAACCATATGGATTGGCCCAATCAGAAATACAGGCAGATGTGACTGGTGTGCTGTGATCCATATGGTCACTAAAAGTAGGACACGACTGAAGGAATCAACAGCAACAACGATTATTAACCTACAGTTTTGCTATAATTTAGTTCTTTGCACCATATTAACCATTACAGGCGTGACCCAGAAGCGCACAGAGATGTGGCCTACTCGCTTTTTCCACCTTTACAGACTTTATTTTACCCACAACAAACATTCACAGGTGGAGGAGTTTATCTTGGTCACAGAAATAAATGTAAATGGGTCTTTGGGGAGGAACCAGTGAGACAAAATTTGAGTTTGTCAACAAGCTAAAGGAGCAGAAGTAAATAAGCCCTATTGTTTGTACATATATAACCTTGTAAAGGCAACATTATAGCCACAATTTGCATACAAAAAGAAAGAATTTGCTGACACTGCCCTTCAGGTATGGAGAGAAACAAAAAGGTTTTCCCTTCACCTACTGGGAGAACGTATATATAAATATATATAAACAAGAGCTTTCAGCTTAATCTGCATTGATAACTAGCGACAACAGACTGTTTGCAATCACCGTATATCTGTGCAAAGTAGAACATGTATAGATCACAACCATCACTAAGGAACATGGTGGTGATTTATTTTTCTATATGATATTTTGAATAAACTAAACTCGATAATGGGAAAGAAGTTTCTAGAAGGCCAACTTTTTTTTTAAAACTTTTATATAAAAATTATGTTTTTTTTCTTGCAGCTGAATGTACTGCTATTTTTTAAGGAAGGTGTGTCCTTGTAAACGAACAAGCTTTGCATGAGACCTAATGAACTTGCAGATTTTGATGCCACTATGGAAACACTAAGGGCCTCATTCAATTGCGATTCAGCCAATTGAATAGGGCTTTATATAAGCGCATAGCATTTTTACAGAAGTTTTTAGTTAGTGAAAACCTTGCTTTTGGATAGAAGTTCACTAACTAATAACATCTGTAAAAAAATATGCTATGTGCTTATATAGAGCCCTATTCAATTGGCCAAATCACGTCATTAGCATATGCCGGTAAGGAAGACGTGCTGCTGCGTCAGGATCAGCTTATCGGAGCATAGTAGCAAGTAAGTAGGAAGGGGAGAGGGTGTAGCAAGGAGGAGGTTATGGGGGAAACATGATGATGATGATGATAAGGGGGAGGGAGTAGAAGGAGGATGATGATAAGGGGGGGAGAATGATAAGGGATGAAGGAGGAGGATGATGATGATGATGATGATGATGATTATAAGGGGGGAAATGAGGATGATGATCAGGGGGGGGGAGGACCCTCTTTTCCACCCTCAGCTTATACTCGGGTCGGCTTATACGGGGTATATATATATATATATATATATATATATATATATATATATATATATTTATTTCACACACCTCTTCTCCCTTCAGAGTTGTTCGATGATGACTACGTCAAGGACATGCCCGAGCGGTGTGTAACATCATCATCACGCAACTCTTACGTTCCCAGCAGAGAGAAGGAAGCTTCACTCAACACATTAGTCAGCTGTCTGGTGCCCATAGCCCTAAGCTTAAAAACACTCATGTAGGAAGCCCAAAGGTCCTTAAATTTTGTTTCCGATTCCTTACCTTTTCAGTTACTTTACATGTATTAAATATACTTTGTTCTCTGGACTCTTCCAAAGTATGAATCACTCCTTGCTAGGCTAGCTGTGTCCAAAACTTTTATAAATATCTAGCTCTGCTTTCGGCAAATTCAGTTCTCAAGTGGATTTATGCATATGTAGCCATATATAGGTCAGTCAGTGCCCCACCACTGCTCTTGCAAGATAATCTAACATTTTAGGGCTGAAGTTGTCCACCCCTGCTATATATAAAAATAGGATATCATATATAACTAGCAAAAAAGTAAATAAACATACACATTTTTTAAAAAGGGACTTCTGTAAGTGGGTTGGTGTCCTGGTTTGTGCATAATCCATTCCAGTGCTGTGAAATACCGCGTGCACAAGCTTAAAAAGGAGCCAAGTATAAAATGGTTATTGGATTATTAGAGTGAGCGCATATTGTGGCCTCATTGGCATGTCCTGCCCAGTTTTACCAGAGTGCAGTGCATCAACTCTATTTCTGATAAATTGGAGCAGGAAATAAGTTTATTAACTTATTTTTCAGACATTCAAACGGAATCACTAATATACTATTACATGTTTTATATATATAATATATTCACTGGTATTGAGAATACCAGTGTCTCACACTGAGCTGCTTCAAGCAGACAGGGATATACTGTGTCTCTAGCATGACAAGATACTGCCTATGTGAAGTCCAGCCTTGTGGGTGTGACTTTAGGTCACATACGTGAAACATGGCATCATATATTAGAGAGGCGCCAGAGGTAAAAAACAGTTACTATGGGGACTTCTTACAAGTAAGTATACATTTAAATGACAATTACATTGAGGAGGATAAAATTAATTAAGTCATCTAGTTAAAACATTTATATAAAACAAAAATGCCTAAAGAATCCCTTTAATAATATAGCAAAATGTCAGAATTTAATATAACCCAGATGCAGCAAGATACCCGGATGCCAGAGTTAAAAAGTAGCATATAAATCCTTAATGCTCAAGAGAAAAAATGTCTTCAGTCTAAGTATCTGTGTGTAAACATCTGTGCATATCCTGGTTCTACCTTGCCAGTAAAATACTCTTAAAATTCTATCCATGACAAGATGAGCAGTGCTAATAAATATATAATCTTCTGTAACTTCTACAGTGAGCTGGAGAGCTTATCCTACCTCAATTGGATTCTATACTAGCCAATTAGTGAGAAACATCAAGAAGGAAGCGTCTGTCGTTTGATGTGCAGTATCTGCAGTGCTGAACGTACAGAGCCTGGATCACCGACATGAGCACGTACACAGCACAGTGATAAACACGGCTTTCCTTAGGCAAAGCAAGTACTTCACCTCTTGTAATTGTTACTCAAATGAAACGTCTCAAATATGCTTTGGTCTGACATCTGAAAATACTCCACCCGCACTATTCCAACAGCACTACATATAATCTAAGCCAACAGTGTTATTCTTAAAGGAACATTGTAATCCTATATTGAACACACACTCTTTTTACAGGTAGTACAATTTAAGAATGTAAAAATAATAATACAGGATAATTTAATAAATTTTATATGCTGCTATGAAATTTGTCATTTTGGTTTCTGCTGATCCAGTTACTGCGGTTGGAGGAGACTTTGTAGAGAGGACATTCTGCATAATGGAAATATGGCATCTAAAATAGTCAGTGCTTTTAATGGCAAGCTTATTAGATAAAATGACCCTTCCTCATAGAAAAGTAGCAAGCATGATGTGGTAAAAAAAGAAAATGGCAGTAATGAATAATTGCATACAAAATGTAAATGTGTGTTTATTGTATTTACGTTCTACAATGTATTAAGAAGTACAGCTTGGTGTATTGGCCAAGGTGGTTGTGGTAGATCATTTTTCAAGAACCAACTGGAAAAAAAATCTTCATAGTAATTTCAATTTTTTTGTTATAAAAACATTTTGCTCATTATCACGTTTAGTTATTGAAGAGGCCAAATAGAAAAAAATGGTCCTTTAAAGACAACAAAATATATAAGAGCACTTGGAGATGTAGTATATGACAACCCCAACATCCTATGACCTGTCATATAGCAGTAGCCTCTCAATTTAAATTCAGTTACCATCCCAGTAAGGGCAGATCTTGTGAGAATCAAACCACTAAATTACTGAACCACTTGATAGACTGTATTTTCCCCAAGATGGATATATTCACAGATTGAATAAGCATATAGTATTTGCTGAATATTACATTTTTAGAACTGGATATGGACACAGCTGCACAGAGAGAGGTTTAATCTAGTCTTGAGAAGCAATATGGTTGTCTGAGCTACATGCATAATATACATTACAAAAATGGAAAACCATTCAATACAGCTAGAAACAGCTAAGATATATTAGATTGTGAGATTGCTTTTACTTAGTTATTATGAATACTGTATTTATGTTTGTCCATATTTATATTAAATACGATCTATGACTAAAAAGAGCAAACTATACTATCAGATCTAGATTTATTGTCAAAGCTTGTGATCTGTGAATGAATAAAACTATAAGGGATAATCAAAACATTTATAGTTTTCAATGAGATGAACCTAATATGAGCAACATTTTGTAGTTTATCTTTAAATGAGTCACTCAACAAGATTACATTTTTGTGCTAAAAGATATATTAATTGTATATTTCATTTGTTTTAAAATTTTGAAGTTTTAGATAATTCAAGCAATGACTCGCTATATTTTTGTGTGAAATCTCCTTATGTGTTTATATAAAATGAGATACAATCTGCTACTCGAGCTATGGAGTTGCTAATATATAACAATTGGATGTCATATGATGTGGCGCAAGCTGCCTAGTAATATTTGCACATGCAGCATTAATATCAGAAAATCATGAGATAACTAAAAATAATACAATCTCAAACAGGCTTCAAATGCTGACCACTGTTTGTAGCAATGTAGAAAATCCAAATATATGGTTAAGGATTAGGGCCCCCATCCAACTGAGCAATTGTACGTTTCTGGAGCCCGTAATAAAGCCCACAGACTAATTTGCTATTCAATTAGCGTCTTTTAGCTACACGCAAACGATCTACGACTTACAGGCTAAAAATAACTGTGGTTGTCAAAATCGTAACTTACAAGCCATCTAAGCCTTTGATCTTTCAAGCCCGCAAAAGTTACAAATCGCTAAAATCGCAAATGGCTATTTATTTGCTACAATTCCTCAAGCCTGCAAATGTCCTCACACCCAGAGATGTCAAATGTAGAAGAAAATCCTACGGGTACCAGATAGGACTCACAAGAGGGTTAAACACCTGTCTGTAGCACTGTAAATGCAAATAAAAAAAAGTCAATACTGCACTTTAACAGGCGGGGAAAGTAATGAAAGGCATTAGAACGAATTGCACAGCAGTCTCAAGCTCACAAATCTGCAATCAAAAAATATTTTTTGTTGTATAATTTCTGTGTTATATCAATCTCGGGAATCAATGAGTGGATACATATCAGGCCACCCGCATGGACTGAAACCGCATCGTCATTCATTCTTAATATTTTGTACATTGACAAATAGCGAGTCTGGTTGCATATTGGACCCCTAAACGCAAAATTGATTGACGTGTAACCTCCATGTTTTACTGACGTCATGATGACTGTCTCATTTACTATTGGCTGTTTCTAAAATCGGTAGTTTAACCTTGCTTAATTGATCATGATCACGCTATGAAATACTACTTATGATGTGCATGGTTTATGGTTTTAGTTCGTAACTTGCGAGCTTGTTCAATTGATAGCTCTGTAATTGTAGCAAATTTCAAGCCCGTAGACATCCAGCCTGTATAACATAAACTATGGGCTTGCAATTGAATAAGGCCCAAGTATGGAATGGTTAGATCATATCGGTAGGATTGGTACATTCTGACTACCTCATCTGTGTACACTCTGGAAATTCAGAAATCCAGGCCCATGTTCGGCACTCCAGGAACGACACTGCCTACCCCTGACCCATAAGTGTGATCCAGCCCGGCCCAGGCATAGGGCGGCACATTTTCAGGGGGCAGCCAGCAGACTGGAGTTTGCCAATGCAATTAATACTACGGATATGCATAGAAATGTCTGTATGCAGATACAATTCTGTCTGTAAGTGCACCTGGCACTTTCTTATTTACTGTATACTTACACACACACATATACACTTATAAGTTTACCACATACCTATATAGAAAATGTTAACTGGGATATAGTAAGAAGAAGAGGAGTAACTGGGTAGTTTGGGGCCACCATATTTGAATGGGCCTATGGCAGCGTAGAACCTGAATATGCTAATGAAGCATTGCAAATTGTATATAACTGGACATTTAACACCTCTATAAACTGAATTTGCAATATTGTTAAGACTAATTAGGGTCCTTCAAAGCACCAGCCAAGTATAAATCATTTAGACTCTATAGACTGAATGGCAGCAGCGGTGCCACCCAAATCAGAATTTGTCAGAGGGCAGGTCCTGAAAGAGAGGCAATTACAGAAAGTCACCGGCAGGCAAGAAAAAAGTAAACTCTAGTAAAATTGTCTCATTCAAACACAAGCAAGAAATGTACATGCAAATTCCCTGCCCCTTTATGTTTCCTTCATCCTGATATTGCACACCCCCATTCTCTCTTGTCAAGCTTCTATAACCAAATTAATATGAAATCCATGCTTTATTGGAAATCAATTAGACACATTTTATATACTTTGTGCATCCCTGGAACTGGCTGCCCAGTCAGTCTGGGGTATTGTCTTTGTGTCTCTATGTGCATTGCAACTTCCACTCACAATTGCATTATAGCTGCATAATAACCAGAGCTGCTCATGAGCACTGTACACTCCTTTTACCAACATCCTGTAGGTAATTACACTACACTTCACTAGGACTGATAGGGGCAAATAAGGTAACAGAGATGTGTAGCACATGCAGAGGGATGAGAGAGAGACATATTATATAAAAAAGATACTGTATTACTCTGTAGCTTTAATTAACAAAGTATCAAAGGTCAACACAACTCATATTTACAGTACGATTTTCAAAAAGCAAAATAATTGTTCAGTTTTTTTCTTTCTGTTTTTACCTACAAGTGGATCAATTTAATTCTATCGTAATTATGTATCATGTTAGAAAGTCAAGAGAACTAAAAGTATATATTACACACCTGCAAGTTCCTAAACCGTTATCTGATTAGGACATAAACGTGGCTGCCCACAGTAAAGCATAATTGCATATAATAGCTAATAAATTAATGGCTGCATTTATTTTTATTAATTTTGACTATCAGAGTCAATTTATATATATATATATATATATATATATATATATATATATATATATATATATATATATACACACACAGACACACACATATATACATATATACACACACACACACATATATATATATACATATATACACACACATATATACATACACACACACCATACTCCAGTGGCATTTTAAAGAATTTTACTTTATTTAATCTTCAAGTTAAAATGATTAGTGGAAGGATACAAACTGCAGTTAGACCACTGTTCGCATCATAGTTCAGAGGCAGGCAGAGCCTGGCAGGGGCTGTTGATAGCATTTAGTAGCACCGTTATAAGCCATGTAGAGAGAGTGCTGAGAGATTTCTACTCCATAGATAGCTGCCCGTTATGCACTACTTCTAGTGACCTTCAGGCTCTTCATGCAAGCAAGTCTCCCATTAAATTTGGTGCTGGGAACAAAACTAGACTGTGTTACTGATTCCACAGTTTGAACGAGGTCTTATATTTATCTTTTTTAAAGGTGTGATTTGGTGCAGCTTTTCAAGGTGTGATAAGCATAATCCCGCGCGACCTCCTAAAAAATATATCTGCTTCTTCATTAAGTCTTGTCAAAAAAAATTGTGTAAACTTATAAAAATATGGGATTCACAAACTACTGATAATTTTTTTATCTTTCCTGTTATCTATCTTCTCTCCTCCTCTCTCATCACCTCCTCTCACTCCCGACTTAAGGACTTCTCGTGCTGCCCCTATTCCCTGGAACTCTCTGCCTCGCTCCAATAGACTATCCACCTGCTTCAAATCCTCCAAAACTCTTCTGTTTAAAGAAGCCTATCACGTGCCACGTTAACATCCACAATGCATCTTTCACCCTCCTGTACCAGACCCAAACCCTTTAGATTGTAAATGTGCGAGTTTTCAAACTTGCATGGTGCTTGGGGAAAGCACTTTGGACGCTGGATGCTAACCGCAAAGACAGGGCCCGCCATCTTTGTAATGTGTTAATATATATCCGTGTATAGCGCTACCGAATATGTTGGCACGTTACAAATAAGTTTATAATAATAATAATAATAATAATAATAATAATAATAATAATAATAATGTAGAACCTGTCACTACCCTAGCCCTAAATCCTAACCATAAAGAACAAAGCTCGTAGCAGGTAGATAACTGGAAAGGTCTGTATTTTTTCCTAAAATAAAGCGCCTTTTGTGCTTTTTTGGATTGGTGCGAAGTGTACATTTTTGGTGATAACAAGAGATGAAAATGTAAAAAAATTATAACTAGAAGTAAGCATAAAAATAACAGGTCGGCAACTCTATAGACCTCCGAATTCCTGCAAGTTTGAAACAGAAAAACTTAGGTATCAATTAAGGCTTCAAACGATGCTTTCTTTCCATGATGAGTGAAGAGAACAGTGGGTCCCAGTAGACTTCTGTGTTCTGCAGTAAAGATGATGCAACTTATAAAAATAGACTTCCACCAACAGAAGCCGAAACCTGCGCTGCACACTATACACAGCTGATTCACATGACTTAACAAGGGCACCGATTCAAGTCCTCCTTATTCCTTACAAGGATTTAGTAGAACCACATTATGTGTTTGTGCTAACTTTTATGTTTAATTTATTGTAAATGACTTTCAGAAATAATTCTATAGCTCCTAAAAAACTGCATTATGAAGAGTGAGAAAATAAAAAAAAAAGATGCAAAAAACTCAGCTTATATGCATTAAAGTATATATACTTATATATTATACATGCATATAGATAGACAGTACAATGTTTTATGAGCAAAGCAAACAGTACATGGTACACGTCTCTCTTCATAGCTTCTGGGGCTTGTCAAACTATATATATATATATATATATATATAAACAAAATACAGGTGCTCGATCAGAGAGCGAACTCACCTTAATAGGTTAGTTCTGTGGACATGATAACCCACTGTGAGAGCAGCCTCTTTTAGCTCACTTGTGTCCTTCACAGGGAGAAATATCCTGTAATATATCAGTCTGGTCCCACTCACTAGAGTGACCCAGCCCCGAAATACCAGGCAATTCTACCCTGAACTGGAGAAACAGCAAACTTTAGACGCGTTTCGCTCTTCATTGGGCATCGTCGGTGAGGTGTAGCTAAACTCCCTAAGGCACAGTGAGCAAGGGGTCCACGTCTGGATATATTTTACATGCATATAGACAGACAGTACAATGTTTTATGAGCAAAGCAAACAGTACATGTTTCTCTCCATAGCTTCTGGGACTTGTCAAACCCTGCATGTATGTATGTATGTATGTATGTATGTATGTATGTGTGTGTATGTATGTATGTATGTATGTATGTGTGTGTATGTATGTGTGTGTGTGTGTGTGTGTGTGTGTGTATGTATGTATGTATGTATGTATGTATGTATGTATGTATGTATGTATATATATATATATATATATATATATATATATATATATATATATGCGCAGGGTTTGACAAGTTGTGTGTGTGTACGATTGTGTGTGTGTGTACGATTGTGTGTGTGTGTAAGATTGTGTGTGTGTGTGTGTGTGTAAGATTGTGTGTGTGTCTGTGTGTGTAAGATTGTGTGTCTGTGTGTGTAAGATTGTGTGTCTGTGTGTGTAAGATTGTGTGTCTGTGTGTGTAAGATTGTGTGTCTGTGTGTGTAAGATTGTGTGTCTGTGTGTGTAAGATTGTGTGTCTGTGTGTGTAAGATTGTGTGTGTGTGTGTAAGATTGTGTGTCTGTGTGTGTAAGATTGTGTGTCTGTGTGTGTAAGATTGTGTGTCTGTGTGTGTCATAATATGTGATTGCGAGTGATTGTGTGTGTACGCTACTAATGGGGGACCCTAAATCCTTTTGCACTAGGGTCCTACATTTACAAACTATGCCACTGCTTTTAAAGAGTAGCACAAAGGGCCCTGACTCCAGAACCTGAATGGATATATTTGTATTGAAAGTCCAATCGTCCTCCTTGCATTTCAGTTACTAAGATGATCAGAATCACATGCTGCACAAGCCCACATCATTACTTTATCATCAGGAAATGCTACCACCTGTATGTAAGATACACATCACATTAAACTGGGGAGATGTTACCAGTACTCTGAACCCTGTACAACATATGTACTCCAACCAACAATAATTACAGAACCTGAGCTAAAGAATAAAACTGTCCATAAAATGAGTCGGTTATTGGGACATACTTAGAAACAATCTGCAGATTAATCCCAGGACTCACAACTTTTGGTGACCATTTAAAAAATGAGAACACTTCTGGATAAAATGTAAGCAGAATTGAAAAAGAAGTTGAGGCAATTAAAAACTACGCCCTAGACAGAAGTAACGTCACACATGAGTTAAACTTGAAAAACATAGAAATTATTTTATTGTTCAGTTTAGACATCCACTGTGATTTTATTATTGAGAATAAATCCAGGAGTAATATAATCATGTACTTAAGTATCCATGACATTTAAAATATTTTGATACTTTTCAAGAATTGTCAGACTGTGCCAGAAAAGAAAATCTGCAGATGGAATAGATTATGTTGGGCCATGAAAAATAAATGTACGGCTTTGCTGCTCTCTCCTGGATTTTATGGACCACTGTTGGGGTGTACACGGTACACACCCAGCATAAACCAATGGACTTGATATACTGTAAGAGCTCCCAATTACAAAAAGTCAGGCAGGCTAAAAGGAGTAAATATATGCATCAAATATAAGTAAAACATATAATGTGCATTATAACAAGTCACAAATGATGCCGTTATATAGATACTTAGTATACTGTGGCTTCTAGTTATTGCCTATAGTCCACTGCAGCAATACAAGCAGCTCCAGAAAACTTACAACATGGTCTCTATTGAGGTCTTAAAGAAAAATTATTTATCTAAAAAATATATGAATCGAACTGGGTTTCAAATGAAGGCCATATTAGTATTATTCTAATTGTATGGGAAGAACCAGTTCCCGGGAAATACAGATAATGACCTGAAGACCAGAAAATGACTGGTTATAAAGGATCTCAGAGCATGCTATAATGTGGGAGGTTTGTGTATCAGTGACCCCCTTCTATAAAGGCACCATGATAATTAGGACAAACTAGGTGCTAAAACGCACATGCAAGTTTCAGAGAGCCAACTACCCTTCTCATGTTTAAGGGTTAACAAGATATGGAAGTTTTCTGGATTGTACCTGTGTATATTACATACTTTCTTTTAAGAAGAAATGCTTATAATCTCCCAAATCAAACAAATAGTTCCTGTACGGGTCAACCCTAAGTACTGTATGCAGACACAGACTCTGTAGGACTAGGACGTGTAATGTCCTAGCCTATCCAGGACGTCTCAGCATGTTGCGGAGAGATTGTCATCGATTGGTTAGTATGAAACAAAGCACCGCAAGTCGAACAGAGTATGTGTCTTTGTGAGCTGCAGTGGACAGACTCAAGGGGGTAAAATTATTTTGATTTTAGGTAATAAAAACTGAGCTTATAAGCACTTCTTAAAAAGATACATAGGCATATTATATACTTATATAAATCCCGAAAGCTTCCCTATCCCTTTAAGGCTGTATGCCAATGAGTCAGGGACATAAACCAAGCTGCTGACTCCTCTATAGCAAGCACTGTAGCGTCACGGTCACATTCCCTTCTTGAAATGTGTTACTGTAGCGTGCCTATGGGGACATGGCTCTATCCCTTTAACGTGATGCCACTGAATACTGACTGCCAACTTTCCTTGCTTCCCTAGCGGTTGTGATTTTACTTGATCATGCCAAGAGCCCGCAGTACGGCGTTCACATGGCAACCTCTGCCGTCTGACTTGCTCCACCCAAGCAGCCAGCACAGAGCACTTATTCACCGCAGAGCCAAGTGATTTGTCAAATAAAAATAACCGTCTTAATCTGAGCCTCTGCGATAAGTCCAGTGCTAGAGCTACTGCCCGGGATAACTTCTTGATTGGGTTCATTCCTCTAGTTTAAATGTAAAAATACTATGTTTTGCTGTGCTGCAGAGTAATAAATACATAAACATTTTGATAAAAGGCACCGACAGATTATATTATTGT
This sequence comes from Discoglossus pictus, assembly GCA_027410445.1. Taxonomy (NCBI): domain Eukaryota; kingdom Metazoa; phylum Chordata; class Amphibia; order Anura; family Alytidae; genus Discoglossus; species Discoglossus pictus. The sequence goes on from CM050163.1 coordinate 124,239,490, forward strand.
CATACTAGAGCTGCGGCAATTACTTGGCTATAATGATAGTATCCATGATAAAACATTCAAACTATACACAGTGTGGAGTCAAAGCACGTGAATAATGAAATGCAAACAGATGGTGGTTACTTGTAATGATATGGTAACTGCATCTCACCAACATCAAACACACATTAAGTCTCTTCTTAAAGAAAAGCAGAGACAATCACTTATGTATCTGCCTTTACATCTCTATCTCTGTGGCATGATTCAGATTTGCCTTACAAAGCATTGATTTCATGTCCAGATTATTACATGGCTCTAATATTAACATGAATAGACCATTACTTGGGACACGATTATATTATACAGAGTGGACATTATTTCATTGCTTAAAAACAAACAGGAGCCTACAATATGTGTATGAAAATGGCTAGACTACACAATTGTGTCATCCAGTCTAACCACCTAGATTTTCTTTTCTGACATCAAAAGCTGCCTTTGTAAGCGAATATTGACAAGTTAAAATAAGCAAGTTTGCAAGTTGTATTTAAATCCAATGCTCCTCTGAAAAATAAGACGTCATCTATTGTATGTTTTCAATCTTGCATGGCGCTTTGGGGAAGCACTATGGCTTCTAAGCTCAGACAGGGCCCTCCATCTTTGTAATGGGTTTATATAGTTTTGCCTTAATCACAACGTATGTATAGCGCTAAGGAATATGTTAGCGTGTTACAAATAAACAATAATAATAATAATATTGTCCTCAGCTAGTGTCTAATAAGTAACTTGCAAGTCCCTTGGAAGTGTTCGGTGCACTTGCTCTACTCCTGCCATGGACAGTGTAAATTCTGAAAGTAATTATAATAAAAAAATAATAATAATATCTGTGCAGACATTAAACAAAGGTGTTATTATGTGCATAGCAATAAAACAAGAAAACCGTATCCTTTTTATCCCAGTCACACATTTGCATATCACTATGGAACATTAATATTACCGTAATTATAATGATAAACATATGGACAAAACATATTTAGTGGATGTTGTGGTCAAAAGAAATGCAGAGATAAAATAGTGTCTGCGGCAGACACAAGATGAGAGTACAACTGTATGATGAGGGCACTAATAAAGTGTAAAAGGGTGACAGCAGAGGGTGCAATAGAGGTCAAACAGGCCATAGAGAGGTTAGCCCTGGGAACAGAGAAAGAGACAATAGGACAGAATGGAGGGGTGAACATACTAGCATTTGTTTCCCTATTCCATAAAGTAGCGGTGGGCTGCAAACTTTTTTTAACCAATGAAACAAATCGCAACACCTTTCAGAGCAAGGGTTTGTCAAAAAGTAGTGTATAAAAAGTTCAACAAAATTATTAGGAATGACTTCATAATAATTACTTTTGCATAGTATTGTAGCGTTATCTATTATTTAAAAATAGGAGGATTATTTTGTTTACGTGTTTGCAAAAGCTTGATGACTTACTTCTCAGTTGTCTTACACTCGTAGACAGGGTCCTTCATTCTTTTTAAATGTGCCAATATTGTTTTTGCCTTGTACATAACCCCTGGACAGCGCTACGGAATATGTTGGACCAATAAAAATATAAGGATAATAATAATAATAATAATAATTACACACCCACTGCCTCATATCACAGGATTTCTTCATCATGTTACATGTGAAACACTTTTCCCTGATGAAGAAAGGCAGTGACGTCATGGGGGAAAACACATCCCAGGGAGTATTCTTTGATTGCCTTGATTTGCTAATTAGCAGATCATGTGATTAAGGGTTAAAATAAGGAATTGCTATGGGAGGGTGAAGAAAGGAGCAGTGACACAAATTAAGACAACTATAAAAGTAAGTTATCAAAGCGTTACATGATTATTTTTTTTCTAATAAATGCAATGATCCTTCGATTTTAAAATATTATCTTCAGATGAATGCAAATTAAAAAAAAATATTTACAGTGTAATTTCGACATTGATATTTATTACATTTTAATTTAAAAAAAACGTAATTTCTTCAGTTCCGCCCAATGTCTTATAAAAGATGCATGTTACAGATAATCCTAAATCCAAATATAACCCTGCTCTATGCATCTTTCATACACATCCTACATTAATTTAGCTTGTTGATGGGCATGTAATACTATTTCCCTGAATATAAGGCATAATAACATATGGATATCCATACAATATTATATTACACAGTAGACAAACTGCAGCATTTTGTAAATAAGCAGAAGAGACACAGAATATATTGAGACAGCAGGAAAAACAACTGATAATAATAAGAAGCAATGTGACTGTGTTAGTAAATATTTCATATTGCCTGTTCGGAAATAATCTCTTCCCTGGAGATATGCAAAGCCTTAGAAGCCCAAAGTGCTTGGGGCAAGTTGGGGATGAATCAATTGCTTTATAACCAGATACACACAATTACAATCATGTACACAAATGCTTAGTATCCAAATAGTAATATGTCTTTAACCCTTTCAGATCGGAGTGAGGCAAGAGTACAAACAGAAAAAAGCAATGTGACTGCGGACACACAGAAGCTCCAGATTTTATACCACGCATTTAAAGGAGCAGGGTTTTGTTTTTACATACACTTCAAGTCCCATATTTATAGTATACCCTTCTAAAGAACTACACATAATAACGGGCAAAACTTATTAGAAATAAAATAAAAACATAATTATGCTGTACGGGGATTATCATCTGAGTGGAGTACACATAGGAAACGGATCAGTTTTCTTTTTTTGTTTTGTTTATTTATGCAGAAATTCTACAGAAATTAATATATATTTTACTTGCATCTAATGACCACTCCGTGATGGCAAATTAGATTATCCCTGGCATAAAATGTATGTGTGTTTGGTTGTGTGTATCTTTTGCCCACCATAAGCTAAACTGATGATGTAGTTAATGGCCCTCCCACAAGTCTATAATCCACCCTATGCTATGCTATAACGCTGTGTTTAAAATGGTATTCAAATTAAAAAGATTGAAACATTTGTGGGCTCGTTCCCATGTCCCTGTTCAGGTTCCCATAATGCCAAGCAGTATATCTCGGAATAAGTTTTTCGTTTTTTTAACTTATTTTATATGTTCAAAAGTGAACTGCACTATTTATTTACTATATATATATATATATATATATATATATATATATATATATATATATATATATAAATAAATAAAACTTTGCAAATGATTTTGCACAAGTTAAGTTCTTCAAAAGACTAAACTATAAATATAGGATTTCAGTGACATTTAAAAATGACCGCTAGTCAGGGGACTAGTTAAGTGCTATCTGACAACCTAATTGGTAAAACCCTGCCACTACTGGCTCTTTACAAGCACTATGTCTAGCAGTACCTACGCACCGTGTTGACATGCTTAGTTTCTGCCTGGAAATGTTACGTTGTATGAGAATTCTGAGATTGCATGGTGCTTAAGGAAAGCACTACGGACACTGGATGCTAAACTCAAAGACAGAGCCCTCCATTCTTTGCAATGTGTTAATATTGAATATGTCTCTACCTGGAAATTAACTTATGTATAGTGCTTCGGAATATGTCGGCGCGTTACAAATAAACTATAATAATAATAATAATTATAGTTGTGCAGAATTGTGTCCTCATCGCAAACCCTAGAACTTCCTGAACCTATAAAGACCTCAATAATCAGATGATCTGGTCTGGCAATTTTACATTTTATCTTGCATCACTCTAATTTACCTTACCCATTTTTATTCATACTTGTGTATTCTTTTTTTTATTAATGTTAATGTACTATTAAAAGAGCCATTTACCTCACTGTAAGGGCTGCACTGACCAGTTAACCCACAACTGACCTGATTATATGTGCAGGCATGGAATGCTGGGATCACCTATATTTGTTAAGGGTTCTATTTATTCTTTTGCTCAGTACAGGGAGCAAGAGCTCAGCAATAATTTCCCTGAGCTGATCTACATTGCTTAAAAAAATGAACCCATCACAAGGCCTTACAATTGACTTGAATGAGGGTAGAGCCATGCAACCCCATTGGGTGCAGTAACTCAAAAGCAAGTGGGCAGCCTGTTATACATGTAAACACAGATTTGATTGTATTTGATATCTCAGTGAAAAATGTGCATATATATAAAAAAAATAATGTATTTCAACATGCTTTTCGCAGATCTTTACTGTGATGTGATTCAAATTGTGCTGAATTATGTGGCCCTTTAAATGTGTTATAGGAAATGTGGGACTTCTGTGGTCCTTTACAATGACAGGCTTAATGAAACGCCAACACATACACGTGACAAGCTGTTACTTTCATGACACAACACGTAACAGTTACAATACCTGAGGTTTAGTGCATTCCTGTGAGCCAAAATGAAATGAGTGCCATAGAGGGGGAAAAGGAAAAGATGAAGATTACCAGACATGCTATTAAACATTCCATCAACATGAAGAGAATGCTGTGACGAATACGTTAATGACAACCTTTGTACCCCCTCTCAATCAGCTCATTCTCATGTAAATGTCTAAGAAGCCATGCAACGATCAAACAAAGAGAGGCTTGCAAATTATCTCTGCCATCATGCAATTTTATTTTACTTTCACATTAATCCTAGAGATTGTCTCACGCAGTCTTATGAAGAAGGAAAGAAAAAGCCATCTTTATCTCAAGAGCAGGCAATAAGGAAAAAAACATAGGTAATTAGCAATTCACAAGGAAACTTACCACATTATGAAGTGATTTAGTATTAAGTTGCATCAAGTATACTCTTTAGAGCACATAGAATTTGATATTGAATGTGCCGGTAAATTGTGCCTTATCAGTACCATACATGTGCACAGTTGGTAGAGCGATTTAATCCAAATTGGTTTATATTTTTTATTCCTAAACAAGGTTTTATCAATCTCAAATTCACAATATGTGATGTACAGCAATGTTACACTTGTGGTTTCTGCTGTATATGATATAATGATACATCTACATCACGTGCAGTGTAGGTTGGCTACTACTCTAATCAGTCTAGTCCAGTGTTAGGTCAGATAATCTATCATTGTGCTCTAAAGAAAGACCACATCGGTCATTTATAGGTAAAATCCCAAAAGGTATTGGCATGAATTTAAAAGTACATGTTTTAAGCACTACAAAAAAAAATAGCCATTATTTGTATTATTACTGAACTTTATTTATAGAAAATAACTATTTTTTTTTACTTCCTTACATATTATTTCTGACCTGGCCGAATTAATGTAACCTAAGCATCGGCCTTAGTAGCCTATGTGAAGAAGAAGAAAAAAAGTTAGAACTCTATGAAAAATGTGTATGTATGTATGTATGTATGTATGTATGTATGTATGTATATATATATATATATATATATATATATATATATATATATATATATATATATATATATATATATATATATATATATACATATATATACATATATATACATACACACACACATATACATAATATCACATACACACACACAGTACACACTTGATATATATCAAGAGAAGGTATCAAAGAGCCAGGTATACATAAAAGTGGATTAAGTGCCATGTATTTGGCTGAGAAAATGCTTCTTAAAGTTTTATCATTTCACATTACATGTAAACAAATGGTTGGAAGGCTTTTCTTTCCCTACTACTAGTCTGTTGTCTTTTGCTGATAAGGATGTTTGACTAATGATAGCTTCATAACTGCTTGGAAGTAAAGCACAAAAGCCAAAAAGAAGACTTTGAGGACTGACAAATATAAATAGCTGATATAAATCAACTCCAGTAGGAAATAGAAATATCACGCAGGGTAAATATTTCACTTTAAAGAGACATTGAAGACAAATATTTCAAGATACCATGATTTAAAAACAATACAAATGATAAAGTTTGCATTAACAAAATAGTAATCTTTAGTTTATAAATTGATGCAGTAGGAAAACCTTTGCCTGCCTTCTTGCCCAGCCCAGTAATATAAGTAGGAGAATGCGGAGGAAAGAAATGTAAATTCAAACTGCGTTGAATGATTACCATTATTTTGAATGCACAACTACAACAAACACAGCTATTTTTTTGGACAACCACTCAACAAAACTTCCACAATTTAACACAGGGGAGACAGAGATATTGGATTTATTTTTTGGTAACCATTTACATTTTTTACCCTACCCCTGATGTCAATTAGCTCTCAAAATCACAGTACTGTCCCACAGCCAGTCGTACCCAACCATATGGAAAACATTATCCATCTACCCTTTTGGATCAGGTTAGAGGTGGTGCATCTTTCAGTCATTACAGTTTACTTACCTTTAGCTTTCCGATTTAGATGTGTCATATATATATATATATATATATATATATATATATATATATATATATATATATATATGCACATACACACACATACATAAAATGTGTTTTTCTATTTTAAGCTATAACTACAATGATCAAGTCAATAATCCAGTTGTACAGATAAACTGTAGGAAAATCTGTCATCTGACCTACTCTTTGTGATTACATTTTAAAGTAAAACATCACATTATGTAAATCTATAGTTTGCAAACACAGTGTGAGGCAGCTAAACTTACAAACCTCAATAAATGTGATGGAGTTGAAGGGATTTCTGCTGAAACACTGAACAATTGGAACAAAACCACTGAGGCATGTCCTCCTATGACCAACAATGCACTCGGAGGCTTCTTGACCCAACATATTATTATGTGTATGCATTGTTCAAAACCTTAATACGATCACTAACTAAAGCAGCTGGGAATACAGCACATTGGAATATTAATGTCTCTTTATGTCTAGCAAATATGCTCAAAACTAGCTAATGTTTATACGTATGATTAATACTATACTAAATGTGATTGCATGTAAAACAAATATTCAGATAAAAAAAGGAGAAATAGGCTGCACAGAATTATGAGGAAACAACTTTGGTATTAAATGTGTAACTTTCATCTAAAGCTCTTATCATTATCACACATAAATACAATACACACAATAAGGAATCAGTATAAAAATGGTCATTTAACTTTGTGTTAAAGAACCGGCTCTTTTGAAGAACCTAACTTGATAATGGGAAAGTGTTTTAAAAAGTAAAAAATTAAACAAATACAAACTTTAGTTTATTATTTGCATTGTTATTTTTTTCTTTTTTTTTTCTTCTTGTCTCCAATTTAGGAGTTTGGAGGAGAATTTGTGTGAAGTTAAATTCATTCAAGTTATATAGAAATTCACAACAAGACCTACTGGAACCAGAAAGGAAATGTAACGTACTAATCAACTTAAACATCAAGGTAAACAGACAAAACAATGCACATAATATAGATAAGAAATTAAAGGCGGTAGCTATCTTTTTTTTAGATTTATAGAAAAAAAAAAAACTCTCAGCCCATAATCAAGGTAAGTTCTTCAAAAATAATACTATATTTATGAAACTTTATGTGCTTTAATGTTATATTGGACATATAGACCTAATTAGCTACTTCTCTTGAACTGTTCAACACACTATCTTGTGAACTAACTTAGGTAATTTGAAACTTGTCCAATTTATAGGCACACTTTAAGACCAACAGTAGTGAAAATTATTCTCGGTTTACTGAAATACTTAAAAGTTATGCAAGTGCTTTATGATAATTACAGACTGTCCTGTTTAGGTACGATTGTGTCCATTTTAATGTTTTGTCTTTTATTGATGGGCAATTTTTCAGTCATATGATTTCCATCCAACCAGTGTCTGTACATTTCCCATAATACATTGCTTTTAGGGCGTAGATAGTATCTCAACTCAAACCGTTTACAGCCAAACAAATGTTTTGGTACAGTGCCTTGCAAAAGTATTCACCCCCCTTGACATTTTACCTATTTTGTTACATTACAGCCTTCAGTTCAATGCTTTGTTAATCTGAATTTTATGTGATGGATCAGAACACAATAGTCTAAGTTGGTGAAGTGAAATGAGAAAAATATATACATAAAACAATTTTTTAGAAATAGAAAACAGAAAATTGGCATGTGCGTATGTATTCACCCCCTTTGTTATGAAGACCATAAAAAGCTCTGATGCAACCAATTACCTTCAGAAGTCTTAATTAGTGAAATGCTGTCCCCCTGTGTGCCATGGAGACCAAGGAAATCTCCAAACAAGTAAGGGACAATGTTGTTTAGAAGTACAAGTCAGGGTTAGGTTTATGAAAACATATCCAACTCTTTGATGATTCCAAGGAGCACCATCAAATCTATCATAACCAAATGGAAAGAACATGGCACAACAGCAAACCTGCCAAGAGACTGCCGTCCACCAAAACTCACGGACCGGGCAAGGAGGGCATTAATCAGAGAGGCAGCACAGAGACCTAAGGTAACCCTGGAGGAGCTGCAGAGTTCCACAGCAGAGACTGGAGTATCTGTACATAGGACGACAATAAGCCGTACGCTCCATCGAGTTGGGCTTTATGGCAGAGTGGCCAGAAGAAAGCCATTACTTTCAGCAAAAAACAAAATGGCACGTTTTGAGTTTGTGAAAAGGCATGTGGGAGACTCCCAAAATGTATGGAGGAAGGTGCTCTGGTCTGATGAGACTAAAATGGAACTTTTCGGCCATCAAAGAAAACGCTATGTCTGTCGCAAACCCAACACATCACATCACCCACAGAACACCATCCCGACAGTGAAACATGGTGGTGGCGACATCATGCTGTGGGGATGTTTTTCAGCAGCTGGGACTGGGAAACTGGTCAGAGTTGAGGGAAAGATGGATGGTGCTAAATACAGGGATATTCTTGAGCAAAACCTGTACCACTCTGTGTGTGATTTGAGGCTAGGATGGAGGTTCACCTTCCAGCAGGATAATGACCCCAAACACACTGCTAAAGCAACACTTGCGTGGTTTAAGGGGAAACATAAATGTGTTGGAATGGCCTAGTCAAAGCCCAGACCTCAATCCAATAGAAAATCTGTGGTCAGACTTAAAGATTGCTGTTCACAAGCGCAAACCATCCAACTTGAAGGAGCTGGAGCAGTTTTGCTAGGAGTAATGGGCACAAATCCCAGTGGTAAGATGTGGCAAGCTCATAGAGACTTATCCAAAGCGACTTGGAGCTGTGATTGCCGCAAAAGGTGGTTTTACAAAGTATTGACTTTAGGGGGGTGAATAGTTATATGCACATGGACTTTTTCTGTTATTTTGTCCTATTTGTTGTTTGCATCACAATAACAGAACAAAAAAAAAAACATCTTGTTGTGGGCATGTTCTGTAAATTAAATTATGCAAATCCTCAAACAATCCATGTTAATTTCAGGTTGTGAGGCAACAAAACACAAAAAAATGCCAAGGGGGTGAATACTTTTGCAAGGCACTGTATATAAAACAATAAAGGGATGTTCTAATAAGACCTTTAGCATGTACACACATTCAGATGGACTGCACACTGTAATTTAAAAAAAATTTGTTTTAAAAGTTTGTTTTAATTTAGTTTCACTCACAATATTTCCCAGAATTGTAATTTGCTAACTACCAGTTTATCTTGTAAAATAGCAGCCATTGCTCAAAAACTCAAATCCATGATAATTTATCTCATATTTCTTGGCTGCCAGTGATACAGAAGATGAGATGTGTTATATTGTACTTACGTTTGCAAGTTACAGGTATGTGGCATGAAATAAATACAGAGACCTGTGCCCCTGAGACCCATTACTTGGGGTAATAGGGAAGCTCAGCACCAGGCCTTGACTTATTCATTTCTAATACATTTGAATGATTTTTGTGATTTATAAAACAAGATTATTATGGAGTAATGACAAATGACAAAGCACAAAACTAAACTATAACACCACATAAACACTGAATTATTCATGTCATAAACCAGGCTGCTTACCGTGTGGTAACCCCTCGGCAATGGAGGTTTTCCAACCGGATAAGGATCCACAGTATCAATAATGGTTTGTCGCTCTCCTTTTTGGTTGATCTTCCTAAACCTCCGGCGTGACTGCCGGTGAGATGCCTGGCGCTGGAAATATTCTTCATTTTCATCCATATAGTCCACCTTAAAACATACACAAACATGTCAACATTGTGAGAAAATAGGTATTACAATTATTTTACATAATCGGTCTTCAAACCCTAAATTTGTTGATATAAATTCTGAAGTAGCTTAAGCTGGATAAAAAAAACTGTCATATGATTTTCCATAATATTGTGTTTAAGTGTTGGCCAACATGGTAAGGATTTTGTATAATGAAAGGAGGCTGCATTACCCCTCTTAATGTTAAGGATGGTTTTAGTTCTTTAACTTGATGAAAACATTATTTAAGCTCAAAAGTTAAAATATATTTATCAGTGTACTTATTTACAAATCGTTCACTGTTTTAATTGCCTTTCATCAAGTTAAAAAGCAACTTTTTGATATGTAATTTGTAACTTTTGTTAAAAATAATAATCAAAATGGGTATGATTTCTTTCATGATAATATAGATATAAGCACATAAACTGTATAATAGAGATTATTTCCCTGGAAGCCAGGTATGATTACAGCAGCAGATAATCAGGCACCGGTCCAAGGCTTGTACTCACTAGGTAATATAAATTACCATAGCGGCCAAGGGACAGTCTGGGAGGTTAGCCAGTCTGATGTCAGTAAGACACTGATCCAAGAGGAGTTCACAGAAAAGTCACCTCAGAAGGTAAGGATACAGTGGATAACATAGGTATGTTCTCTTTCACCTATATTCACATCAACACAGACTTTTATAAATATCCTTGAATTATTATTATTATTAGAATAATGGTGTCATTTTGTGAGATTGGATATTGCACTTCTAGATAAAGGTTGCACATCGAATCATAATATAAAATGTAATAAAAAATATAAATGGACAGATATAGCAGAGGAATAGGTACATGGCATTTTATTGTATGCTAAAGATATAATAAAAAGTGCTTTTTACTACATAAGAAAAAAGGAAAGCAAAAGTAAAACAAAACAAAGCACTAACTTTCTTAAAAAAAGCTCCAGTCAAAAATATGGGGGTTTGGGTACAAAAACTATCACCTCCGACAGATTCTAACTTAACATGAGAGGAAACAGATTCTTCATTAACCTGTGAGATTCTGCACAGTGGGCAAGTTTAAGAAATTATTTAAAGGAATGTTATATTAGTGTATACATTATATTGTGTAATTACATGTATAAAATGGAAATAGAAAACAAAGTATAAAGGGCTGGCAGCGTTCTGAAAGCAAGTGAGAAATTAGTATATTATTTCATGAAGATATCATCCTTTTAGCAAGTCAAGTAATCCATGTTATTTCCTCTACTTTCTGAGGATCGAGCCCAGCCTCCTTTATATATATATATATATATATATATATATATATATATATATATATATATATATATATATATATATATATATATATATATATATTTATATATATATATGCGCGGACATTCCTTAGAGCGTTGGGGCTGTAAAACACTTCTCATTAGGAATGTTTCTCTTACGCCAAAAGCACTTATTCTTCAATAAAGTTGGAAATGTAAATTTTTGGATCGAGATTAGATTTCAAGCTATGAATTACAGGACAGATATTCTCTTTATTTGAATGATTGCTTTAAAGAAATTCCCTGTGAAATTCTCCTGAATAAAACTCCTGGACAGCCCCGGTGCTGGGAGATGACATCATGCCTGGAGGAGGCAGCACACATCACATCATCACCAATAATAAAGCAAACAATAGTATGTGGTAATATGTCACTGTGTTACTAAAACTCAGCACCTCGGAGGATTAGGGACATCAAGGCTGGGCAAATACAACTAAGATACACTACTCTACACTACTCTAAACATTGCTTGATTTGTGTAGTCTGCAGAACACAGCTGTATAAAGATGCAAAATTAATGTGTTACAGTGGGATCTTGCAGGTTATATTTTAGAAGCTAAAATGCCATATTGATATTGTACTAGGAAAACCCCATTGGGAGGAGATGTAGTGTGTGTAGAAGTCTACAGGGTTACTCTAAAATGTGTGCATCATATCACCCCATCTCTATTTTTGTCATGGTCTATACAGACTATCACATATATAGTTGTGGATCTTGAGATGTTGGTGATGTTTGCGATGTTGGTGAGGCAAGGCGAGCCAGCGGCTCTATCACACATGCGAGCCACGCAAAGCGAGGCGAAGCAGCCGCGTACAACTTAGGCTGCAATGAGCGCTGAAGGCGATCATTACATCCATCTTCGCCCTTACACATGCGAAGGAGTGGTACAGTAATTCGCCTGCATTGTGAGGGGCGCAACTGCGAGCCAAGCGCATAACTCTAAAAACAAAAAAAATAATTTAACAAATATAATAACAAACTCAGACAGCATAGGGGGAGAGCCAGGAAGCCTGGGAGTGAGGTTGCAAGTGATTTTGAGCCATATTTGGGGAATTTTGGCAATGCAAAAATCGGCTAAGCAAGGAAAAAATGGCGGACGAAAAACGTAAAAAAAAAAACTAAAACTTGCAGTTAAAAAACCCTACAATGAGTGGCCTGTTCAGTTGGCATCAGGAAAGGTCTGCAATGAGCGCCAAAGGCGTTTATCCCAGGGCTCACAATAAGCACCACAAGCGGGAGAGGCTTGCAATGAGCCCCGAAGGAGCCCATTGTGAGCCCCACAGTGAGTGCCAAAGGCGCTCAGCCTGTGGCTCACGATGAGCACCGAAGGTGATCAGTGCAAAGCAGGACAGTTGAAGTACACAGGGGAAAGGTTCACAATGAGCGCCAAAGGCGCTCCGTGCGGGGCTCTCAATGAGCTCCGAAGGTGCTCAGATGAGCAAAATGCTGTTTGTGTGGCAAACAGCATTGCCAGCCTTCCAATTTTAATCCTGTCATTTTTGACGGGCAAGTTAATAGTAAAAATCTATCTATCTATCTATCTATCTATCTATCTAAAGATGTGTGAAACTCTTGCCGGGAGTATAGAGTTACAGAGATAAGTGACACTTTTACTTTGCTGTGAAAATTCATATTATTTGGGTTCCGCTAATATTGTTAATTTGAGACATATTTGATAAGTAAGTGTGCCTTTTTTTTACTGCAGTGGTCCTTTAGCATTTTCAAGGACTGCATGCTATTTTTTTACTACATGGTCTTTTAAACTAAACTTTACAATTTGCAACAAAAAATGAAAGTAAACAAAAAAGAAAAATACATATAGTACCTATATATTTAATGTGTATATGCAATTAATCTATACTGTGGGTTTTCATTTCCTTTTTCAGGCTGTTTCTTGTGTTTTCTTTCCCAGCAAGATATGTCCTTGTAAACTAATAAGATTTCTAAATTGGTAAGAAATTATAAGCCTCTGTTATTTGTATTTGTTTTCTAAAATAATTGGCTGATTATGAAGAGTAATTGATCAAAAGAATATATTTTAAATATAGGACTATAGTGTGATTTTATCAATAAATAATTCCCAGAAAATTAAATAATGTGTAATCCATCCAATACCTAGTAAGGAAAAGTAAACCAGAAATGTTATATTTAACCATAAATGGTAACTACTGGTTCTCTGCTTATAGATTATTGCAACATACAAGACTGCAGTGGTGTCTTTACTGATATTGTGAGTTATTTCATTAAGATTAGTCTATGAGCATTATTTCTGGAATGTGAGATCTGGTTACTAACTGATAAATCACGGGGAACAAAATCAGAATTAAGGAATGTGTCACTTCCAGGGAGTGGGAAAATAGGCATTGTGAGTGTCTTACCCACAGGAAGGAAGTGGCCAAGGAATTCTGAGGAATGCAAACATTCCCACACTGAGTCGCTACCCTCATGTCAGACACAAACTAATAATGAGGAGCTGTTAAAGGGATACAGCAAAGGGCCCAGTTACTACAAAAATAAAAACATAAATCACAGGAGCATTCCTAGATGGATAAATACAAATTATGTGACACGTGTTAATGCCTAACTATTCCAATTCATACCGACAGGGCATGCTCTTGTGGTTTATCACGCACAACTATGAGACATGATTAAAGGCATATCTAAGTTTCCTACACTATGAATGCATCTGATAGAGGAGAATCAGTAGTGTATGAAAACACTTTTTGCATGAAAAAATATCAAAACAAACATTAGCAAACACCCTGATGTTTTCTAAATCTCTTGATTTTGCAATCAGCAGCTTTTGTGAGTTGATAACCCTGCAAATCACTGCTAAAATTAGCATAACATTCATAATTTGTTTTGGGCAATCACAGACAGCTAATATATATTTTAATACAATATAACAATCAATGATGACAGTTTGTGCAGGAAGGAATCATGGGATGTGTAGTCCCCCTGTAGAAGCAAGTAGGATGAGTCAGACATTACTGTGTAGATCTCTGCATTGAGCAGCTGCTGGCTTGAAGTTTAGCAAAAGCGTTAAAATCCATATTTAAATGCAGTGTTTGTATTAGTAGGTATCGGGTGCCTATGTCAGCAGCTCGGGGGGTGTGGAAAACAAATGTTATTTTTAAATAAAATAAATCTGTATGTGTATAGAATGACTCCATGTAATGTGTGTGTCTGATATAAGCAGCATGTGTATAAATTAGATAAAGGGAAAAATGGGGAAACTTAGGTATACTTTTAATCATGTGAGATAAAGTCATTAGTAGAATAGGATGATTAGTTCATATAATTTATGCTTAAAATAATTTTAACAATCCGTAAAAAAAAAAAAAATTCATTTTCTGTGTCACTTTAATAGTGAATAGATTGCCAACTGTAAAACATGCCCTAGTCATTGTGATAAGGTCAAGCAGCAACTTACCACAATCATTTCGGAGGGCTCCAACACAATGCATTCACAGCCACGCCTGAAGCTTCCTGCAGAGCGCTTGCCAAAGCTGCGGAAACACCAAAGTATAGCAATCAATATAGGTTTAAAATAAAACTCTTATGTTGTGACCTGAAATATTCCTGGACAATTAAGAGCATATGTATCAGAAATAAAGGTAGCGTGAGAAAGTGAATCCGGCTAGAGATATTTAGAGAGTCATCATTACAATGAGGCATTCTGGTTCACATGCTCCCACAGCGCTGCATCCCGGGGCTTAAACAAATTGTTCCCAGAGAAAGTTTTCATGGACAGATGTTTGCTCTTCAGTACACAAGATCATAGTGGCAAAGGGCCAGATCAACCCAAAGTCAGGGGTGGGGCTATACACACTCCATGTTGTACCTTATGTTATCTTGTATATGCTTCAGGGCTTGACACATTTATAAAAAAACCAGGAACCAGCCAGGTAAGTTGGGATGCATACAAACTTTGTATAGGAGCCAGAGAAAGGATTATATAGAGAAATATATTCATGGCCAACACACACAAACAAACAAACAAACACACACACGCACGCACACACACACGAACACACACGAACACACACGAACACACACGAACACACAAGAACACACAAGAACACACAAACACATTGCATCTAATCTAAGAAAGTATCATCATTGGAAAATAAGGAATCTAGGGATGTTTTCTGATTACCTGGATTGGCGGACTATCAAATTCTTTGACTAAGGGGAAAAATAAGGTTTTTGCTGGAGGAGAAGGAAGCGACATGACACAGAGTAAGACATCTGTGTAGTAAGTTGTCACACTTCTGACAGTCTTTTTTTCTACTAAATGTAATTATCCTTCTATTTTTAAACACTAACAGCCTTATTAAATTGCGATTCGGCAAATTTAAAAGGGCTCTATTTAAGCAGAGAGGATATTTTTTTTTACAGAAGTTTTTAGTTAGTGAAGACCTTGCTTTTGGATAGAAGTTCACTAATTAAAAACTTCTGTAAAAAAAATATCCTCTCTGCTTAAATAGAGCCCTTTTAAATTTGCTGAATCACAATTTAATAAGGCTGTAACTTTTCAGGGTCACTTTAACCAGGGTGCAGCACAGAACGCAATCATGCTACTGTATTTAGTCACAGATGGATCACTGCTGTCCCCGGTTTCCTTTAAGAAAGTAAAACATATATACAGTCTTTAATATATTAGAGATTTATTTCACTCTTTTTTTTAATAAGGGCAGCCAATGCTTCATTAGCTTGCTTAACTTGTCACCTAAGATAGCGACCTATTGTAAGATCTGTTTGATGATGATTTTTTATCATATAGTGCATTTAAATTGAATGGATACTTTATTTGCATCTTAGGTCCCTCCCAGGTGACATCAGGTTAGAAGAAAAAAAAACATATCTGTCACAGGAAAAAATATAATACTTAATAAACGAAAGTTTTTTTTTTGTTTTGTTTTTTTACTTTCTAAATCAAAGTATATGGTCAAATTATTCAAAAGGGCATATTGTAAAGCAACCTATCAAATATTAAAGGGCCACTTACTTCGGTACAATGTGGAGCACACCAATGTAAAGATCTCTTAACTGTGTGATGAAAAACTTTTTTAAATCCATGCTTTTTTCAGAGATATTTATTAATCAAATGCATGTCACAGGCAATCTGCCAGACAACAGACTGACAGCAAGCTCCAGAGCAGAGAGTAGAGAAAAACTACAGTTGACCCTTTATAAACTCATCTGTGTACAGAAAAGAGTGTTTTGAATCCCTTAAATAAGTTACTTGTGGTTTAACTGCTGGGCTGTAGGATTCCTGAATGCCAAGACAAACATATAAATCTTGCTCGGCACGGGGAGCTTCACCGGCCGGTGTCGGTGCATGTCATTAATTATGGAATAGTCTGTCTGTTTGTAAACAGACCTAAAACGTTAGTTTTTTTAAGTGTAATTAAAAAAATACGGTAATTTTAACATAAAATATTGTGCTCTTTCACACCATGAAGAGCACTTAAAAGTAACATTTAATCATGCTTAACCATAATGCTAAAATAACCTTTTATAGCAGAAATCTATGCCTGAACATTTTAGTAAAAGACTAAATGATGGATGTCATATGCTCAGATCAGACATATATACTTAAACTGACATCAAGGAGTTAAGACTGAATTTTCATACTTGCTTTGTTAGTTACACAGTTTTCCTCCATTGTCACATTGAAGGAATGAGTATTATGTCACAGTCATGCCAACATGCACAGCATCATTGTTCTCAGGCACTGGGTGAAGCCCCATTTGTCTGCATCGCAATGTATACTTCTATTATAAAGAACATTATGCTCAGGGCAGTACAGACACATTAAAAACCATAAGCCACGCTTCACAACTCGAAAACTGTGAGGCCTGATGAAAAAAAGGAATCCACTTTAAAACTTGGAACCAATTAAGCTGTTAATAGGGCAATAAAATCTTTAGGAACCAATAAAAACTGCTTTAAACTGAAATGTCTTAAAAATATTACCTGAGGGAGTCCACAGTTTGCAGGTATCCAATGGTGTAAAAATAGTGATATCATTTATTTAACAAGAAAAAATGTTCTAGAAGCATCAGATAAGATCATCTTATTTTAATCAGGCATTTTGCTTTTTTATACATTAAAATGACGGTAGGAATACAGGATGCATTGCATGTGGGATGTAAAAAAAATATCTTTTGACAAACACAAGTGATTCAGAAATTATATAAGATTAAAATGAATAATAATAATAATAAGCACCTTGTGTGTGATCTGATGATAAATATCACCTATTTGCAATGGGAACTATATCATACAGGTAAGCACACACATTAAATTATCAACATCAGGTAAAACCAAATAAAACAAGAGTATTCTTAAAAAAAAAAAAACTTTGCTGCAACCAAGAATATAATATTAGAATCAGAAAGTCTGGTTTTAGGCCAGAAACTCCTACGGGTCAGTGTCCAGGCCTCCTCATAAGAAAGCAGCACTACACCTTAAATCTTATAACACTAAAAAGATTATAAAATGGTATAACCCGGTGTAGTTAAAAGGCACACTCACTCTCAACACATAAGGCTTCCATCAATAGTCCTGCTGAGACACTGCCAGAAAATAAACAAAAACAAACAAGCTCAAGTGCAAAGACATGCCTCTCAGCATCTTATCAGAGTCATATTAGGGACAACATGGTAGCCAGGTTCCTTGCCGTGCTTCCAAGGCCAGATCAAGTGAAGTCTGTCCTGTTGCTAGGAACTCAATAGGCAGGTACTCAAACATAAACCACGCTTGGTCTCAGCCAACACAAGAAGTCTGCCTTGTGTGAAGGTGGTCACACCTCTACAGATACCATTGTTAGATTTGGGATGTTGTGGATACCTGCAGGTTAGGTCTGCAAGGTTTCTAAAGGACTTCTACAGGGTGGACACATTTTTTTTGAAAAACTACAATAAAAAAAAGAAAAAAGAAAGTATTAGTGAGTCCAAGGAACAAACTCTAACGATTGGTATTACAACCTAAACCATTAGGGCCCAGACGAAGTTTTATAAAAAGAAAGATCCCTATAAAAACACTTAAAATGGAATTTCTTAATTTTTATTGTGTTTAAAAAATGAAATGGATATTTTAGCATTAAGGTTAGGCAACTTGTCCAAGGTAAGGAGGAAAGGTAGTGGGCTTTGTGAGATCAATAAATGAAAAAAGGTGTCCGGAAACTGCAATTTCAATTTGTTTCCTCAAAAAAGATTAACCAAACAAATATTTATTACCAAAACAGCATCATTAAAAAAAAGTGGCTATATAAGGGATTTGTACAGCTTTTATTGCTATTGGGCGTTTCCTAATATAAAATATTCAAAATGTATTAATTTAGTCAGAATTAATTGCATTAGATATGGCTTTCAGCACAGAACTAATTAATTTTAATCAAGTTGTATCTTTTGTATTTTGATGCACACTTAGAGGTGATCTAACAAAATAAATATTTATCTCCAGACAATGTAATATAGACTAGATTCATTGGTTGTTTGGGACTTTGTGTGTACAATAGGAATATTCATTGAGTACATCAATTAGATAAAGGATACAATTAAGCCTTTATCTAATCCATTCGGGAGATCAGTAATAACAAATAATGTAAGGCCAACAACCAATAGCGGTCTAAGACTTTGTTATTGAAGCAGAAGAAGCACTCGATCCATCTGTCATTTTTGTAATAGAGCAAGCGACGCTCCCTGCTCTGTCCTTAGGTTCATCCCAGTAGCGTCACTAGCTAAATCCATATGTACGTTTTTTACATCGCTCCCTTTTGTTACGCCATGTTCTGCACACACACACTCAGGTGCTCAGTATTGATTTATAAATACTCTCCCTAAGAGCTGCACTCCATCTCTGCATTGATTGATGATGTTTGTAGCAGAATTTGTTCATCACACAGGACTATATTTAGCATCACTAAAACAAATGGCTCCGCTAATCAATAAAGTGTGATTAAAGGTGCACACAAGATTTACTGGAGCCCACCCATTTTGCTGGACGCTGCCCCAGATTAGCAGGGAAAGCTGATTACTGGATCAAAAACATATTTAGCATGATAAATTAGGTCAGTGCTGTCTACAGAGTGAAACACATGGAAGATAAACACGACTGCACTTTGTAAACACTTGTAAGGTGCCAACAATTTTCTGGGAATAAATCGAAAAAAGTCCTGCAAAATCATTGTGCAGAAAACTAACCACGGTGATGTTCAGATTGGCCAAAACTATTTTTCAAATTGTATACAAATTTACCCTGGGTTTGGAGGGTGTTAACGGACAGAAATTAAAAGGTATTTTGCTAACTTCAAGGTAAGTGTTTAAATGCTTATTTTGGTACTTCATACACTACCAAATCTCCTCTAAGATGCACTCATAATCCAGCTCACTTACATATCCCTTTAAATTACACAATATTAAACCTGTATCCTTGACATAGTTTCCAAAAACACCCAGTGGGAATTAAGTAGACCACTATACAGAATTGTCCGGAAATGTTTAAATAAAAATATACACAAAAGGAAGTGATACATGAACAGAACTAAAGTCAAAAAAATAAAATAAAAAGCAACAACAGGATAAACCATTCTTGTATTACATAGTTTGGGAAATATAAATACTGTACATAATATTCTCCTAATTTACCTGCCTAACTAAATACAGCAGCACTTACTTTTTCCAAAAAGCATCAATGCTCAATAAGAGACATGGGGGCACAGAGAGAGAGAGAGAGAGGGCACAGAGAGAGAGAGAGAAACATGGGGGCACAGAGAGAGAGAGAAACATGGGGGCACAGAGAGAGAGAGAGGGCACAGAGAGAGAGAGAGAGAGAGAGAGGGCACAGAGAGAGAGAGAGAGAGAGAGGGCACAGAGAGAGAGAGAGAGAGGGCACAGAGAGAGAGAGAGAGAGAGAGGGCACAGAGAGAGAGAGAGAGAGAGGGCACAGAGAGAGAGAGAGAGGGCACAGAGAGAGAGAGAGAGAGAGGGCACAGAGAGAGAGAGAGAGGGCACAGAGAGAGAGAGAGAGAGGGCACAGAGAGAGAGAGAGAGAGAGAGAGGGCACAGAGAGAGACATGGGGGCACAGAGAGAGAGAGAGAGAGAGAGGGCACAGCGAGAGACAGACAGAGGGCACACAGAGACAGACAGAGGGCACACAGAGACAGACAGAGGGCACACAGAGACAGACAGAGGGCACACAGAGACAGACAGAGGGCACACAGAGACAGACAGAGGGCACACAGAGACAGACAGAGGGCACACAGAGACAGACAGAGGGCACAGAGAGAGACAGAGGGCACAGAGAGAGACAAAGGGCACAGAGAGAGACAGAGAGAGAGACAGCATAGACAATTCTATGATACCATCATTTATGACGGGACATGAAAACCTCAAACATCCAACTGTTCTATTCCTCAAATCGGCAGAAACAAGTTACTTATTTTAAGCCGGTTAAAATGCAGCTCTTGATTTTGCACAGAGAATGCTAAAGATGGGATACCATTAAAAAAATGCATGAGGAGATTTGTTTAATGAGGCTCACAACAAGATGAGCATTCTCCTTGACCCAATTCTGACAAAAGCTATGGTGCTTTCCTCATCAATACTGTCTTTTAGCTTTTTGATGCCTGCGCAGCCTTTTTAACTGAAGTTTCTCTTGGGTCCGACGTAGATTTCAAACTGCTGGTAAAAATAAAATGCATCCTCAGAACAAGGAGCATCTTCAATACGATAATTTGTTTGAAATTGTTAAAGTAACAGGAAGGGCCATGCATTACCAGTGGATGGAGGTAAAAGGCTATAAGCAGGACAAGTCATACAGGATGTGGTGCAGAGATTGCCAGCCGGAGTATGGACACTGCATCAGGCAAAAAAGGCCTCAAGAGGCTCCCAGAGCCAATAACTGATCCATACTGGCATCTCCAGTTCATATACTGGTTACTTGGAAACGTCAAGTGTCTCTATGGAAAATCCATAAATCAACTAAAGGTTAAATTCTATATTTGCCCTACCTGTACATTAAAACCAGTAGTTGCACCTAGCATAACAAAAGTCCTATTAAGCCAATTACATCAAATTATTAATTTATACTGTTATTTAAATTTTCCTCTGCCTGCCGTTAGAGGGCTGCCATGTTGGCCTGTCACTCTTCCCATCCAAAGAGAGCAGCACTTTTGTAAATGGGCAGCCATCGAGCTATGAATCTTCATTGATCCCAAATGGTGGGGGTTCCTTCACTAGAAGCTATGACTGTATAGACCTATAGGATATGGTGGGCTGTGTTAGATGCTATGAGGATGATGAGAAGGGAGAGAGGGTAACGTGGCAGGCATTTCAAAATACTTATACATGTACCACTAGTGTCCCTTTAATGTGATTTCAAAATGTTATTTAAGGGGAAAAAAAAGTCTCTTCCCCAAATATGAAATTCAGTCTTAAAACTGAATCTGACATACAAATGTCATCCGTATGTTCATTATTTCTGTCTACAATCAGAGGATTATAGCTTTAATTAAGTTAGCTAAACTAAAATCGGAGAGGGAAGAGAAACAGGAACAAGGAAAGATTATTCGGTTTATGTCCAAATGCAGGATTAGTGCAGCAATTATCATCTGTTCCTTTTTGCTCTTTCCCCGGGTACCTTCCTTGAAGGAAAGCTACTCAAAGCCGTCCCATGCAGTGGGATTTAGAGGGATGTGTAATACACAGGCATGGATACTAAGACCTAGTAAACAATCCTTATTTACTTCTTCATATCCTCCACTAATTGGTAAATGTCGCCATGGGTAGAAAGAGCTTGTTAATAACATAGTGAATGTATTCTTTGCAATAAATTGATGTGCACAAATACATAAATGAAGCGAAAACCTTACATATATTTAGGGGCCAACTTCCAAAAGTTAATGTTGGCATATTCTATGTCGTAAGCTTACTTGATGGACACAGTACTGCCCTGTAGGCATATGCAAAACATTCAGAATTAAACATATTATAAAAACAAACTCATTTACAGCTCTGATCAAGCACTACATTCCTCCTTGACTACCTCCTTTATAATGTAAACTATGCTTTATCATGCGACCATATAGCGATTTTCAGTAAGCATCATGTCATTCGCTCAGTCAAATAACTATTTCCATGCAACTTGACATGCTAAGAACACACAACTTGAAATGCCACAGCTAAATCTACTTTTTTAGTTCACCATTAAGTAACATTACATGTGCAAACAGCAGCAATGAAAGGTATTATCCAGAAAATATAATTTAAATAATATATATTATAACAAATACTACTACTCACATACCTGACTCCTTGTCCTGGGTACTACTAGTCAGAAAAGGCAATTACAGTTGGTAACTGTGTTTTTAAAGTATGGTATATTGTGCTGCCTAAAACCTCCTTGAATGCAGTTTGTAAAATTATTTTAAAGTAAGTTAATGGCTTATACTTGGCCCTTTAAATCTTTCAGACTGTCAGACAATGTTACATGGCAGTAGCATAAGTTCTCCGCCTTCTATAGTAAAGTTACCGCAGCCCAGACTTATAGATATAACTCCCACCTCTTCTGAGAAGCAGTTGGTAAACACGCTCCATATTGATCTGTGCTGCAAACTCCCCTGGAAGTGATCTGCAGATCAATCAGATGTTCTTATAGAAGATCAAGGACCAGATTCACATATGTTGTCTGACATCTTAGACCTTTTCTTCATTGATGAAATAAATCACTACAGACACTTCTTGTTGTTTAGGTGGAGCCCAAACCCCCACTGTAGCAAGTGGAATGCTATGTATAGCTTGTTGGCATGGAGGCAACCCAAAATAAAAGTCTCCATCAGCAAACAGAGGGTATTGGAGGACAAGACCCAGAATGGAATGCTTCTTAAGCTAAAGATAAGGAGAACCTTGATACCCTGGAGGGGGAAAGGGAGAGGGGAAGGCCTAAAATGAAAAGGGCAAAGGGCAAGCATCTGACCTGTCTGCTAAAACTGCACTCCACATCATTTTTGCTTCTTTCAACAAGGGGTGCAGTGTGCATGTAGAGAGTAACAGCATTCATGGAGTACATAGGGTTTGTGCTGTACCATGGACATAAAAACACACACATAACCTCTGTGTTTATAATATTATTAACATTTCTAGAAAAAAAATAAGTTGAAATGATAAGCAGCTATATATATATATATATATATATATATATATATATATATATATATATATATATATATATATATATAAACAAAAAAAAAAATATATATATATATATATATATATATATATATATATACACACATAGTGAAAGGTAAAAAAAGCATTTTGTCTGTTCCATCTGAGAAATGATGTGTAACACTGCTGTTTCTATTTTCAAACAAAGGCCATTGAGCAAAATAAAGTGATTCCTATTAACTGACAGGGAACAGCCCACAGAGCAATTACACATTTGAAGTACAAGTTGGGACCTACATACTACAGTATGCTCTGTGCAGAGTCACTTCCTTCACCCACAGTGAAGCATGGTGGTGGCAGCATCATGCTTTGGGGCTGTTTTTCTTCAGCTGGAACTGGGGCCTTAGTTAAGAATGTTATAGAGGGAATTATGAACAGTTCCAAATACCAGTCAATATTGGCCCAAAACTTTCAGGCTTCTGCTAGAAAGCTGATCATGAAGAGGAACTTCATCTTTCAGCATGAAAACGACCCAAAGCATACATCCAAATCAACAAAGGAATGGCTTCACCAGAAGAAGATTAACTTTTGGAATGGCCCAGCCAGAGCCCAGACCTGAATCCGATTGAAAATCTGTGGGGTGATCTGAAGAGGGCTGTGCACAGGAGATGCCCTCGCAATCTGACAGATTTGGAGTGTTTTTGCAAAGAAGAGTGGGCAAATCTTGCCAAGACAAAATGTGCCATGCTGATAGACTCATACCCAAAAAGACTGAGTGCTGTAATAAAATCAAAAGGTGCTTCAACAAAGTATCAGTTTAAGGGTGTGCAGACTTATGCAACCATATTATTTTATTTTTTATATTTTTTCTTCCCTCTACCTAAAAGATTTCAGTTTGTTTTTTAATTGAGTTGTACAGTTTATAGGTCACATTAAAAGGTGGAAAAAGTTCTGAAATGATTTATCTTGGTCTCATTTTTTTAGAGCACTGAAACCTGACATTTTAACAGGGGTGTGTAGACTTTTTATATCCACTGTATATGACATATAATAGTTGTCAATTTACGAATCGTCATCACGCTTTGCGAGCTCGCAAGAACTGCGTCCTTCGCGAAGCGAGGGACGCATTTGCGGAAGGTGGAGGCTCCAATGTCGGCTGCAATAAGCCAAAGGCAAAGGGGAGGGGGAAAGCGACACAGGGGAGGGGGGAAGAGACACAGGGAAGGGGGAAGAGATACAGAGGAGGGCGGAAGAGACACAGGGGAGGAGGGAGAGACACAGGAGAGGACAAGGGGGAGTAAAAGAGACAGAGGAGGAGAAAAGAGAGACAGAAAAAAAAAAAAATATATATATATATATATATATATATAATCCCATCATTTATGACGGGCAAACGACTAGTTATATATAGTGAGCTATTACAAGTTATTACAAGTGTCCTAGGCTGCCATATACGTCATAACAATAAGCTCACAATTAGGGAGGCAAAAGTGGAAATGGTCTGTAATGCATACAAATGAGTATTACAGTAAACAAATTAAAGTTAACAATCTACAAATAATAATTATTTAGTGTGTAAAATGCTGCATTTCACAAACATTTTACTACATAATAATTTACTTTTCTTGTTTTCTTTCACAGATCAGACAAAAAATAAATACATGTGGTTCTTTTTATAACTTCTAAAGGAGAAAGTGAACGGAGATATTCCAAAAAATGAATATGATCCATGTTCTTACTGAAAACTAGTAAATGATGTATTTTGCTGCATTTATACTACTTGGATACTCTGCCTCAGGAGTTAACGGGTTACTGTAGTCTACATATCCTCATGTGAACTCTGCTAATTTAAACATGGTGTACACAATGTGTTTGATATGAATTCTGAGCAGGAGAGTTTGCTTTCGTGGGTGGCTTACGGGACAGATAATGCACAATAACCAAAACTCAGTTATGTGATATAGATTATACCACACACTATTGGTATGTTTTAGGCCGACCCAGTAAAGATGTACTGAGCGGGTCACTTCTAGGGGAACCACTAGAAATGCAGCAATACAGGCATTATGTTTTTTTATTACTTATTTAGAAAATGTACAAATGAAGAGCATTTCTTTTATTTAGGGAGCACACCCAAAACCAGTTCATGGCAAAAACGTTGGATACCACTGTGTGAGTACTATGAGGAAAGTAAAATGCCCATAACTCTAACTAAACAAGCTTCAAGTCAATATTTTAATATTTTAAAGTATATTTTTAATTAATGGCAAAATATTTATTGAAATAAAAAAAAAATGCTTATCTAATTCTATTAAGTTGTACAACCAAGCATGAAGGATACCAAACTCTCATATATTCCACATACACACACATAGATGCCAGGGTAGGCAACTGCTTGAGTATTAACCACAGACCAGAATTCTTCTGGGGTGTCAAACATGGACACCCGAGTTTAGCAGAGAAATCTTGGCCCAAATCCAAGGACTCAGATGTTTTGTTAGTTTTTTTTGTGTTGGGGGTTGGTTTTTAGAACGGTTTGCTTAGACATTAATTTTAAGCTGGTACTATAGTTATGATCTGGCAACCAAAGCCAGTATCTTTGCCAAGAAAACCTTGTGGATGACCACAATCAGAGACAAGATGTGCCTGGTGTGCTGCGGTCCATAGTGTCATGGAGTCGGACATGACTGAACGACAACACAGTAATGGATGTTGTGCTAATCAGCGGTGACCAGTCCCATTTTATGATAGTGGAAACAAAGTGCGCACAACAGCTTAAAACACTTATCAGCAAGGATTAAAAACAACAAAGTGAAGAGGCTGCCTTTGAAGATGCTCACTTGCACATATTGGCTATTCTCAATAATAATATTAGTATACAATGGCCATATTTAAGAGCATCAGAAACTGGATTTACATTGCACTAGTCATTTATTTCTAAATTAATTGATTATTGAAATATCCTCTTTTGTCTAAAATACTTAGCTTAGGACTCTGTCGTGTTATTATGTGGTTATTTGTTTCTTTAGTGGCATTGTCATGTGATTAGGTTTGTTTCCCTTATAATATTTAACTAGGTTGGTGCAATTTAGCATATATGATGAGCCTCATGAGCAGCGCTAGATTGCGGAAGAATGTCTTACTATAACGAACATTTCTAATACAATATGCAGCCAGACCTAATACTAATAAGAATGGAACATCTTGTTTGGTCGGCAGGGCCACTTTAACACAATACAACACCTTTAAAAAAAAGACACAAAATGAACCAGCTTCTAGTTGAGATAACCGGTGTATCTAGGAGTTGTGTTCTCATGGTGCCACAACAAGTTAGCTAAACATTCTTTCCATTCTTTTTTATAAATCCATTTAGATAATATTTATCAATTAACCATGGGAAAGTTCACATCTCCCTTTCATCCTCGGTGGCACGGTTACTTTAAAAGCTTTGATACTGTTTACCTCCTGATTGAACAATGTATAGCTGTGTTTGCTAATGCTGAAAGTTATGCAAATGGAGACAAACATCAAGAGCAGCTGGAAAGGGTTAATCTAGTAGATTTCACTTCATACCGCATGCAAGACGTCTTGAAATGTAACAAAGGAGCCAGTGTTGTGCTAGTAACACACACTACTAGATCCCATCAGGATACAGAGTATTCTGTGCAGTGCCCCTGGGGCAAATACTTCAACAGAGCCAGCTACATGAAGGAGCTACATGAAGGAAGTGAGATGTAAGATAAGGCCTTGTCAGGACTGCAGGAGCCCTGTGCCGGGAATGTGTATACTACATATACTACATGATGCCAGGCTAGGCTGAGACACACAGTATAAGGAAAATGCAAAACACCTCAAAATACCAGCCACCTGATTCCCATGTGCCACCACAACCGTAAAGATTTTGGCTACCGGTATATTGTAATGCAGATGCTTACAAGTCCAGTCCTTGGGGGCTTTCAACTGGGCAACATAACGGTTTGGGTAAGTGTGGATTAATCAGCAGGGGGCAAGCATTTAGATTAAGCCAAATGTGCTTAGATAGGGAAATCCTATATATAATGCAAGGCAGCTTTGCAAATTGCACCCTAAAATGAGTGAGCCCTACTAACTTCCACATATGTAATAGTAGGATTTTATTTATCTACCTATTGAACCACATCTCTTTACAAATATATAATCAATTAAGAAAGGAAAACCCTAAAATGATTATCTATATTAATACATACCATATCTTATCTCTGTCTGTAGCCAAATCACTACCCTTTATTGAGCGTGTATAGCAGAGGCCAGCAGCATGGGGCTGGCAGGATGTTTATGTAGAGTATGAGAGCATGCCCATCTCCTAAACAAAGGAGCTAAGAGGTCCATAGAGGGGGAGAAGGTCCTATCCCCGATACAAGATATAGATCTCCGGGCAGATTGAGCATGGTGTGCAGCCTTGCAAGATTACCATTTGGAAAATCTAACTGCAGATTAAGCTCTATCTTTTGGGCACCACTGCCCTACAGACGCATTGGCAAACACACACCACAGATTAGAGTCAACATCACATGAAAGAACAGATACGACTTGCATCTCATAAGGAAAATACAGAACCACAAGTAAGATAGTGTGCAATAAATATGCATGTTATAGTAAGAATGAAGGTGTGCGCTTTTCAATCCCTTTCATACAAAAGTTACATTTCAGAGAAAAACAAAAAGGTAGCAATAGAGGAGGTAGAAAACTACATGAGATCTATTCAGTTGTATAAAAACTGCGCTTCACACCTAGTGCCACATATAATTATTTCACATCCCAGGCACCGAATGGTATCCAAAGCCAACTAAAAACATATCCAATAATTACGGAACTAATTAGGTTGTAATCAGTGTGCATATATCCAGCAGTGACACATTCAGATGTACGTATTCATTTGGACAGAGGACACCAGACTTGTCTATTTTGTGGATTGGCATTACCTCCAACACATACGGGGAATACACTGTAAGCAAAAGTAATTATTATACTCACACTTGGGAAAATCAACACTGTTTTCTTCTCTGATCATTAACAATGAATACATTACAGTACATTTTAATTAACAACCATTTTGTTTAAGCCAATAAGTATACCTTGTTGGCCACAAGTAAAAATAAAGTATATTAAAGGAAATATAAGCATGGAAAATGCTTATTTCAGCATGCTTTTATTAAGGTTGTTGTGTTGTATTGCTATTGTGTACCACACTTGTAAAGTATAAAAGCAAGTTACATCATAGTGAAATCACATTAGACACATAAAGGTAGGCTAGCGACAGAGATACATGAATGTAATACAATGCTAGGCTATGCGCTTCTGTGACTCCATCCAATAACCATGAAATTATATAGATTCGTAAATATTACAATTGATTTGGAAATGTCCAACAACATGCAACTGCTGTCACAGGTGGAAGAATATTTTTGAGTTTGATAAAATCTTTATACGGATTGTCAAATGAGCTATTATTAAAGGAGGAAGCAAGCAAGACGAGTTACAGAGAAGACGAAAATTAAAGGGATGAGTGGTCCTAAGGTGGATGATTTGTTTCTTGTGATAAGCTTCCACTATAGATATATAGGTTTTTAAATGGAAAAAAAAAAGGTTTTCCAAAAGTCATGGTTTCATATTGAAGCTAAGCTAGGATTGGTACATGAATTTACATCATGTATCCATCCCATTCCAATGGCGTTTTGGCAACACTCACCATGAGCTAACTCCTTACAGACACATAGGAGGTTAGTCCTACATTATTTAGATTATTCAATGAAAAGGTTGTTTGGAGATCCCAGCCTTCCTTTAAATATTGAAAGAAGTGCAAGTAAACAATGTTCTTATAAGATGCCCAAGATATATTCAGGTAAAGTTGTTTGTCTAGATGCCATTAACGTGATACACATTTATATGTCTTCTATTAAACACCATATAGATGTTGGGGTAAAGGCATAGCCACACACACAAAGCAAAAGGTGCCAAACAACATTTTGACTTTATGTGACGCCTTCACTGTCTAACAAGTAAATAAAGGTACTCGGTAACCACTTGGCGTGTCAGTCTTTTGAAAACATAAATATATCCCAATTCTAAGATTATTTGCAACAAAAAAAAAAAAAATCACATTTCCTTTGGTTAGCTCAGACCCAACGTTTTTATTTATTTTATGTATAAATGCATTTTTTGTTTATTATAAATAGAAAACAAAAACCTAAATGAATACAAACAATGTAAACACATATAAACAATCTAAACAGTTTTAAAAGTAGTAAGAGAATGTTAAACTTATACAAAACACACAATCCACACTAATGTGCAGCCACACAGAGAAAGGTGTAGGCTTAATAAATATACTTGTAGAAAACCCCCTTGGGTACTTGTTAAGTCACATTGGGTTGCCTCTGATCTAGTGTACTTTAGATATGATCTATATATTTCTATACACTATAAAAGTGATCTACATTTGGACACATAGGAATAGACCCACCACCAGCCCAATATAAATAACTACTATATAGTGGTAGCATTTCCATAATTATGCATAATTAATTTTCATCCAAACATCAATCAGCACAGGAAAAGCATTACTTGTTTAAATATATCATACAAATCTATCAAGTACCTATTACTAGTGCTCTAGAGAACATGACAACTTTAAAAGGTAGTTTCACATGTGACCCCGAGTACTCTTTTACCAATGAATAACAAAAGATGGAGCGCTACGAAATACGTTGGCGAGTTACAAATAAAGGATAATAATAATGGAGGGTAACAAGTGAGTACACAGAAAGCTTCTACAACAAAGGATGGTTTCTTCCTCACTAAAAGGAGAAATAGCATTCTTCACAAGAGTGACGCACTTAAGACTTGATAATAATAGGTTAAACACTATTACCTGCTTAATCACAACAGTGTCCTTGCAGAAAGTAGACCAGATAAACTTGGTATTACACAGGTCTGGTGGAGGAGCCTAAGCCGGCAGCTATTGATTTGCAGCATGTTTGATTTTTACTGGCAACAGGCTTAGAGACCTTGTAATTGGGAGGAGACGCCTCAAATTAGCTCTTGTATTGTGTCTGAGATGCTCCCACCATCTTCAACACAGACACATTTTAGACATGTATTTAACATCGATAATGCAATTGCAAACTACAAAGACAACATATATAATAATAAGATAACAGGACCACAGTATAGTCCCAAACTTACAATTAAAAAGAGCATGTTTTATTCATTATAAAAGGGATTCTTAATTATATTAATTTAAGAAAATGAACACTAAAGCAACACATTTAGAGATAATATGATTATGCAGAGGTGCTATTGAGGCCTATAACATTACGTTTGAGTTCCCTTTGCCCTCCACAGTGAATTAAAAGAAACTTGAGCTGGCGTGTAAACAAGAACTCATGGAGAGCATGTTATTTGTGTAAAACGATCACATTTCACATTCAAAAGAATGAGGATAAAGATTACAACTTAAAGACTCCCTGACAGTTTGATGATAGAAACCTCTGGACAAGTCACTCTTGTATTATTCCTTTATGGGACCCATTTCAAGGATAAATGTATAGGAAATTGTAAAACTTGCTATTTTTAAATTTAAAACAATGAGTGAGCCCTCAAAAAAAGTCATAGCTTTTATACTGAAGCCGAGCTAGGTTTGGTACATGAATTTACAAAACGTATCTATCCCATTCCAATGGAGATTTGGCAAAACTCGCTATCAACTGACCCAAACTCCTTAAAGACACAAGAAAACTTTCATGGTAAACAGTTTGCTAATGACTAAGTTTCAGCATTGCTTCTATAGAAAGAAAATACTTAGATATTACATACCTGTAAGCAGAGAGGCAAAAGTTGTTAAACTGTCTTTAAAATGAATGGTAACTGCGAAATGTGAGTTTTTAATTCAATCTCCAACCTGTTAGATCTACAGATGAAAGTAAATCCTGTAGATCTGCAATCCAGTGATTCTTATCAATGCAAAAGACAGATCACTTCAATCCATAACTGGAAAAGTCAGACTAAAATTAAATAATGCAAAAAATAAAATAAAAAAAATATCCAGGTATTATCCAAACTTCTTATAAAATGAAGGCTCTGAATTACAAGTATCTGAGCTGTAGGAATTGTCAATCCAAGGAGTGAGTCCCATGCAATCCTTCCAAGGACCAGGCCAGCTTCTCTCCCAGTAATGACGTATCCAAGGATATGGAAGTGGTTAGGGGTTTCTCTTAAAACATGCCTTTTGTCTTAATGCTAACTAAGGCATGGAGATAATTAGGCCGCTCCCGTATTCCCACAGTGCATGCAAATCCTCCCACAGTGAGCAGGGCGTTGCTTTCTCCAGCTGGCTGGGAGCTAGTTGGGGCTCTGAACCATTCTGGCATGCTGGTCCTGTTCCCATGAAGAACAGTGGTGTAACACAGAAGCCACGGCTACTGTATGGGCTGTCACCAGTGCTCCCTTGTCCAGGGCCTCTCTACTCACATTCCTCCATGGCACGTCAGCCAGCTCCACTCTGGAATGTCACTTCTCGGCTCAGGAATGTAAACTTGTTCATCACCAGCAGGCCCACTGTTACATGGAGCGCTTTATTCACTCACACCCAGAGCCTGCACATCACAGGCATCATGGGAAAAAAAAAGGCTGCAAGGCAATGAGAAGTGATCTGCTTCAGACACCTGTGGCACAAAAGGTGTTGCTGAAGGTGATATATTACAGCTGGAAAGAAATATTTATAGATTCCTTCCCCCACATTAAGAACATGTTACTTTGCATAGCAATTGTCTGTATGCAAATGCGGGCTTCCAAAGGAATGCTAAATATTCAGAGAAGACTGGGAATGTTTATTAGGAAATGGATAGGATTTATATAATTGTATACATTATATGGGTCAGGTTCTGATTGAGCCGGGATGTCACAGTTAAAGTACGAAAAATGAAGATACATAGAAATGATGTGCTTCAATAGGAAGCCATAATGTTATTTTTTATTTATTTATTTGTAGTTGTCACTTAAAATTCTAGCAATGGTGCGACTCAATATGAAAATACATGCAGCAGCATGGCGTTGGCTCAAACAACGCAGAGGGCAAACACCACAACTACCCCTTAGACCACTAAGGAGGCCCAAGGCCTACAAAGCCTTACTATGGGTTCCTTGCATTCTCTGGATTGGGAAACCATCCCCCAATTCCTTTCTTTACCCCACAAAACAATTCTCACTGGATTTGCCACATTACATATATATTTTGCATTTTTTTACTGACCAACCGTGTCTCTAGTAGCAAACAAAATCAATCTGTTCTTCTAACGAATCCATCTGAGATATTGTATCATCACTAATATTATTATTTAAAAGAGATTGTAAGAGCCCTGACAATGTGTAAGTCATCATACCCTCCCCTTTATTTCAGTGTCCTCTTCCTTGCGCCTCTCCTTGAAGGTGCCCAGTCTTGTTTTTGTCTACAAAGATTGGGGCATCACATCCATGATTGAGCTACCTCTTCATACCAAATGCATTTGATTTCAAAGACAATGTGTTGACATTACAAAGCACTGCTTTAATGGCTGTTGATAACAATAATCTCCAAAGACATTCTTCTCCAAACACCAGCTGCTTAACTCTTGTATTTAATAATGAATTGTGTTAATGAGTTGTAACAGATTTGCAGCAAATATGGTTTCTTAAAGAGACAGGAGACGTGCACAATGTAAACCGTATTCGCAAATTTCTTATGAAAAGCCCAAATCTCTGGTGTAAATTGATATAATGGCAAATTATGTTTATGCTTATGTGAATATTTTTAGGTGTAGACTGGAATTGTAAATTGTAATTGCAATTGTAAATAAAAGGTGCTTTGTTTCCTGTGAATGCAAATAGTTTTTGCATTAACCGGGGTTTAAAAAATATAAACAAACAAGAAGTAACTACCGAGGAAAGTATCACTGACACTAGGAGAAAGTCTTGAGGGATTGTTAAAACAAGTTGTTAGCTAGTCATGGATAAAAACGTAATAATCATGGGCGTACTTAGATTTTCTTGCTGCCTTAGGCCATTCAGATTTGTGCGCCGCACACACCCTACCTGCAGCGCCTCCATTCACCTTTCTATATCTCAAACCAGAAATTGTGAATGTCAGAAAGTATGTAGAGAAATATCACTGCATATAGACATTTCTGTGCATATACAGACCGATTTCAATGTACTGCACTGCATTGTCCTTGGATAATGTGTTGCCCTAGGCCTGGGCATCGTGGGCCTAGGCAGAAACACACCCTTGGTAATAATTCAAAGCCATATTAATCTGCTATGCCGCTCTACGCTCCCATTTTAAAAATGTCACAGCAAAAAGAACAAACAAACCGATCACCATGGAGTATTTTTCATTACACAATGTAGATCACTCATATTTCATGCAAACTTTTATTAAAAGTTTGATGAAAAAAAGTTCCTTTAGCATCCCTGTCCAACAACAAGCTTTCTAGGTAATTTTCTTAAGGAACCATTGGTCACACTAAATGAAACCCCCAACACAGAAAGACAACAATGGGATTCCAGCTCCTTTATGTCTTCCTTTCTTATCAATGAGCCAACATGTGGGAACAAGCTTCAGATCACAAGTCACTGCACTCATTACACTACTGTAATACTAAAGAGCAACCAGAGTAGGAAGACTGTTGTATACCACAAACCTGAAGGCAGATATATATATTATTTTAGTTTTATTTCTTTTTTTAATTAAAAGCAGATGTATACAAACCGGATTTGAAATTTAAGACCAATGTTAAAAAAAAAAAAGTGGATGGAAATGTCTGGGTTTTTCTCTTTCTATATTCAGAATGTGCTGTATAGGCATTCTTTATGTGTCTGACAGAGGTCAAAACTATCCTAAAAGGATCACCTTCCACCGCTCTCCCTCAGCACCAGGCAGTGCTCAAGCAAAACGGACACAAGACTAATATTTCTTAGTCCCTTTTCCCCCTCACGCAGAAAGGTAAGGATTTGACACACCTTTATTTGCATGCTCAAATATCCAGCATGTCCGTGATCTATTTCTAGGAGTGCATACAAATAGTTGCTCTTTTTGTTTGTTTGTTGTTCACTTACCAGAAAGGGATTCACTTCAACTAGAAATTAAAACTGCATGAGAAGTGTGAGGTCATCTGTGCCCTGCTCAGCTTGGCTTTGCAACACTGCAGCAATGCACTGAAATCTCTGCAATAGGACCCACCCAAACATCTCTCTTTCAGCACAGATTGTCTGGGGTTTTTTTTGGGGGGGGGGGGGGGGTAAGCAATAGGAGTTTTGGATTCTCATATGACTTAGATAACAATTAGAAGCCTGTTCTAAAGACTTAAAGGGAAACGCTCACCCTCACGTTTTCGATCCGTTATTTAATATATTATTATTATTGTTTATTTGTAACATGCCTACATATTCCGTAGCGCTATACGTAAGTTGTGATCAAGGCAAAACAATATTAACACATTACAAAAGATGGAGGGCCCTGTCTTTGAGCTTAGAATCCAGTGCCCATACAGCTTTCTGCAAAGCACATTGCAAGATTGAAAACTCGCAGACTTACAATCTAGCAAGTTATTATTAATGGAAAATAAGTTATAGGATATTTCCGATTTCATCCCCACCAAAAGTAGCAGGCAGTGTCCAGTAGTTAATTGCAGAGACTTGCTTCAATTTCTTCTTAGTGTGAGTGTTAGATTTAGGGGTTAGGGTAGTCGCACATTATAACCTTTACATAGTAAAATAGTGGCGCGCACAGCACCTAAACCCTAACTCCTAAATCTAACCATATGAACAAACTGAAATCGTTTTGACGAGCCGTCGTTGCGCCACCTATTGGCCGCTGCCTGCCACTGCCCATAGGGACGAAACAGGAAAGGTGGTGGTTAGGAGATCATAATGCGGGTGCGGGAGGGGTGGGGGGCACATCAAGGAGCCCGTCCCCTTGCAGCATGGTGAGTATCAGCTACCCCACAGGGCCACCTACACCCCCAATAGCTTGTAATTAGAGTACTCTCCTATGTACTCTACTTTCCGTCCACTAGATGCAGTTGTGCATAATGCGGTTGGGCGAGCGCTCGCGGTGCGCTTTCACTACGTGCGCTAGCCAAACGAGCTAGATCCAAATTATACAATTCCTAAGCTATCCTGGTTATCTATAATGTAATAGGTGAAGACAGGAGGAGGAGAAAGCCCACTTCCCTGCACCTTATCACACCATACTACAGAACAGTCAGAGCAATTTACATTCTGCCCCAAGGATAAGCACTTTAGACTGGACCTCATCCCATTTATAAAAGGTTAATCAGGTATTTTCAGTGCAAGCTTTTTCACCAAAGAACAATATAGCCACAATAAGTTGAAATTCTTTACTACATATAAATTATGAAAGCTGGACCATTGTAGTGGCCCCTAAAACTAAAGGAAAACTGACAAACACATGTAAAGGACCAGTGTACACACTTTCCATCTATTCACCATTACAGCAGCAAATTAAATCTGTAGCCAGATAATATAATTCAAGAACAAAATGTACCTCATTAATGGCTACATCGGTGTTCCTCCCTGCCTCTCTCATTGTCCTAAGCACTAATTAAAGGACAGCAACCCCTTCAACTATGATAACTTTGATTAGGCTTAATAAGGCTTGAACAATGTTATTGCAATTGAAATCTTCAGCTTCCTTTCAGTAGTGCTCAGGAAAATGAGAGGCACAGGTGTACATCAGTAGTAATCAGTTTTTAAACTATGTGTTTTGGCTAAATAAATATTTACTTTGCTGCTGTGTGCACATGACTTTTTAATGTTAATTAATGGTGAACTAAAAATAGGTTTAGCATGAAAATCATTTATACTGACCCTTTAATGAATGTTTCTAACCTTTTTCATTTCAATATATATACTTTTTCCTTTTGAATATATGTTAATACATATTATAATAAAGTATACAACGTATCTTAGTCCTGAATACTGCAGTCACCAATGATCATTTTGTTTTCTTTCTCTAAAGCAGACAGGACCTTTACAGTTGTGTGTAGCGGCCATATTCCTTTCTGGCAGTGCTTGTAGCCTGGGCACGTCAGACATATTTGTCACTGGCACTGATAGTTACACTGTTGTTGAAATGTACCGCTGCAGTCCAAAATCATCCATTTTAATGTGCCCTTATAAGTTTTCTTTTAAAACAGACATATCGTATTGGCCCAAATATAAGCCGCACTTTTTTTCCGATTTCCAAGCTTGGAAATTACGGGTGTGGCTTATATTCGCAACCATAAAAAAATAGCCGATTTTAAGGCTTGAGATTGTTGCGCAATTGATTATAACGTTTTTCAGCCTGGAACCCGCAAAAAAAGTTACCATAGGTAAGTTGCGGCTTATATTCGGATCTTATACATATTTTTTTTTTCTTGCACTACACAGGCGTGGCTTATATTCGGGCCAATACGGTATATCATTTTTATGGTGTCCATAATTTTTGGGATTTATTTAAATTACAAGTTGTAAAATCAACACAAGATTTGTCATTTTTAGTCGTCTGTGTTCCTTTAAAAGTTATCATTGCTATCTTGCACATCCATTTTTTTAGGATAAGGGAACAACTTTATTCACTGCATCCATCAGGGAAATTTAGTGCATATTTTATACATGATCCTGGAGCTGCATGGTAGGTGAGCAGCCAAAATTCCTTGAGACATATCCTGGTGCCTGGACCCAGAGGCTTGCACTCACCGTGGATATGTCATGCACACACTATATGTGCACAGCTTCCGCATACGAGCTCCATGAGCTCACAGCAGCCTGACAGCTGTTCATTATCAATTCACATTTATGTTGAAGCTCTTTCAAGAGCACAGAAGGGTATTTTTACGCCAAAATCTAACACTACACCCAAGGTCAAACTTCCTCAGCTCCCCAACTACTGTAGCAGCCAGCAATGGATGACAATTTGTCATCATATAATGCTCTGGCACAGAGCCCCTGCAAGAATGCCTGGCATCCCGAGGCTGGATGCAGATGATGCAAAGGTGAGCACTAAAGCTGCAGTATTACAGGCAATAGGAAAATACAGTTACAACAAGCAGCTGAGAAGAGAGGGGAAATCAGAGATGCTGAGTAATTAAACACACAACTGACATTGTAGGATCATGTAAAAACAATATGGAATTGCCAACATCTTCCTTTTCATAACAATGTGTTTCTACTTTATAATAAACTACTGGAACTGGCTGTAACATACTTTTAGGTGTCAGTAAGTTTAAGCTAAAAGGGATTTAGACGCAGTGATATTTTTCAAAATGAAACTAAAAGAAAAAAAAAAAATTGTGCCACATATGTTCTCACACTATTAAAAATGATCTGGATGAAAAGAAAAGAAAAAAAGGCCACTGTGACGATCTGCTTCTTCAAGGGGGCTTGATATGAACCTAGCTCAAACATGCCCCAGCAGAATCATGTAGTTCGTGTTCTCTGTGGCACAAAAGATGGCTTCTGAAGAGGGCAAGACCCAAAGCTACAGGCAGAGAATAATGCATACAGGTTACTAGTGGCCCATAGCAAGACCACTCCCCAAGTCAGGATACAACACACACAAGTCAGGATACAACACACCTTGTATATGTGAAAACTCTCTCTCAACCTTTACTAAATGATCAAAACAACATATTTATACTCTCCAATACCACACCTTGTGTACATTTGTGTATGTGTGATGTCAGCCCATCTGGCTTGCAACCTTGGGCTATCAAAGCTCTTGAGATCAAATTCACCAGATATCTATAGCTGGCTAGTGAAAAAACCTTTATGTTAAACTCAAGTGTTTGCTTAGGACTACTTGAAGTACATACATCTGTCTTGACCCAAGGTCTGTATGTGTGAGTGTGCAATGATCTGCAGCAAACTTCTGTGCAGAGCATTTTTACTAATTCCACATATGTTCTATATAATATTTTCCACTCTTATAATATATTATAACTAGGCTACATAATAACCATGTACAGGCAACATATAACCACACAATAATACATAATCCCAATGCAACAATGTCATGCTTCCTTGGCCATATTCATAAATTACTGGCAAAATGAGTCCTTAAACAATTAAATCGTGACAGCTACCCCATAGGTAACCACTCTGTCCCCACATTAGATTGGTGTGGATACAATGTGAAATCTATGGAGAATGTCTTGCGAAAACAGATATAATGGCATACCTGAACTAAATGTCATCTAGTCTTCCCTTTCGATCTACCTAAAAATCTTCACTTTATTTTCAGGATAATCTTATCTTTACGCTAGCAATGCCTGAATTCCTCTAAGGTGTTTATCCACTAGTAAGCTTATCTATTAGCCTTTCTGTAGGGTGTTTCTTGATGGGGTTACTTGATCACATGTTTATGCAACCTTCTTTTTAAGAACTACACTTGGGCAAAATAAATAAATATTTGCAGCCTTTATGTATTTCTTTGCTTACTTATAAT
Source organism: Discoglossus pictus (assembly GCA_027410445.1). Classification (NCBI taxonomy): domain Eukaryota; kingdom Metazoa; phylum Chordata; class Amphibia; order Anura; family Alytidae; genus Discoglossus; species Discoglossus pictus. The sequence goes on from CM050163.1 coordinate 124,278,563, forward strand.
ATTTGTTACATGGGAGATGGTCTTAGATGCTGGTAATTTTGAATTTAGTTGCGTTAAAATATTTACACTATGGAAAACAAATGTAAAATGGCAGCTTCTGGAACTTTATCTTAAATACAAAGGGCGGCTCACAGAGGATTACCTTGGCTAACAAATAAAGCATTTATTACAGCATAACTATATATGTCATAGACAAGTCAACTTCATCCTTTCCCAATATTTTTGTCCATTAGCAAATCTAACTTTTCAAAACAGCATAAAAGTAAATATTGGATTTCAGTGGTTCTTTTTATAAACTGTAAGACAAATCCCTGCTGTGAAGGAGCGTTGTCAGATCAGGGTCTTGGGTAACTCTTGTTACAGCCTTGTATGGCATCCAGTCTAGGATAGAAAGTCACTTGTGTAAAACAATGCAAACGTACAATAAATTACAGATGCGCTATAGGGGAAAATTGTTTCCAAATCTTACACGTCAAATGAATAGCGGAAAAACTAGAATAGGAATATTTATGTATAAACAGCTACAAGGATACAGATACACTGCGTCTATATGCACATTTAGAGGCTTGTTTAGATATATTGCACACAAAAGACCAATGTACTGGCAGAACATGCCTATAAAAGCCTTTCTAAATGACAATTACTCTGCTGTTATGGAAACTTAATTTATAATTTGTATTTGCTTTGTACTTTTGGGGATGGTTTATATTGAGATATTAAGGAAATGATTTTATTCCTTTTTCTAAATAGTATATATTGCCTTCTCAAATTCTCCATGCACACAACATATACACAATCCCTGCTCAGATTAAAGTGTAAAGAAATGTAAAGAACATATAAGTAAATACATAACATTTGGTTGTCCTTAAAGGCTGATTGAAGAGGTATAGTTGCATAAAATAATACAAGGCATCTACTTATAGGCCAGTAAGGGGGAAGGGTGCGGTGTCAATTTCAGTATTATCCAATTATCAATGAAAAGCTCAGGACTTCGGCCTGTCTCCTCTTGCTCTCCACCCACTAATAACTACACACACACCCTATCATCCAGCTCTCAGGATGTGATAACAAAAACATGGATTCCTGTACTTCAAAAATTCTGATCCCCCCCCAATTTTTTTTTTTTTTTTTGCATTCAAGGAATGTTTCCTCCCATCTTTACAAGCAAATTGGCTAAAAATAAAATGTGAATTTATAGGCTCATAAATTATAAACGGACATCTTCTTTTGTTTTTTTAATAATGTTGCCATTATCAAGTGTAATTCTTCGACGTATATCGTCAATACCTTTTGGAACTATTGAGGTATTTTATAGAAATACAATACATTTAACAAATAATAAAAAAAAAAAAAAAAAAAAAAGGAGTTGGGGCGAAGAAGCAGCCAGTATCCAAAGGCAGTCCAGACCAATAAGATGCATGTAATAAAGGTGCAGCACCCTCTTCCATTATTTTTCATTGTGGGGTATTGTTTATACTTGTACCTAACCCCTGTATTGCGCTGCGCAATATGTTGGCACGTTATAAATAAAGGATAATAATAATAATAATAATGCCAACATGGTCACATGATGTGAGCACTCCGAGTTACTAATTTCCTACCTTACTAAAAGGAAATATGGTTTAAGAAAATTGTCTTACATCTGAGGTTACTTCACAAATCCTGTAAACCAAAACTTGTTGCTGGCATTTCCCCACAACATGTACTATTCTGAGCTCCTCTTTAGCAGATGCTCCCATTCATCTCCTGCCTTTCCAGACACCCTTCCATCACGATTCTGCCCTCAGGATTCCAGAGAGAGCCCACTGACCCCTCCATAGCTAAGTGACACGGTCATTTCTCACTTGTACATCATTCACATTTCTGAATGAACTCAAGTCAAAAACTCCCTTGTCCTCCATGAGTCCTCTTGCTTGTTATCTTCCCAGATCTTTGTAAGCAATCTTCAGTAAGACAGGCTGTTCCTCCTCCTCTGCTGGTGCCATCATGCTGGGCTTTTATTGCTTCCTTTCTATACGAACTCTTTAGGAGACCATTACTCAACTATCGTAGACTATAATCTGCCCTTTCTCCAAAATGATGTACTACAAATATATTGTCTTATTTACAGTAACAAGTAAAAAACAGAACAATCAACAAATTCTCTCCGGAAGTTGAATGAGAGATTTATCTAAGGTAATGATGGTGATCAATGGTGTAGGGATAAGGATTAAACAAATAGGTAACACCACTAAGGGAATTACATTTATGGTGGCGTTAGAAATATGCTAAAAGGATATAATGTGCATCTCACAAGCTTTTATAGCTGCCAACTTGTTAACATTGTTTCCTAAATAAGACTGGTTTCAATATAATTAAAATTAATCATTTTAATATAAAAAAAAAAAGAAGTTTTGCTTTTGTAAAGATTTGTTAAATTGGTATTTCTTACATAGTTTTTATACAGAACAGTGATGGACAACATGAAGACCATGGGCATTTCTCACGAGACCCCTGAGTGGGAGATCTCTTCAAAAGGACACAATTCATGATCTCACTCAACAACAGACTTATCACTGTCTTGTACAACAAAATACTCCTTCCCACTATCTATACCCACATTCCCATCATCTTCTACATCTTCCTTTCTCTTATCTTGATTTTACCATGTCCAACAAACTCATTAAAGGAATAGGGAAGGTTTCTGGGTTTACTAGGTATATAATATATCTATGTATTTATTTACTTGTATATAGTTTGTTTTATTAAGTAGTGTTTAAAAGCTCTGTCTTTACTGCCTAGACATACAGGGACTATTTGGTTGATTTTAGGCAGTAAAAACAGAGCTTTTAAGCACTACTTAATAAAACAAAGTATATACAAGTAAATAAATAAATACATAGATATATTGCATACCTAGTAAAACCCAGAAACCTTCCATATCCCTTTATGGTTGCTGCATATGAGGCACTTCAAGTGACAAGGTTGCCTATTACTGATCTAGACTAAACATCTCTTCACATAAAATATAAGTGGACATAAAAAAGAGCTTAAAAGAACATGAGCAATAAGTAAATGAGGAGATCACAGTACTAACTTCCAAGTAAAGCAGCTGATTGTAAGCTTTTTGTATCCGTTTGCCTGGGTTACTGGAGCCACTGCCAATAACCATGCTAATAACTACATTACTATTATTATCAGTGATTTGAGGTTGACTCTTGGCCCAAGTTTTATATTACATCATATTTACTTCTGTTTACTTGGCAAGTTGCAAACAAAATGACTGCTCCTTAAAACCAAAAATGCATTCTTTCCTTCATATTTAGATTGTTTCTATAAAAAGCCTTACATTTCCCAGTAGGACAATGAAGCTATCAACACACCAAGCCCACAGAAATTCTTCCTGAGCAAGATAAAGAAACACTCACATATCTGTGTTTTCATCCAGCACAATTAAAGTAAACACAAGCATCATTAGCTCAGTAGTGTGATTTGTTATTAGTGATAGGTGCATATTCTAAGGCTTATGTTTCAGACATTTGCTTTTAAAAACTGTATTCTTTAAATTGGTTTCTCTATCATTATGGCAGCTCTGTTGTTGCAATTTCAAATGAGTCCTAAATGGAGCAAGGGCATCCAGACCTGACTATGCTGATGTCACCTTTAAAAGGAAAGAAAGAAAGAAAGAAAGAAAGAAAGAAAGAAGAGAGAGCGAGAAAAGGAGAGTGCAAGAAAGCGAAGGAGAGAAAGAGAGCGAGTTCGAAGGAGAGAGAGAGAGAGAGCGCGCGCAAAGGAGAGAGAGAGAGAGAGCGCGCGCAAAGGAGAGAGAGAGAGAGCGCGCGCAAAGGAGAGAGAGAGAGAGAGCGCGCGCAAAGGAGAGAGAGAGAGAGAGAGCGCGCGCGCAAAGGAGAGAGAGAGAGCGCGCGCGCAAAGGAGAGAGAGAGCGCGCGAGCAAAGGAGAGAGAGAGCGCGCGAGCAAAGGAGAGAGAGAGCGCGCGCAAAGGAGAGAGAGAGAGAGAGCGCGCGCAAAGGAGAGAGAGAGAGAGAGCGCACGCAAAGGAGAGAGAGAGAGAGCGCGCGCGCAAAGGAGAGAGAGAGAGAGCGCGCGCAAAGGAGAGAGAGAGAGAGCGCGCATGCGAAGGAGAGAGAGAGCGCGCATGCGAAGGAGAGAGAGCGCGCGCATGCGAAGGAGAGAGAGAGAGCGCATGCGAAGGAGAGAGAGAGAGCGCATGCGAAGGAGAGAGAGAGAGCGCATGCGAAGGAGAGAGAGAGAGCGCATGCGAAGGAGAGAGAGAGAGCGCATGCGAAGGAGAGAGAGAGAGCGCATGCGAAGGAGAGAGAGAGAGCGCATGCGAAGGAGAGAGAGAGAGCGCATGCGAAGGAGAGAGAGAGAGCGCATGCGAAGGAGAGAGAGAGAGAGCGCATGCGAACGAGAGAGAGAGAGCGCATGCGAACGAGAGAGAGAGAGCGCATGCGAAGGAGAGAGAGAGAGCGCATGCGAAGGAGAGAGAGAGAGCGCATGCAAAGGAGAGAGAGAGCGCATGCGAAGGAGAGAGAGAGCGCATGCGAAGGAGAGAGAGAGCGCATGCGAAGGAGAGAGAGAGAGTGTGGCTTTTAAAACTTTGATTTGCAGTTTAGTGCTTTAGATTTCAGCAGATCTGCTTCTTTGTACCCCAAAGGGTGACTGAAGAGTGTCTGCTTCACTAGGGCTATCCTGAGAGGAGTCTTCATCTTTTGTCCTGATAAAAGTATCTATTTGCAGTAACTATTGCCAGTCAGAAACAAAAAGAGGGCAGCCTACTGGGCAGTCAAGTCACCAGGGGTGGACAGAAGCTCATCAGCAGTTAGCTACCATAATAAGTAAATACCATTAAATACCATGGTCTTTTAAACAATAAAACTTGATAAATATGTGAAAAAATAAAAAAAATAAAGTACAGCTTTTAGTTACATTTACAAGCATTTTATTCTTAAGTCTGCTTATTTCAGCATCTGTCAACAGGGTAGGTCTCTGTAAACTGATGAACCTTCCATTACAACTAATGAGAGCACTGGCAAGTGTATCTGTCACCCTCCCATTGTATGGATACAAATATGTATTATAAGTTAACTCCCATTTCAGGCCAGTGGAAACTAACATGGCAGATGTGTTAGTAATTTCATACTTTTTCAACCAAATTGTAATAAAATACTGATTATAGGACCTTTGTGCTTTTGGGGATAAGTCTCACTTAACACGAATATTTGTGAAGTGTGCAAGAGAACTGTATAGGTTTTAAAACATTTAACTCCAGCTATATAAAAAGTCATACACTGCCATTTTGTAAAAATATACAACATCATTCTACCTTCTTTGTAATTGCTTCACTAACTGATCAGATTATAAATATGTGGCTGGTTGAATACACAAATGGCTCCTAACAGATGTAATATAACTAGGACCCAAGGCTCACAATGCGTAACTGCCATATAGACTTTAATTTAGTGCTTAACCCCTTTGAGAGATTAGCCAAACTCCCCATGAAGCGATTCAGTAGATAAATGTGGTGACGATCTATTGCCCCTGTCAGGAAGCTTTGGTACAGGATCTGCCAACTTGGATGGTCTATGTGAGACAAGCAAGGTGCACGCCCCAAATAACAAGCAAGGTGCACGCCCCAAATAACAAGCAAGGTGCACGCCCCAAATAACAAGCAAGGTGCACGCCCCAAATAACAAGCAAGGTGCACGCCCCAAATAACTTTTACAATTATTTCAAATAGTTTTGAGATAACAAAAATCCCTTACCTGCTTCTTGGTAGAAACATAGATTCCTTGATGAACACCGAGCCAGACAATAAAATATACCAGCAGGTGCCAACATCATCAGGGCTGAAATGAAGAAGAACATGTTATTAACAGAAGAGTTTATATCATACATTTAAAAGCATGGTATTCACAAATATTAATAAAAAACAGCATGCTTGATGTTATTGACCCAAATACAAACAAATACTTATTTGTAGACCAAGAATTTTTTTTTAATTACATAGATTATATACAACAAAAGAGCCACATGAGCCAAACATTATCAAAAATATGAATATGAAGACAAATATAAAGATATATTTTGAAGGTGAGGAACTGGAAGATTATGGAAGAAGATAAGAAGATTTAGAGCAAACTAGGAATATCTAAAGCAGATAAATACCTCCATATACCCTACACGCCTGTGTCTGTATTCAGTCATACAGAGTAGAGGTCCTTATTTAGAAGTATTTTATAAACTGATCCAAAATGACCTTTTAAAAATGTCTTTATTTTCACCAGAACCAATTTATCCATTATAGAGAAAGAGGCATTAGGGTAATTATCCAATAACAAGGAAATGGTTATTAAACAAGCTGATAAAGGAGGTGGAATAATGATCCTAAAGAGGGAAGATTAAATCAATGACGGTAATAGATTAGCATCAGGCATCAACACATATAGGAAACTTCCCATGGATCCAATCACAGGATCAAAAATGTATTTAACAAATTAGATCAACTACTCTTAGAAACGTTGACTCGCTCAAACCGAATACAAATGCAAAATTCCTTATTTTTAACATATACAAAAAATTCACAAAAATCTACAAAACCCACCAAGTCATGCACAGTATTTCACAAAACTTGTCCAGTTATTTAGATTATTTTTTTTAAAAATGTCAAACAACTACCAGCCTATACAAGAAATACCACCCATGTGCTAAGTAAGTTAGTGGGAAATCAATGCTGTTCCAGTTACTGTTGGCTGGTTGGCTATAATGCTATAAACAATTCTAATGTATTTAAGATAGAATTATAAAAAAAAGGTGCAAAAAAATTCACAAACATAGAAATCATAGAATTTTAAATCACAATGTATTAGTTAACAAAATGAATACACACATTCACAATTAATTTTAAAATAAAAATTGTTAGTTTGAAAATAATTACACAAAAATAAATTACGAAAGGTCATAAATATGATTAAATTAGTGAGGCTGCTAGGTTAGACATCAATTCACAAAGCATTCATATTTATAAGAGAAGATAATCACAATTTATTTAATATTTATGTAATTATACAATCAAATAAGTGGATCATGATTTAATACAATCACATAGCACCTATAAATAAAAGAAGCACAAGTAATATAATATAAACAAAGGAATAGTGTTAGTAGAACAGTAATAATAGAAGTAGAATTGCTGTTTTTAGTCATTCAGGAGCGTCCGACAATATGGACCACAGCACACCAGGCACATTTCTGGTTGTGTTTATCCATAAAATTGTCAAAGATACTGGAGTGGGTTGCCAGTTCCTTCTACAGTGTACCGTGATTTGTCTGACTTCTCTGCTCTGATCTGCCCATCTTGAGTAACCCTACGTGGTATAGCTCACAGTTTCATTGAAGTACACAAGCCCCTTCACCACAAGATAGCGATCCAGAATGGGAAATGTAGAATAGATCATCCCAATTGTTATATACTTTATTTTTTAATTTATTAGAATCCAAAATGTTTATTTATTAGTTATCAATATAGGGACTTAGATACTGCGATCATCAGAGTTATTGGAGTGACAAGTAATATATGTTCAACATAACAAAGTCAGAGGTGCTCATCAGAGAACGAACTAACCTTAATAGGTTAGTTCTATAGCCATGATAAGCCACTCTGAGAGCAACCTCTTTTAGCTCACTTGTGCCCTCCACAGGGAGAAATATCCTGTAGTATATCAGTCTGGTCCAACTCAAAAGAGTGTCCCAGCCCCGAAATACCAGGCAATTCTACCCTGAACAGGAGAAACAGCAAACCACAGATGCGTTTCGGCCTTTATGGGCCTCGTCAGTGAGGTGCAGCTGGACTCCCTAAGGCACAGTGAGCAAGGGGTCCACGTCTGGAGTCCCCTATTACCTTTAGGGAGACTAAACCCTAAAGGTAATTTGCATATACAACATAAGTAATATATGTTGCCTAGAACACCAGCACAATGGTAAACAGATGAGAAGAGCTCAGATATAAGGATCTTTCCCTCCAGGGTACCTAAGCAGGTTGTCTAAGATATGGCCATGTTATAGATCATAGGAGGAAAGCTCCAACCCAAAGGGCTCTCCTTGGGAGAAGCCAAGTCACATGGAGATTATAGGGAAGGAAAATATGTAATAATATGAAGTAGACATGGAAGCGATCATCATACTCTCAAGCAAACTGGGCTCAGGTGACCCTAAAGAATTTTGAAACCCTGCAAAACAGCAAAAAAAAGATGGCGTTTCCATTAAAGCTAGCCTAAAAAGGTGGAGAGGGTACTAAGAATCTCTAGAAAACAATATATTATATGTAACAGTGTAAAAGAAAGAAACAGAAAGTTAAGTAAATTGGAATTCATAATTAAAAGCTTTAATTAAATGGTTATAAAAAGTCCAAATCACCCCATAGGAATCCATACCCTGATGAAGTCGACATTAGCAACGTGTTGGTTAGGAGAGGGTTTAAAGCAAACTTAGACTGCATAGTAGCACCAAATATTTATATCTTTTTTATCATTTTATTTAAAGAAGCAGATTCATTTTACTATAGGTTCATTATATAAATATATAAAATATTATAAAACCCTTTGTCCACTTCTTTTAAATAATTTACATTTTTCTGTTCTCTTATATCTATGTTTTTTGCTTCTCTTTTACAGGATTATGTATAACTCGTTTGAGATAAAAGTTGTTATTTTGCAAGATTGGACATCTTTCCTGTATTGGTTTATATATATTGTGGTATACGAAGACCTGAAATCTATATTTGCCTTTATGCTACTTGTGTTTTCTAATTAAAGTTGAAATCTATGTAACAATATAAATACTGTACATCACTGAATGGAAATACAGTATAAATATCAGGTCTTCAGGTTTATATCTGTGTGTAGATTTTACGTAGTGTAATGATAAATTCTAGTATATAAAATGCAATTTTTAAACCTAAATTATATTAACGAAAAGGTCAGATTAATTATTTAACATAGCTCCAACATGAACAACTGTGACTATGGAGATAGGAGTTTGATGTTCTCCTGGTGACACTGCAAACATTTCTAATCCTTTGAGGGAGCAGATTATCTGTCTATCAGATGGGTTACAGAAATAAGGGTTGCTATGCAAAATGACAGCCATGCTCTTCACTACTTTATATAAAGTTTAATTAGTGTCATTTCACAGCCAACCATAAATACACAATGGATGTTCACGTAATTAAGTTAATTAATTTTCCATTTGTAAAACTGCATATTACATTATAGCAAATGAATGGACCTAAAATGTCTATTTAACAACTACAACTCACCTTGATATTTTAGATTATAGCTTGTGCACCTATGAAAAATAGGATAAGATTCTTCACTGCTTGTTTATGCTTTTTTATTAAGTATATTTAATCATTTTTGTAATCCCAGTTGCATCACCCGAGAGATACACAAAACAACAGCCCCTCATCCCTATGAGACCCGACTTCAGGGTATCTAAGCACATATTGTGGGCATGGAGGCAGCACGAGGCTCCCTGGGGCTGGGGAGGAGTGCCTCTTGAGCCGCCTCATCAGTGGAAGGGGGACACAGGGCCGGCTGAGGGGGCGGAGCTAGGGCAGCTCGTGGGCGCCATTTTAGCTCACTCCGCAACTGGCCAGCGTGACATCCCTCCCACCCAACCCTTTCGTTATTATGTTCTGTAGTATCGTTGTGTGTATATATGCTGGAGGAAAAAAAGGAAGTAAAAAAAAAAAAGAAACCGATTCTTTGTATTTTACGTGTTGTGGTATATTTTCTTTGTTGTTGTCACAGCGGCGGGTGGGGGAGGTGACTGGGCCAGGTTGTGAAGTAGGGGATCCTTTTCTCCCCCTTGCCTCAAGGGCGTAATCAAGGAAAGGAATAGGGCCCGGAGCGTGGGCTCAGGGCGTGAGATATACAAGCTGTGGCCTGTTTTACCCCAACTTGGTGTCTATGGTTGTTATTGTTAATATAGAAGTGGTTAGTTAGAATGGTTTGCTAGTTAGGGAATAGGCTCCGTTAGGTTCTCGCTGGGTCAAGGTTAACAAGTACAACTAGACAATCACTAACCTGTGTGAAAACAGGGACAGAAGTGATCCTATTAGGTTGGTCTCTCTGTGCTGCTCCTGGAATCTTATTAGATATACCATGTGTATATGACTGTCTTTGTTTTTTGCTTTCATTGCATCAAGCAACAATGATTTTGGGTGCAATGCCTTAGATGTGGGTTTAGAGTAAGAATTATTTCAAGTACCACTGCATTTTGGAACAACGGTTACATTTCTAAAGTATGTAACACGCTAACAAGACTAGCTGCAGTGTAAATCCTAATCATACAAAGCATTTTCAGAGGACATCTTGAATCTTGCCGACTTGCTTGTGCAAAGAGTTTGGTTTTTTGGACCTTTAGTCTGTCTGAGACTTGAAGAGGAAAGTGATCTGCTGGAGCTTACTATTGTATTAAGGTGCAATGCAGAGTGGCCTTTTACAGCCCCCATTTTAAAAGAACTGAATAGAGATATTATCTCAATCTAAGACGCCTCCATTTAGCCATAGACTGAGAAGCATATAAGATGACAGGCGGAATATCCTTACATAGGTCATGGGAGGCACGTGGAGAGGAAGTAAGAAGACTATTGTGCTTACATACTCAGTGACGGGGGACTACTCGGCCAAAGTTTTGTCAGACTTGCTTTGTGAGACCCATCTATCGGACGTTGTTATAGGTGCTGTGGACAAGAGTGCGTCGTCAGCCCTTCACTCGTCACGTCTTTATATAGGGATGTCTCTAATCAGACATTTCACACACAGCCAACAAGTCTTTTGTGGCCAAAGGTGACAGAGTTCCCCTGGTGTCACGTGTCCCCTGGTGTCACAAGCCTCATACAAGGAAATAAACAGTTATAGAAATAAAATAAACTGAAGAGAAAATAGCAAGAATGAGACAAGACAGAACACATTCATTTAAAGCACGGACTTGAGTGAACATAACAAAATTGAAGGGCTTCATCACACCCTAAAAATACAACCTTATACATGAAAGCTGGTCTTCGAAGTTGGTTTAAAATATTTTACAACTAGAATATTGCCCGTCAAAAAATGACAGCAATGAAATTATAAGTGAGCTAAGGGTGTTTGGTGTCTATAATGTGGCTGATGTAGCGTTGTTCGTTTTCTATGTCGTGCAAGTTTTTCGTAATATTAGTTTTCTATGTTGTGCGAGTTTTTTGGAATATGCGTAGCTGTTGGGTGGTGTTTTGCGTGTTTAGGGACGTTTAGCCTCGTTTTCGTTTTGTTCGGCAGCCATTTTTTCTCTTGCTTGGGTGATTTTCGGGTCTCTAAACTCCGAAATTTGTGGTTAAATGGAGGTGTAACTTCACTTGCAGAGGTCCTCGGTGCCCCCCTTGCTGTGAGTAACCTTTTTATGTGTTAGTTGTTTGTATTTGTAGTGTTTGTAATGTTTTTGGGGTTGAGTGGGTTGCGTCCTTGTTTTCTAATCTTGTAGTTGTTTTTCGGCAAATCCGTAGGTGTGTGGTGGTGTTTTGCGTCTTTAGACTGCTGTAGCCTCATTTTCTTCGGCGGCCATTTTTTCTCTCGCTTAGAGAATTTTTTAGTGTCTAAACTGCTTTAATTGGACTTAAATTGAGCTGTAAGTTTAGTTTTCGAGGTCCTGGATGCTCCCTCTTGATGTAAGTAAGCTTTTTATGTATTTGTTATGTGTATTTGTTTGATTTTTGATGTTTTCATGTGCGCGTGTTGCAGACGTTTTTTGCGAGGTCGTAATGTGTCTCGTATTTTGTTTGCGTTACGACGTAAAGTTTGCGAGGGTCGCAGTTGCTCGTGAGGGCCGCGGGCTCGCTACGTAAGCCTGCAAGCGTTAGCAACAACTCGTATGCTCACAACTATATATGTGATTGTTTAGGTATCCTGAGTCACAATCACTTTCTGCTTCTCTTTAGTTGTCATGCTACCCTTTGCATAGAGTATCAAGCCACATGTGGCTGCTCTTGATTCATTGACAGCTTTGTGAACACTATTATCTATGGGGCACTTTAAATGATTGGCTTTTTGTAGATCTCTAATATCACAGTTGTGAAATTACTGATTGTAGATGGCAAGATGTAATGTATCTAATGATTTCATTTTTTTCATAGAAATGTTTGCAAAAAGAGAGTATTTATGAATAGACTTTATGAATATTTAGAGGGCCAAAGAATCATTTTAAAATGCACTCCTTAAAAAAATTATATAACTTAAAACTAGAGGAATAACTTTATTTAGAATTTTTTTTTTTTTTTCTTAAGTAAACTTACAAATGTTAAAATGTGTAGTCAGCCTTTCTGATCCATTGCTGATGATAGATCATTATCAATAATTACTGATTAGACTAAAGCCTTTTTTCTTCATGTGCAAAACAAGAGACTGGGCATGTCCTGGGAACCTGCCCGATCTTTGGTTTTTGTGGGTGGATCAGAAATCAGACTGATGGCTAACAGTTGCAAACCTTAATTTGAGTTTACTACAAGAGAATGCGTTTTGAAGAACATGCAACTGCTAAAGTATTGTTATTACCTATAGTTTTAAACTATACTTCTGCCATATACGTAATGTAATTTAGTAGCCAGCCAGGAGAGTTAGGAACCAAACAGCAGCCAGGTTATGCATTACTATCTAAAACTAGAAAGTGCCTTAGACCGAAAACTTTAATAGACTACAATATTTCCAAAATATCTCACAAATAAAATTTTAAAAAAAAGTCACTTGTCAGTGGAAAATTTGTCATAATCAGCGATAAGTGGATGAGAGACCCAGGTCATCCAGAATTTATAAAATTACACTTGTATAAATATTCTTTGGAGCAAACAATTTATGTTCACATTTGCAAAAAATGTCATGAAGACCACTACCAATGGCAGATATTGTAGAATATCACAGAGAAATCATCTAACTCCTGGAGACATTCTGCGCTGCTGCAAGAGTAAAATGTTACAAAGTCGCCCTTTAAAAGGCAGAGATAAGTGTCCTGGATTAGGAAAGCATTTTATAGAGGAGAATCAGCAGTGTATGCAAACATTTTTTTGCATGAAGAAATTCCAAAATAAAGTTTAACAAACTGACTCTGATGGTTGCTAAATCTCTTTATTTTGCATACAGTTGCTTTTCACAGTTAACACCCCTGCATATCCAAACTAAAATTAGCGTAACAATTTGTTTTGGCCAATCACAGGCAGCTTTATGTAATGACTTGTGCAGGAAGGAATCATGGGATGTGTAGTCCCCTACATAAAGAAGCAGGAGTCAGACACTGCTGTGTCAGATCCCTGCATTGAGCTCCTACTGGCTTGAAGGTTAGTAAAGTGTTAAAATTCGTACCCTAATGCAGTGCTTCTATTGGTAGGTACACTGTGCCTATGCAAGCAGCTCTAGGGGTGTGGAAAACAAGTTTTATTTTTAAATAAAATAAATCTGTATGTGTATAGAATGACTCCATGTAATGTGTCAAAATTAGAAAAAGGTAAAAACTTGGAAACTTAGATATACCGTTAAAGTGCATACAATCTAGAAAGGACTACCTTTATGCACTGTGTACAAATCAGCAAAGGTCAAACAGGAGCATGATCAAATCGTTTTATTACCAAAGGACCACTGGGGTCAAAAAATTAACAGCTCCTTGAAAATAAGCAATAAGTTTTTACAATGTAATACAGGCCCTAGTTTATTATTATTATTATCATCATAATTTATTTGTAACTATAATTTTATTTCCAGTGAACTACCTCCCATCTTGGGAGGAGATTTAGATTGTATCTACAAAATGGCTAGGTGGCATATACAAGTGCCAGTGCTCTCATAAGGTCTAATTGAAAGCATGTTAATTTACAAGGACACACCTTCTCGAGACAAAAGCTACAAAAAGCAGGCTTAGTAAAGAAAACAGAAGCCTGCAGAATAACGGCATATACAAGTGAAAAATGTAAAGGTTGTCTTTTTTTCTTTCATTCAAAAACATGTTTTACCTCATCAAAAGAAGCTATAGAAATATTTGATCACAATGATCCTTTAAAATCACCCCACTAGATAAAGAAACCTGCACAGACATCTTGTCACCCTGAAACAAAAGCTATGAGGAACCACACTGATCTCCAAGGAGGAGGCCGCTGTAGTGCTGAACGTTTATGTACCAGGATTTCCCACAAGACTTATTCATCGGTCCATAAAAAAACTATATAAAAAGCCATAAAGTAGTTCATGAATTTTCTAATCTGTTCATGTATAGTTGGTATGTGATGCCTTAGGAAGCACGTCCGAGCAGGGTGATACTTGTAGTCCCTCTGCAGAACAAATCCCTCTCCCGTCTCTTCCTCCTTCCGCCTCCCTCTCCTGTCTGTCCCTCCCTCTCCCGCTCCTCCCTCCTCTACCCCCTCTTCCCCGCGCAGTTGCACGATTTCTCGGGTTTTAGAGACAATACCTTGTGAGTTACGGCTCCGAAGATCGCATCTCAAAGGCGTTACTCACAACTGTAAACTATTATAGAGGATAGTTTATATTATACCCTCTTAGGAACCTCAGCTGTGTGACTTATATTTATTACATGCTCCCAAATAATCCGCAATTATGCAAAGTCAAAGCCCAGCATAGCACAGCATAGCAGTTTTCAGCGAATCGATATCAAACGCTGCACAGTGCAAGGCCTTGTATTCACTTGGTAGATCAGCAGACACTATCCAAGAGCACATCCTAGAAATTATCTCCCCAAGAAGATCAGTAAACAACAAGTCTTGATTTACTGCAGTGCAGAACTGGCACCCAGCCAGCAGAAGTTTGCCAAGCGCCTGCTTAATAGAAGGTATAATACACCTTTGGGGAGAGTGAAAAAGCAACAGAGCAGCCCTTCTGCACAAACCCTCTGCATTATTAAATATGATGATGCCGGGTGACTTTCACTGAGACTTCCTGACTGACAAGGAGAATGAAGTGGTCCACCTGACAATCAGTGAGATGACACTTCCCTCACACCAAGATCATTTTACTGATTCTTATTCTGAACAGATCTGGTTTCAGCTTTTCTTTTTATATCTTGTGCACGCTCTTGAGAATAGATGGATTAAAAGCTCTGCATGAAAGTCTTATTGAGGAAATCTGCCTGAAAGGAAAGGTAATGCACATTAAAATACAGAGCCAGGTGATTAGATCATTTTATTATCTGCATATTTTGCACATCAAATATACAAAGTCACACTATTAGTCCATTTTATTATTATACTAGGAAATTGCCCGTCAAAAATGACGGGAGTAAAGTTGTAAGCCTGGCAATGCTGTTTGCCACACAATGCAAGGCTATGGGCCCTCTGAGCACCTTTGGCGCTCATCGCGAGCCCCGCACTGAGCACCTTTGGCGCTCATCGCGTGGTTAGCAATAAGCACCTGCACCGCTCTGCAAGGATTCCCTTTGGCGCTCCACGTGAGCCCTGCGATGATCCACTTTGGCACTCAGCGCAGGGCTCGCGATGAGCGCCAAAGGTTCTCATTGCAAGCCTCTCACCCTGTGTACGTTTTAGGCGTCGCGCTTGAGTGTTACTGCTTTGCATGAAGTGTTACTGCTTAGGACTCGTTTTTACGTCCTTCGGCTTCATTTTCGACATTTTTTTCTCGCTTTCAATTGTGGAAAAATAAAATGGCAAATATGGCTTTAATTAACTTCCAACCTCACTCACAGGCTCCCTGGCTCTCCCACTGTGCTATGTTTGAGGGTGTAAGTTAATTTGAGGCATATTTGTTTTGTTTTTTCAGGTTTTTACACTTCAGTGAAGTTGTAAGGCCCACAGTCCATACACATGCCTCTGGTCCGAAGTCCTACAGGTCGTAATTTTGCGTCCCTTGCTATGTCCCGCACCCCTCGCGATGAGTCCTGCATTATTCAACTTATCGCTTCGCGAGGTTTGCAGTTATAGCTCTCAAAGACGTGACAAAGCCACAAGCGTGATCAACATTTTTCCATAACTATATATGTGATACTAGAAACTTGACCATCATAAATGACAGAGTCATATCTTATGTTCAATTGTCTGTTCTCTGTCTTTCTCTGCGCTGTGTCTCTCTCTGCGCGGCCTCTGTCTCTCTCTGCGCGGCCTCTGTCTCTCTCTGCGCGGCCTCTGTCTCTCTCTGCGCGGCCTCTGTCTCTCTCTGCGCGGCCTCTGTCTCTCTCTGCGCGGCCTCTGTCTCTCTCTGCGCGGCCTCTGTCTCTCTCTGCGCGGCCTCTGTCTCTCTCTGCGCGGCCTCTGTCTCTCTCTGCGCGGCCTCTGTCTCTCTCTGCGCGGCCTCTGTCTCTCTCTGCGCGGCCTCTGTCTCTCTCTGCGCGGCCTCTGTCTCTCTCTGCGCGGCCTCTGTCTCTCTCTGCGCGGCCTCTGTCTCTCTCTGCGCGGCCTCTGTCTCTCTCTGCGCGGCCTCTGTCTCTCTCTGCGCGGCCTCTGTCTCTCTCTGCGCGGCCTCTGTCTCTCTCTGCGCGGCCTCTGTCTCTCTCTGCGCGGCCTCTGTCTCTCTCTGCGCGGCCTCTGTCTCTCTCTGCGCGGCCTCTGTCTCTCTCTGCGCGGCCTCTGTCTCTCTCTGCGCGGCCTCTGTCTCTCTCTGCGCGGCCTCTGTCTCTCTCTGCGCGGCCTCTGTCTTTCTCGGCCCCTCACCCTGCCTCTCTCTTCTCGGCCCCTCACCCTGCCTCTCTCTTCTCGGCCCCTCACCCTGCCTCTCTCTTCTCGGCCCCTCACCCTGCCTCTCTCTTCTCGGCCCCTCACCCTGCCTCTCTCTTCTCGGCCCCTCACCCTGCCTCTCTCTTCTCGGCCCCTCACCCTGCCTCTCTCTTCTCTTCCCGTTCCCTGCCTCTCTCTTCTCTTCCCGTTCCCTGCCTCTCTCTTCTCTTCCCGTTCCCTGCCTCTCTCTTCTCTTGACCTCCCTGCCTCTCTCTTCTATTCCTTTCCCTGCCTCTCTCTTCTATTCCCCTCCCTCTCTCCCTGGCCGGACCTCGCAGACGCATTGGCACGGCTGTGATGCACATTAGCACATACGACGCAACTGTGCATTATCTGTATAGCTATATATAGTGCGGACAGTATGAAGTCAGGAGATTAGATCATCATTAACTCTATATTAAAACCATTCCAGTCCAGCTATACCATAGACTAATTACCTATCCAATTCTACAAAAACAATCTCTTCAGCCACATTACTGCTAGTACTCATTTTACAAATGTGTTCAAACACCTAAAATACAACAAAATGAAACTCAGAATTGGCTAAAAAGATTCCACACTTTGACTGCATCATAATTATATGCACCGGCAAAATGGTGTATTTGGGGGACTGGAGTACATTAGAAGGGCTTAGGGATATTCTGAAATGTGGGTGGGTGTTATTAATTGTCAGGGATTATAAAGGAAAGAGATTTAAAATTAGGTGGAGACAAAGCCAGAATTAAAGGACACATAGAGAGATGAAAAAAAAGACAAGACAAGACAGGAAAAGAGCAAGCTGGGTGTTCCAGGACTTCGCGATATTAGATGGAGTGGAAATCTGCAGGATGAGGGGGGTCGCAGTAGAGATAGGCTGGACAAATTGCAGGATTTACAAATGTAAAAGAGATTACAAGACAAAGAACAGAAGCAAAGACAAAAAAATTAAATCATGTGGCAGAAACGGACAAAGAGCTTACAATAAAGAATCATTCAGCCCATGTAATGATGACATCAATTTACCTTTTTCAAGCAAATTAATTAAGAAAGTGTAAAATATGTAAACAATCCACAGTCCCTGGACTTGATGCAACACACAGAGCCGAATCAGCTGATTTAATGAACTGTGGCTCCCATTATAAGCTATAGATATTTTACTATACAGACTCGAATCACATTGTGACCACCGCCTACTTTTCAAATCAGCAGCACGTAGCCAATGAAATATGGCATGTGTCGTGAGCTGGCTTGGTGGGTAACACCAATAAGATAACATGTAGGCATTGTGCAAATATATCAAACAAACATCGCTGTCATGGGTAAAACGTGCAAAAGGGGATGATCATTGGCTTTCGGTCCAAGTGCGACAGGATTTTGGAAAAAGGGCAGTTTGTGAACGGTTCACGTGCTGCTGTGGTTAGAGTTTACCGTGACTGGACAAATGGCACCATTGCAAATAAAAGGTGTGAAAACTGCGGAGCACCACATGCCATTGGTGTCAGAGGTGAATGTCGGTTGGACACGCTGTAGTTGTGCAACTCACCGTCTAAACAAACCAGGGGTCTACCAGACGTGCGTTTAAAAAGACAGTAGAGTAAACCCTGTTGTATATGGGGCTCCGAAGCAAACGGCTGGTCATTGCGCCCATGCTGGCGAAGACTTCCAAGTACTTCCCTGGCCTCCAAATTCTCTGGACTTGAACCCCATCGAGCACCTGTGGGACCGCCTTGATCGCCATGTTTTCCGTATGGATCCCCCCCCCCCCTCGCACTCTTCAGCAGCTGTCTGATGCACTGCAGTCTGCATGGCTCCAGATACCCTTCCCAAACTCCCAGAATCTTATTGACTCACTACCACGTCATCTAGCTGCTGTCCGTGCTGCACACAGCGGTTATACAGGACATTAGCTGGTGGTCAAAATAATGTGACTCGACCGTGTAATAGTTTTCATAACATTTTATAGTAAAACATGAGCGACACATTGATAAACAAGGATTTATGGTTGGAGAGCAGAGACTGAAAGTAATTGCAGGGTTCCTACAGTTTACTAAAGAGAAGATGGCAAATTTATACAATATAGAGAAATCACAGAACTTTATATTTCCTCCGCTATTTTCAGGCCTCCTTGTATATGATGAGAAGGTCAGTACTTCTTTCACAGAGCTTCAAATCACAGTTGAAGCAACAAAGACCTAAGATTTGCTTTAATTGAATTCTAAAATTAAATACACCTGAAAATATGTAAATGCGCCGTCCAGTCTGGTTGTCTAATTCTTGCCAAAATGTAATTTCAACCATATGATTTCAATATGATTTTTAATTATCAGCAGCAGGCTACATTAACTTGTTCATTCGAAATAGTATTTTAGATGCCTGGTGAATCTCTTGAACAAAGTGAAGAAAAAAACAACAAAAGAACAAATCACAAAAAAAAAAACAAATTTGGAAGTTTTTCATTTATAATTATACCATGAGAAAATAATAAGTTGTTAATTCTAGAATGTCAGCATTGAGAAGTGGGGTGCAAGAAACAGAATGAAGTACAATATGAAAACTCATATTCTGTGAACCTCCATGTTACTAGAATGTAGTTTGCTCTTAATGTATAAGATGAAAATTGTCCAGACTATGAAAATATGCCTAAAAAAAAAGCTTTGGTGTTTTTAATTTTTAATAATAATACATCTATTATTACATTGCCAACATTTTTATGTATGTGGATAAAATAAATCCCATGAAATGAATATCTATGCAGATATTTATTACTATTTAATATTTTTGCACTGTATTTATCATTATTTAATAATTATCTGTTATTTCTTTTTCAAATATTTTTTATATACAATTTAAAAATGCATGCTGGTTAAGACTGCAAGACAATGATTAGAATTGGGCAAGAAAATTAAAAGTTGCCCCACTGATCAGTAGAGGGAGATGTCGTATGTATTGCAGTTTAGGATCCAGAGTAAGAGCATCAGACATTAGTAATCCTGTCCTACAGAACATTACATCGAATGTCCTTATTTGCCCCCATATAGCTAGGTATTGCACAATGCACAAGAAAAGGTAAGCATAAGAGACTGTAGCACATAGACGTGAATCTATTTTCTGCAAGTCCTACTGAAGATAATCCAAAGAGACCATGTTTAAGCATGATGCAAAGCCACACACATCCTCCTGTGGATACGAGGGTTATTGCTGAATTGATCGCTGAAGCACAACAACAAGTGCAAACCAAGGGGAAAGATTAAAGTCACTTGAAGACAACTGCACCTAACTCTCCAAGGTAGATGTTATTAAAGACAATGACATCTGATGAGTGGACGTGACATGTGCACATTTTAGGCACACAAAGCATATGAGTATTTACACATGACCATTGGTTTTATTTTGTGGCAATCAAAACATTTCATCTATGTTGCTACAGTGGAATATTGGATATCTCACATTTATTAGCTGTGATTTTTAACCCCCAAAATAGTATAGGTCATCGTTCTCTTGATCAATACAGTCAATATATACAGTATGGTAAAGAAACTGTGTCCTAAAGGTGCCTTATAAGTTTCAATATAATTATCAGTATAAAAATAATTCGGCTTTCAAATTAAAATATATATATTTTTTCAATGTACCTTTGTGAATTTTGTAGGCATATGCAATAAAATCTCTGGCCAAGGCTAAATAGGCATTTTAACATTTGTGTGACTATCGAGTGTCTGTCCACAGTCAATATAAAAGTACTGGAGCATTACAGTAGCCCTTTAAACTTGGTAGCCATATTTGAACTCTGTGGGAGAGTTTAGGGGCTATGACATCACTCTCATCAGTCTAAATACAAACTGGTGAGATCAAGTGCACACACACATATACATATATACATATATATATATATATATATATATATATATATATATATATATATATATATATATATATACATACATACATACATACATATACATATACATACACACATATATATATAGATAGATCATAATTAGGAATATGTGAAATTTGGAAACAAAAATGGTAGAGTTGTAAAGAAGTTGATCCTGCATTTCAAAAGAAAGCTTGCAGCATCAATAAAACGTATGAGAGGTGCTTAAGGGATGGAATATAAATGAGTACATAGAGAAAAAAAATTAAAAAAAAATCCTGTCAAAACCACTTCTCACAAAAGCTACAATTCATTTCAACATTTTTTTTATTAATGCCAAGCAAAAAATCATACATAAGCTGCAAAAGAATATTAATTGACTTTGGTATACAAATGTATGATTTTGTGCAGTGTCCTTGAACAGTAATACATTGTTTAAAGAGGTCTCGCCACATATTTTAAAGAACAGGCTCCATAGAATATTACACACATATAGAACTCTCCAGGAATTACAAATTATTGAGATTAGTATATTGATTTTATTTTAATGAACCTGCACACACAGTCATTTTGCTCCCCCTTAACCTCGCTGCAGTCAGAAACTACAGTGGATGTTTGGCATTTAATTGCGGTTTTGATGTTTAGTTATGGAAATGTATCCATAATCATAGCAAGCACCTCAAGCTTGTCCTCTTGTAACTGGTTCTACATTTTTATTTTTTAGACATTCAAATAGAATTACTAATGTACTATTCATTGTTTGTACTTTGTATGGTAGAGGGATTCTATCACTCTTAGCCCACCATATGTGAAACGATTGCTGTATTGAACTATTCTCTACAACAATCACCACACAAACCAGGCACTCACACCACACTGAGGATCATCAGTAACCGTGAAACAGTGCTGTATGTGGTTAAGTGACCTGGTTTGTGAATAATCCATCCGTTGCTATGCCTAAAACTGTAAGCATATGCTTAAAATGAGCCATGTTTAAAATGGTATGGATTGACAGAGTGAGTGTGTATTATGTGGTCTCATTTGCATGTCCCTGCCCAGTTTTCCCTGAGCGCAGTGCATAAACTGTATTTCTGAGAAACTTGAGCAGAAAATTACTTTTTATTAACTTATTTTTTAGATATTCAAATATAAATTACTATTACTATTCATTATTTCTACTTTGTACAGTGGAGGGCATCTATAAATAAATAAATATATATATATATATATATATATATATATATATGTAAATAAATAGTACATCCGTGTTCACACCGGAATGTCTAAAACAAGTTAAAAAAAACCTGCCTCCAGCTCAGAATTCCAAGAAAAACAGTTATTACACTGCATTCTGGGAAGCTGAGCTGGGACTTGCAAATGTGCCCACAAATGTATACATAAATATATAAATGTTGACATTTATTCAACGGTGATGTGATTTTTGGAAGATATGCTCATTTTAACATAAGAACTGATACATGCCTGTGTATATGTATACTTCTATTAGGGTCTTGAAGTCACAGTTCTAAATTCTACACAGCATATCATGGTTCTTGACATGCTCAGCAATATTGAAGTGGTTCACCAAGTTTATGGCTATCTTTCAAGTGGTCCACCAAAAAATAAAAACATTTAAAACACCACAAAAGTTCATGTAGACTAAAAGGAACTGTGACATTACTACTGGAAACCGGTCTACTAGGTTGGGTAAATCTTATTTATTGGAGCACTGTACAAGAAGAAAAACGATATAGGTTTGAAAACCTTGAGAGTCTGATTAAGAGCATAATTAAGCGGGGGGAAAAAGTTAAGAAGCTTGATTTAATTAGAAAAATGGCTGTGAGGGGCATTTGCAATTCTTGAGAAATTGTTATATAGAAAAAAAATTAGACCACAGTAATTATTTAAGTAATATGTAGTATAGCTTTTATTTTTTTAATACACTACTATTTATGCTAGTACTCCGATATGTATGGTTATATCAACTCATACACATCTACTACCTATAAAAGTAGTTTTGGTCCTTGTTGACGAGTGCTTCTAATTACTCAGTGTTTTCCGTTGCACACTAGATGCTACTCTACATATTCATAGAAAACATTTGCAAGCTAGTCCTAGAAAACATTAAACATCACTGATCCCCCAGGGGCTTTCAATTCTTACCATTATCATCACAAGGAATACGAGTGAGAGTGATGATGGGTAAATGAAGATTAACTGGAGCTTAACTGCCACTTTTAATAACCTACTTTCCATGTTCAACTAGATGGCCCTAGGGTGAGTGAGTCTTGCATTCCACCAGCTTATTACTCATCTGAATTCACTTTAGCTTTGCAAATACTCTTTAATTTAAATCGGTCTCCAAAGAAGAATGTCCAACTTATATGGCGTGCAAAAGACTGTAAAATACAACTCTTGGGAATTCACAAATAATGTTATTAAGAGAATAGGATAAAGAGATAAAAGTAGGTTGGGGTATAGTGTGGCAGAGAGAAAGAGAGAAGACACATAAGAGTTGGAGGCGAAAGAGGCAGGAAAGAAGGGAACAGAGGAAGCGTTTTGAGGGTACATGAAAGAGGAGAGGTTCAGAGAAAATATATGGGAGAGAAAGAGACAAACAACTTTAGTAAGGCACAAGAGCATTTTGCCAAAATGCTGTGCTAAGGTTGAATGTGTCCTAAATATTTCTATGATTAATGGGTAAAATAGATGCTTGAAGACATTAGCCTGAAATTAAACAAAGTAACATACAAAACCCACCTGGGGCAATGTGAAATGTAAAAAAGGACATGCTGTCCCCTCGTAATGCTGGACATTATTGGTCCGAACAACCCAGACTAGCTGTACATTGCTGAGCTCAGCAAAAGAGGCTTGCAACAAAGTGTGTAAAAAAAGTAATTTCTTGTGGCTACTGCAGGTAATGCATAATGAAGACAAAAAGAGAAAGCAATGACAGATAAAGTCACAGTCCCTAAACAGTATGCTTAATGCTATCATTTATTTTTTCCCCAAAATGTATAAAGCTCATCTGCTATGCATAGACTAAAAAGAATCTGAAGTTTAAAAAAAAAAAAAAAAAAGTTAACAATTTTGATTTTGCTTTTAAGCGATTCAGTTTCTCCTCCAGCAGAGCTATGTATCTCCTCCTACCTGTGTCTATCAGGGGTGTGACCAGCTCTGCCTATCACTGGCCATGGAAGCAGGCTGGGCTTACATCCCTGGTCCAGCCCCATGACATTAGGTCCACCCCTTTAGTGAGCATGCTCAGTCTGAAGCAGAACCCGCATTGGTAACACTTTATTTTTTACTACAGCAAACAGGAAGAGCTGGCCCCTCGTGACATATGTAGGAGGAGATACAGAGCTCTGCTTGGGGAGAAAACAAACAGCATAAAAGTAATGCACTGCAAACACATATATGGTCTTTTAAGCAACCGTTATATTTTGTTTAAGATTGTTAGGATCAACAATTTTTAAATCTGTACATGGAAAATCCTATTATTAAAATGAGATCAAATGCACAATAAAACTGCGATTTATAAAGGGACATGTTAGTTTTAATTCTCTTATAATGTGTACACGCTCTATAAATGAACTTAATTGTCATAATAACTCAGCACTAGTTATGATCTACTCTGCGAATACTGGATACTGTAAAAAATACAGAGCCAACAGAAATGTACAATATTTTTGGCTTCTAAAAGAATACAGAAGCTCATATGTACAATGAAAATGCTGCTTCCTCATAGGGCATCTTAGACAGGAGACTGCAAGATCATTAACATCATAAAGTTCACAAATAAATTCCAATGGAATAAGAGCTAAACTATATTAATCCCAATTTATTTGTGCAGTGTTTTAGGTCTTCTGTCTTTGTACCTTTAAAGTGACCTTGAGAACAGAAGTACAGACACAAATCTCATCAATACCTCCTGTCATAATATATATATATATATATATATATATATATATATATATATATATATATATATATATATATATATATATATATATGTTATAGCACTTCATTCTGTTCTAGTATTAATACTCCAGAATCTTGGCATACAAGTATAAATCAGCCATTTAAGCGTATCAAGCTCATTGGAGGAATTGTCATTCTCTGGGTAAGGTCAAAATTAAGCCATGGCGTCAACTTGCGGCAGGTATTCCACAGGGGATATGAACTTGACACCCAGCTCACTCCCTCTCTCTACAGATATACCTATCTAAAGGTCTGATGTTGGAAAATGTACTCGCCCACGTATTTCCTAATCCCATATAAAAAATGTGTCAGCATTGCACAAATGGGCGTAAAATGTTGTTAATTACATTATTAGGCTACTAATGGGATTGGAGACATTATGTCATTTCAGGAGACTGAAAAAGAAGGCAGCGAGAGAAGGAGCTGCTGCCAACAATGTGAAGACAGCCTTGCCTGAAAAAAACAATTAGTTAATTTGTGCAAATCACATTTACTGTATTATTCTATAAACCGGTACTGTCACTGAGCTCAAAGCCCAGGGAACAATTACCCAGTACTTTGCTTAAAAGGGAACAAGTCAATCCCCAGCATGAAATAAAATCATGGGACTCCAGTAGCCAAATGGCTTTTAGCCTGAGGGGGTGACTGCCAAAGAGTTATCATTGGTTATTGATTTTCAAGATGCAAATATGTCAACTCATTTTTGTTTAAAGGACCACTGCAAAATGTGAAAGTTGGAAAAAAGTCACAGTGATCCAAAAGTGTTACAGTGATCATTTAATACAGTGTTATTTGCACAAAAGTATTTATGAGATCCATTTATCAATGGGATAGCTAATTTGCACTGATAGCTTACAACACTATATATTTGTAGATGTTTTGTATGCATTCATAAGGTAGGCATGGAGTAAGGCTTAACACAAGCCACTTAAACACAATCAAAAATAGAGATGCGAGTGGACAAAGACACAGCAGCATTTACACAAGCAAGAAACTAACAGCAGAGAGAGACTCCTGGTGGTTTGTCTGAAGATATTTAGCAGGGAAGTTGATCTTGAAATTATTGACAGATAACTTTATTCTTACATGTGGTGTAAATAGTTGGTGGTTTATACACCGTGAAGAACTTTTCTTATAAGTAAGTTTGAGGTTGTGTAACAAGCGACCTTTTAAAAGCTGGACAGAGAAATGATTTGCTTGTTATTCTGAGGCATTAGCAACTATTGTAAATTCGTTAATGCAACTAGAAAATGTGGGAAAACTAAGTGGAGTATATGGATTTTAGTGAATACTATATATCCTTCTCTAAATCAGCTAAACATTTCATAACTTACCAAAATGACCTTATGATAGCAATGTTTGATCATTCATATATTACCTCTTCAAAGTAACTTATTATGGAGTGCTTTTAAAGCCATGTGATGCTATGGCTAAAGAAGACCAGGATGCATAAAATCAAGAATTAAGATTGGACATATAAACCAAGCTGTGTGATATATTAATGGAGATGGTGCTATAGGGATTCTCTGTAATAATCACAAAAAGGCAATAGCCCCAACCACTTCCCCCATGTACAAATAGTTCCTTCTTAAGAAAAATCACCACAAAGCTTAGAAAATTAGATTAAAAAAAAAAAACTTTCTGGGGTGTTAATGCTGCTCAAACACAGTTTTTCAGCCATAACCCTTCATTTATATTTCCCCTAAAGATGCTGAACAGCCAGTGTATCTGCAAATGAAAACCCACCAATAGCAATCCAAGATACAGATCATAAACATGGTGCTACAAATAATTGAAGGCAGTTATACTTCAATATTTTGATTATGATTTTATTAATATTAAAGCTATAATGATTCTATTGGGATGGTTTAGTATAAGTGCAATGTGGATTTCTAAATGAAGGAGAAAATCAATGTAGAGGACGTGCATATTGTGCAAGGAGAACAGTCGGTACACTCCTACATGTCCGAGGCGATCACAGACTAGATACCTATGGAATAGTATAGCAAGTAAGTCACTGATGATGTGGACTTGTGAGGTATCATGCAATCTTCCAATAGGATCAACTTAATCCACAAATGAATGCAATCTCTCTGCCTCCTGACAAATCAGGTAAGGAAACAAGGCAATGTCTACCCACAGTATATAATCCACACACAATGGTTTTGAAATTAAAGGCATTAAATCTATAGTTAAAGGGATAAGGTTATTCTTAAAAAGCATGTAAAACTTAAGAAAACTCTTCGGTATATTTGAATGTTTCTTTAGTATGAGCCCTCTGTGTGTCCTGTAAGCTACATAAACCAAGGTCAGGAATTATTTTCCCTATATAATGAAAAAAGCGGTTGCAAGTGAAAATCTAATTAAAAATAAAATAAAAAAAGATGATGTTTCGAAGTGGTGGTGAGCAAATAATTGCCGTATTGGTCCAAATATAATTCGCACCTTTTTTTAGATTTTTGAGTTTGCGAGTTACAGGTGCGGCTTATATTCGCGAACGTAAAATTACTGCCGTTTTGCGCGATTGAGACTGCGGTATTGCAGCAATTGAATAGCGATTTCCGGTTTTAAGACCTGTAACCTGCAAAAGAAGTTACAGTGCTAATTAGAAAGCGTGTCTCTTGCAATGGCTGATCACTTGGAGAGAGTATTTTTCTCTGCAATTTTAAGGGTGCGGCTTATATTCGAGTACTATCTTTTCCCCTTGAATTTTAAAGGTGCAGCTTATATGCGGGTGCGCCTTAAATTTGGACGAGTGCGGTAATATTGAGAGAAGTCTACACTAAAAATAAAAAGGTTTTAAGACCATTCACTTGCTGCCACCTGCAAGTTCACAAAAAGCAGCAAGCAAAAGTGGTGACAAAAACATAACATAATTTTGTCACATTCAGTGAACTTTCTCCATAAATGGGCAAAGATTTGTATAAAATTACTATAACACATTGAATGTGATGGTTGCTCATGTGTACAAGTCTCTACTGAGCATATTCATTTACTTTATTATTTTATAAACTACTATATCTCAAAACTGCTTAACCAATCCAAAAGAATTTAAAAAAAAACAGGCATGCACACTTTTTGGATCACTACTACATTGCCAACCTTCAAACAAATATAGTTAATATTTTGATACAAAAATTACAATTTCATCAGAACAAAATCAACTCTGTAAAATAAAAATAAAAAATAAGAAAATAAAAAATCAGACCCTGTAATCCTTCCTAAATTGCAAAATTTCACCAAACCAGCACAAAGTTATAAACTCATGGAAAATTAGATTGTAATTAAACAAAATCAAGAGAACCTTAATTATTAGCTTTATGCGTCCTCTTCCTCACCTGCCCTCCCTAATACATGCTCCCTCTTTGGCTGCCACTTTATGACTGTTCACCCTCAATGTGGTCAGATAGCTTTGGAAAAAAATAAATATATGGCCATTTCATCCATGAGACGCTTATACAATGTCCTTGTGAGGACAAGTCCAGCTCGTCATTGACACTTAGGGGGTTAAGTTATATGTGGTCAGCTGTGACGGAGAAAGGGAATTCCACAGAGTGGGTCCTGTAGGACAAAGCCCACCTGAGAGCAGGTAATGAGAAAGGAGCCAAAACATACAATAAGGAATGGCTTTGGAGTAATTGGAGAGCAGTGCAGAGATGTGCAGTGTTATTAAGGGCTTTGTGTCTTAGGACCAGGATTAAAGTTAATTGTAGAAGAAATGTGAAGCCAGTATAGGAACTGACAGACTGGAGCAGTGCTGGTAAGTGATGAGGCTGGAGGGACTCATGATTGAATGGAAAAATAATTAGCAAAGAGGTGGGGTTCTTCTTTTTGAGTAGAAGGGGAATATAATTTGGGAATGTTCTGGGTGAGAAATGTTCACACACATGTAAAACACAGCTGTAATCTCCTAGCCAGGCACATCATAGCATAGCAGGAAGTACTACTTGTGTCCAGTTCTTTGCAAATGTTTGCTACTAACACAGATTCACCGGACCAGTACATTGCTTAGGATTGCCTCATAATTATTGACAATAATTGCTAATTATCATTGGGTATCTGGCCGTATTATTTTCAAACTCAAGTCGTATTGAAGTGACAAATATGAGCATGTGCATAAGCTGATGAGGCAAATTACTCACTGGGGTTTCCACATCTTGGTCAATGCTCTTAATGACAACCAACTGCAATTATATTTATTCTTATGTGTATTTTAATTTCTGTAATGAAACCTTTGTGGTGCACAGTAAAATAATGCATTTTTATGGCCACAAACCATAGAATTTGGAATCCTTATTATGAAATAATTTGTAGGGTATAAGACATTTGACCCAGATGTTTGTTTTTTGGCAAAATTTAGTATTTCAGCCCTGCTTCCAGTCCCTTGAGTTACATTCCTATGTAAGTCCTGTGTTGGCCCAGACTCGTCCTTCTAATGATCCAGTACCAGAGAGCTTAATGTGCACCAGATGAGAGGTGTGTTATGGAGCATGTTTACAGACTGTTACACTTTTAATATTAAGACAATAAAATAGGTTCCTTTATTTGGTGCAGCTCTTGTGGTCTTGCAAAACCCTGCTGGGCTTGTAAAATGGAAATGGTTATACTATGTCATTGTAGTGGGTGTTAAGTGGATGAGACTGCTCAGATACAGAAAGGAATACATTGCTTAGGGTTATTTGTTCTCTGTAGAAGAGAGACACAAGACAAATACATATACAATTATATTATAAAGTTACAAATTATTAAATAAATTAAGCATCTATTATGTTAGATACCAAGTTAGGGATAAAGGGATATGGAAGGTTCATTTTTTTTTTCTTCTTTTTTTAATACAGTGTTTAAAAAAATGGCTCATTTGAAAAATCAAATACAGTAACTTTACTGTAAGTTCATTTTAAAAGGAAAAATGCTCAGAGTTCCGAGAAAAACAGTTATTACACTGCATTCTGGGAAGTTGAGCCGGTACATACATACATACATACATACATACATACATACACACACACACATACAGTGATGGGAAAAAGTATTTGATCCCCTGCTGATTTTGGACTTTTGTTGTCCACTGACAAAGAAATGATCAGTCTATAATTTTAACAGTGAGAGACAGAATAACAAAAACAAAAACACAAGAAAAATGCATGTCAAAAAAGTTATAAATTGATTTGCAGAACAATGAGTGAAATAAGTATTTGATCCCATAGAAAATCTGTGGAGGGAGCTGAAGGTTCGAGTTGCCAATCAGCCTCGAACAAAATCCCTCCTGAGATGTGTGCAAACCTGGTGGCCATCTACAAGAAACGTCTGACCTCTGTGATCGTACTTGGTGGGAAAACCCCTGTTGGCAAAGTCAAAGGGATCAAAAAAAAAATGAATTTTCATACAGCAGAAAATTCAGGTTTCTGCTCTCTTCCCTCTGTGGAATTTGAATGCAGACAAGTGATCTGTGCTCGGCTCCGGTTCTGTCCGTGCAGAGATCAAAATAAAAAAAATCTATCTGTGCAAAGCATGGGATGCTGGACTCACCTAAACAAGTCAGCAATAGGTTAACTGTTGTGTGTAATTATATATACAGTCAGGTCCATAAATATTGGGACATCGACACAATTCTAAACTTTTTGGCTTTATACACCACCACAATGGATTTGAAATAAAACTAACAAGATGTGCTTTAACTGCAGACTTTCAGCTTTAATTTGAGGGTAGTTACATCCAAATCAGGTGAACGGTGTAGGAATTACAACAGTTTACAACAGACTGTATGTATGTATATATATATATATATATATATATATATATATATATATATATATATATATATATATATATATATATATATATATATATATACACACACACACACACAAACACATACATAAATATATATATATATATACATACATACATACATAAATATATACACACACATATATACATACATACATACACACACGTACATACACACATATATACACACACATAAATAAATATTATGTTTGTGTTCACATTTGAATGTCTAAAACAACTTGCTTCCTGCTCAGAATTCCAAGAAATAGTTATTACACTGCATTCTGGGAAGCTGAGCAGGGACATGCAAATGTGCCCACAATTGCCTTGCTCTTTAATCCATGGACCATTTTAAACATGGTTGGATTATACACAAGCCGAGAATCCTACCCACGGACAGCCGTTTCAAGGTTACTGCCCATCATCAGCGTGGAGCGGGATCCCAGACTGTGTATATACATACATACATACATACATACATACATAACCATTTGGATAAATGCAGATCCTTTACAGGATCATGGAAATGTGAAAGACTGCAAGTAGAGATATGGCTTGTGCTTACACAGTGAAAAGGCTCTGACAAGCCATAGCATTCCTGTCATGCACGCTGACAGACTATTATAAGGAAGAGAGAAATCAAAATGTCAATTAAAGCAGAGAAAAAGAACACTTACTAGTACAAGACTTCATTAGCTTCATGTCTTTCGTATCGGACAGTTTCACACATCAATCTGAAATAGAGAGCGAGAAACAAGTCAGAATCACACAGTCTGGTGAGAAAGATCTACTGCTCAGACTAACTAGCAAGACGTCTCGACATAGCCAAAGACTTGTGCACATAGTAATGCAGCTACGCAACTCACGGAGCTCTCTTTGTAATCCTATGCAAGCTCATTACATTGTATACACACACACACAACACTTGTTCTGACGGCTTGATGCTTGAAATACAATATTTATTCACATTCTTTGAAATTCACATAAATAATATGAAAACTGTATCAAATCGCTAGACCGGAATATTTTAGCATAAAAATACTGCAAAAATGTGGAAAGCTATTCTTCATGTTGTAATAATGTTTTCAGTATGAAAAATACAATTTGTAATTCTGAATATATCGTTCTTGTATAAAATAATCAAGCACATTAAAACTCGAAAACCATTTTTATTTTTCCTTAAATCCAGATAAGTGTATGGATATATTTTTAAGCACATACAATGAATATTTTTAATGAAATAGTAGTAAAATGTGTTAGTATTAAATGCAAGATTACAGTTATACAGCTTTTAGTTAAATAAATGATATCATATTAAGGAATATAAAGCACTATGGACATATAGAAAATAATATATTGATATTGTATGTATACAGATATCTCTGCCTCCTTCCCAAACTTAAAGGGACATTGAGTGTTCCCTAGTTAGAATTTAAATATGCAATTTTTTAAAATTCTAACTAACTTTTCCTCACTAAAACCTTCCAAACAGTTACTGCAAAGGTTCACCCCCTGTACTAGCCAATGACAGGCTGTGTCTCAGTAGCATGTTGAGACAGTCTATCCTTGGCTAGTGCATCTAGTACAAATGAAAACTGTATGCATAAGCTACATGTGGCAGACCGTTGCAAGGACTGTTTGGGAGGTTTCAGTAAGTAAAAACAGAGTTTTTAAACACTTTTTAATAAAATAATGTTTACATATGCAAATAAATATGGCTTATTTTTATAGTAACAACTAAGAAACTTCATATCAATTTAATTGCACTGTAGATGTGGATACGTTTGGACTTTCAGCCAATCAAATGAGACATTTCTCCTAAGGCTTCTCACACTGCCCATTTTCAAGTTTAATATATATAAAAAGCCACAAAGTGCTTTTAGAAAGTGGAAAGAAATAAACAAAACCAATTCATTATTCACTTTTATGTGCAATTAGTATTTACTGCAATTAGCTTTCCATCACACCCACTGAATCTTCTGGCAGTTCTAGATGCCACGTTCCCACTGTACAGGTAGAAACTTCCTGTGCATGCAAAGTTCCCTCCCACCTCAGGAAGTTGATCAACAGAAACCAAAATGGTAGATCCCAAACAAATTTTAAATTGCGGGGCTGCAATAAGTGCCACTTGGTGCAACAAATTGTGGCCTTTCAGGGTCTCTCTATGTGTCATCTGTGCAGTCATGCCTGTTATTTGCCCGAGGACGCTCCACCGATAGAGGATGGAAACAGATTGCAGGCGTACATAGCGATGGCCGCAATCGGCAACGAAGCCTGTATCGATTTGGTGCTGGTCGCGAGGCACCCCCCACCTACTGACCCCCCTGCGTGAGTGCTTCAGGCACTGGGAAGCTACAGTTCATAGAGGGAACCATGAATGCCAACATGGACTGTGACATACTGAAGCAGAGCATGATCCCCTCCCTTCAGAGACTGGGCTGCAGGGCTGTATTCCAACATGAGAACGACACCAAACACACCTCCAAGAAGACCACTGCCTTACTAAAGAAGCTGAAGGTAAAGGTGATGGACTGGCCAAGCATGTCACAGACCTAAACCCTATTGAGCATGTGTGGGGCATCCTCAAAACAGAAGGTGGGGGAGTGCAAGGTCTCTAACATCCACCAGCTCCAAAAATGTCATTTTGGAGGAGTAGAAAAGGACTCCAGTGGCAACCTGTGAAGCTCTGGTGAACTCCATGCCCATGAGGGTTTAAGGCGGTGTTGAAAAATAATGGTGGCCACACAAAATATTGACACTTTGGGCCCAATTTGTACATTTCCACTTCGGTGTACTCACTTTTGTTGCCAACGGTTTAGACATTAATGGCGGTCTGTGGAGTTATTTTGAGGGGACACTGCGGAGGCTGTACACTTACTACTTTACATTGTAGCAGACTGTCATTTCTTTAGCGTTGTCAAAAATATGTACAAAAATGTGAGGGGTGTACTCACTTTTGTGAGATTATATATCAGCTTCATATTTCCAAGCGTTCCTCTCCCTTCCTTCCTTCTCCCTCTCGTTTTTTAAACAAACTGAATGTCATTAAAATACTGCCCCCAACACCATCATAAAGGTAAAAAATCTGCATTAAAGCCACTTACACCACCAACTTTCTTTCCTAAAACACTGCAAGTATCACATACAAGCTTAACAATCTGCACTCCACTAAATTCAGTTATTCACGTACAAATCACATTTAATAACCAACTTGTCACAAGAATACAGTAACTCCTACACACCTTGCATGCCACTGAATGTGAGGTGTGTGGGTTACTTGACACTTAATGTAATTTATAAAAGGTTTCTCAGGTTTTTGTAAGATTATGTGTGCATGCAGTACTGGCGAGGACTCATTGTTTTGTCTTCAAACTGTTTGCCACAGAGGAAAATGGAGAGGTGGTATCACAGAAAAAAAGTCCTCTGGGCAGTGAAAAACAAGGGGATTTGTATGAACGATAATGAGGGACATGGAAAAACATATGTGGACCAATGCCACCTAGGAATTGGAGTGGGGACATGCTAAATAATACCACATTGTGTGACAGAACTATTTTATATGACCACCTCTAAGTTGCTTGCTACACTATGTAACATGGCGGGCCTTCTAGCATTCTTTGTCTAGGAACTAGTCTTTTAATCAAATGAACTGCACAAGATCCAGTGATGAGACCCAAGAGGATGAAACAGTTGTATCTGTGGGTACATTAGTTAACTTGCACATACCCAAACTCTGATGTCCTTAAAAACAGTTATAATGGAGGACATAACCTTTAAAAAGAGCCTCTACAAAAAAACTCTCACCTAGGCTTCAAATATTCAAACATTCTCTGAAAACCCACCTCTCTAAGAAGCGGTTTGATCAAAAATACATATTATTATTATTGTTGTTGTTTCCTCTTTTGCACCAACCAATTGCTAAATTGCAGTGGGAACATAAAATTTCTATTTATTCGTAACTAAAAAGAGCTTTTCTGACTTCTTTCAGACTTATATTTGGGCAGATAAAATCTTTATAAAATGCATATTTATATTTACTGTCCCCCGATTAACAAATGTTACATTGCATTGAAAAAAAAGATTTCCTATGTACTAAATATTATTGATAAAAGTCTGCACGGGGCAGTGCTCTCTAAAGCCACATACATTTCTAGAGCATTATCCTGTAAACTCTTATATAATCTCCCTAAATTGCTCAATGTTAAAATAATTATAAACCACTAATAAAAGAAGCAAAAGCAAATGATTTCAAATAGCTACAAAGCTGAAGCCAGGTAGTGAAGAAAAAAAAGGGAACCTGCCAAATTACTCATACAACCCACATAGTGGCTTTAATTACAGGCACTGATTATATATAATTTTGTGTCCTAGCAAAACTCCATTATTTTCTCTTCTTTGCAATTTAATTACAAAAAAAAAAGAATCACATTGACAGAATAAAGTAGTTATATTTGAGAATTTGCTCATATTTATCTGTTTTTTTTTTTATCTTGTTTGTAATGACATCAAGGACTAGCTCCTATAGATTAAGCATATTATATATATGAAATACTTAAAAGGGATACAAGTTATATTGTAAATTAAATTAACAAATTATATTGTAAGGACATGTACAAACACTGGGTAACAGATTAAATATACATGAACTTTTATTATTGTATTTATTAATTTTTATTAAATTTATTTGTTTCTGTGCTAAAAATAATTAGAATTAATATGTGCAGATTGAAAGTACATGCTGAAATCTAAGGGGGCAGAAACCAGCAGAAGTTCTTTGGACATCAACAACGCAGCCATTGGTCTATTTAGATCCTATAAGCGCGACCTAAGTGGTAATTTATAGATTCCTAGCGGCAAAGAAAACAAATGATGAATTCCTTCCAGTTAGAAGATACCGATAGAGTTCCAGCCATAGATAATGTATGAAAGAAGTACCTCAGCTGATGCTCCCGAAGGTTAGACAGGGCTTCCATCCCATGCAAGTAGGAATAGACTATCTCCAGATCCTGTCAAAAAGAGAGAAATGGTGGTGTTAAATCACTGATAATAGCAAAACTGTTCACAATCCTAGCATGACATTGTTATCATGATTTATGTGCCAGAGTGCTCCATCAATACGCTGTAGGATCCCATCATCAATACAAGGGTACAGTGTTCAATCAATGATCAGAAGCCCATGGCCTTACACGATACCCAATGTACATTATTCATTGTGGGAAAAGCTCACCATTACAAACACCATTAATAAATATTTCAATATATTTATGTTCAGGTACAAAATAAAACCATCACTACATCCATTATATAGTTAAATGGAGATATGCATTACCATATTCAATACTGGCCAATGGAATTGTTCTTCTCCCCCTCGAAGGAACACAACTTTTGTACACTATAGTCACAACATTTAGTTTAAGATAAAAAATATATAGATTTAAACCAGTATCATTCAAAATTCCTCTTTAGAACAGTTTTGGTATCACAGAACCCGAACCCAATACAACAACGTCGCTTACGGAAATCAAACTAAATTTTCATAAACCAAAAATGCCACCAGGATCTAAAAACCCAACCAGAGTCTTGTAATCCTCTCAAAGCCCATCTCCGAGGAGCAAACAGTTCACCCCAAAATGTTTCTCTCTGTGGCAATTTCCTTGTGTGGTCCATTTTCAAACAAAAGACAACCCCAAAGAACACAGCTTTGGAAACAGTATTCTAGATATATACAGCCTTATTAAATTGTGAATCCGTAAATTTAAAAGGGCTCTATATAAACAGATCGCATATTTTATTTACACAAGTTTTTAGTTAGTGAAGACCTTGCTTTTGGATAGAAGTTCACTAACTAAAAACTTCTGGGGGGAAAAAATACGCTCTGTGCTTTAATAGAGCCCTATTAAATTTACAGATTTGCAATTTAATAAGGCTGATATTGTTCACATGCCATTTTTTTCTAGAACAATAAAATCAACAGTTTCCATTAACTTGCAAACAGTAATAGTAATACAGAATACTATGGGCAGTACACTCTTACTAGTATATCTGGCACATTTTTTATTCTTTTATTTTTTTATTTTTTTAAACAGACTAAAAATTCTCTGCAAAGCACATTTAGGCAACCACATAGTTTGTTAATTAGGCTTGTATAAAATATCTGAATATGTATGAACATTCAATGTGTACGTTACATTGTAAATTGATTAAGGGAAAGAACTATCCGACACAGGAACACATCAAATCCCAGTGACAGTGATGGACTGTTCTATTAGTTTGTTTAGATGACTTGCTATATACAACACATGGACAGGTGCACTAGGAACTATCAAATGATTGTTAAAGCTCAATAAGCCCCAACTCAAACCCTGACAGTCTCTTCTGAGCCATAGAAATAGCAGGTGTCATGGATATGATGCCATCACACTTGGGATTTGGGGCACAGCTCCATTACTGAGCTGTCAGGAGTGCTACAAAGTCTTGGAGTCAAACTGTTTTATTAGATCTCAAGCAAAAATATTAAAGTCAGTGTGACTGACCGCTCAGAAGGAAAAATAACTGCACTGTTTAGGGATTAAGAAAGAGGACAGAGACTCAGAAGATTTAATGTGTAATAGAGTTTAGGAACCAGAGCCAAAGCTGAAAACGTCAATGTCCCTACTTTTTAATTCAATATCATTTACAGAAACAAGTCCCATAACTATTCTACTGAAAGGTTATTTTTCATATGTAAAAAAAAAAATCTGCCATTACTGATAAACCAGCCCACAATGAAAAGGTTACTATTGGAAGGAGGGAAGAGGAGCATTGACAGCATCAATCAAGTGAATAAATGTGGAGCCATCGCCAACGAGGTAATAGGAACACAAGGAAACACATGGATTTAATGCAGCTTTTAGCATCTTGCTGAAATACCCTACAGAATAATAAGCAATATTCTGCAGACTAACATTCCAGATGGACAGAAATATTTTTATCCACTAATCATTAGGCACCCGGCCCAGAGGAAGGAAAAAACTACACATGAAAAGCAAATCCACACATGTAGCAAGATGTAGTACAAATCTGTTTGATTAATTGTACGCTTATCTGGCATTCAGTAAAATAAAGCACACTTCTCCAGAGAGTGGACAGTTAGAACAAAATGATCCTTCTACTCTTGCAAGGTCGTCTGGTACTAGCAGAGCACCAAGGGGAACATTGCAGTCTCTATGTCATTAGTAAGCCATAGGTTACAAGGGCAAATAGTCCCCTATGGCAAAGAATACTGGAAGACTGACTGCTCGTTCCAGAACTCTTATTATATATTGGGACAGAATCCCTCATGATTAAGAACAGGTATCTACAAAATCAGAAAGAAAACCGTGCAGAATTTAGTTGATCTTTACACGATCACTTGTGAGGGTTAAAATTACTATATTACTTTACACTCAATCTCAACATTTATTATAGCTATCTAAAACTTAAAAAGGGTCTTGTACAAATCTGTGATTTTATACTTGAACATTAAAATACATATGCTGGCTTAAGTGGTGCAGGGTGTATACATACTATTAGTTTTAATCATAGTAAAAATGTTTCCAACAGTAAAACCCAGAGGAAATGAGGAAATCTCTTAGATTGCAGTCTACAGTACATACAAAGCTACTGCACATCAGTAATAAATGAAAGGATATTATAAAAATATACTACATACTTATATGCACAAGAGAAAAATAACTAATCTCTCATACATAATATAATTGTACATGACATACTATTTACACATCCATCATACAGTAATGCTAATAACTATCGCATACACAAACCTATAGCTACCTTGTCCTGGTGGAGGGGCTTGTGTACTTCAATGAAGCTGTGTAGGGTCACCCAAGAAGGGAGGGAGGTAGCAGAGAGGTCACACAAATCGTGGGCCACTGAGAAGAAACTGGAAACCCACTCAAGTATCTTTGCCAACAAAACATTAGGGACACGCACGACCAGAGACATAACCATTGTGCCTAGTGCGCTGTGGTCTAGAGGGTCATGGACACTCGGACACGACTGAAATGTATACAATTAAAAATGTGCGTTATGAAGAGACTTGTTCACACCATATTGCAGCTAATAGCTGCAATACTATAAGTGCTACCTCTATAATTTTTGTTTTATTAAGTTTTATAGAATTTCCAAGAAAAAAAACATGTATTATCTGTTGGGGGTGGTTAGGAAAACAATGTTGCACTGGCAACCACACAGTCAGTTATTCCCTGCAGCATACTTTTCATCATCACTTTCTTCCGCTACTTACAAAATCACTTCACCCCTGCAGAGCTGGCACAGGAGAAATCACCCAGAGTGCCTGAGCTGCACCCAGATGTAGCTTATGAGACATAGAGGAGCTTGGCGTTTTGGACCTGCAGAGGTTTGTATCCCCTGGGGTGGACAAAACCAATCCATCCACTTCACTAACCGGCAATATGAGGTGTCTCATATTGTGTGGCAAGCCTCCATTCTTACTACGTACACAACTGCTATACAAACAAAGACAAATCAATTACAAATAAAAAAGTAAAAAATAACCTGCTTTACCACATTTTTCAAGTCTCTATGTTATGGTTCATGGGGATGGATTTGTTTTTACATTTTAATATTAATAAATATGCATCAGCAATACAGCATGATGAATCAGAATAAAATAAAAAACATTATATCGGGTGTCATTTTGTGTAATTGTCCTTTATTGTTCTACAGACAATTATCTATAATGCTCCCATGATTATAAATGTACTTTGTGTGCCTTAAAAACCGTCAATAGTCATTCAACATGTGATATTATTTTATACAGCCTTCATTTGAAAGGAGACGCTAAATATTATTCAGACAAACTAATAACGAAGTAACATAATAAATATAATTTTTAAATATTACATTTAAGTATCTTTTATAATGAGGAGGAATATAGTATATGCCTAATTCTCAACATATGACACAATTCTGGTAAACATAGTACTTGTTTTGACACATTGGTGAAATATCTTAGCCTGAATGCTGCAGTCCGTGTTCGTTAGATCAATAATCACATGAGAAGAAAAACAAATAGCACAATTCTCATGGTAGTTAAGAAATACTACAAGAACCCCAAGACGGATTGGCGAGTCCCAACTCAGGCTTTGACAAAGCATCCAAATGTGTTATGTCCTGCTTGCTATGGCAATACAAATAAGCAATTGTCTATTAAATTATTCTAAAGTGATTTTCCATCACCTCAGGCTTAAAAAAGCATAATAGCAATTTAATATGCAAAAATTAATTTACACTTTATTAGAACAACTGCTGCTGGCACTGTCGTTAAAAGTGAGTATAATAGTATTGATAGGTTTAAGGAGAGGTTTATTAACGGAGCATTCCTGTACAAGAAATAAAGAGATAGACCACAGGCTGTTATGGCCCTCAGTGACTTCACTGTAGTAGCACATCATATGTAGGTTGCTAGGGGCAACCCTGGCAGGATCATGCAGCAAGAATCCTGCAGTGAGCTCCGACTATTACACTCACTGAGCCATGCAGGCAGCATGGGGAAACCGGAAATGTGCAATCCGAATCAGAAATGTACAAAACATACACACTATGCATCACACACACACAATATACACAAATGTATAGTTATTGGGATGGCTGATATTCCAGGTACTTGTCTAGCCAACAAATGTAATGAAGAGCTATTAAATGAAATAATTGATTAACTGTAATACATGCAGGAAGACTGCGGTCTGGTGAGATATACTAAGATGTGAAGGGCTCTATTACAGTGCTGTCGAGAAATTGTAATGTTATTAAATACCAACATTTTCTTGAGAGTTATACAAGGCCAGATTTACAGGAATAGATTACTCTGGTACCCCCATCTTATACACTTACGATTTGGGCTAATTAGCCAAGTAAAGTGCTGTATCAAACTATGTATATGTCATGAAACAAGATAGATAGATAGATAGATAGATAGATAGATAGATAGATAGATAGATAGATAGATAGATAGATGGATGTGCCATGGTAAACAAAAAACGTTCTATATATTTAATGACCATTCGATCGATACACAGTATATCTTTATAAAAGTATACATTAGCAAATTTACATCCGTTCACACATATATCTAACATATACAGATTGCTTCACAGCTTTTTCATGACAGGGAGCGTGTTCGGGGAACAATCTGCTTTGCATAGTGAAGTGTGGAAAGCTAATTGGACTTATCAGTGTCTTACTGGAGAGACATGGTAAAGTGTTATATATTGGTAAAACAACACTGAAATTAAACAAAACTCATCCTAATAAAGGTGAATTGTATGAAGCCTGATTGCTACTTTAAATGGTT
Organism: Discoglossus pictus; assembly: GCA_027410445.1. Taxonomy (NCBI): domain Eukaryota; kingdom Metazoa; phylum Chordata; class Amphibia; order Anura; family Alytidae; genus Discoglossus; species Discoglossus pictus. Next base: position 124,319,301 of record CM050163.1, read on the forward strand.
AGCACATACAGTCTTAAAATTATTTATTTAGAACAGTCACTATGTATTATAGTGGCAAAAAAACACGCAGTGATTGTACAGTACATTGTTTCAGTATGGTAGAGTATTTCACCATTTACCATTATAACCCTTTATCAGTTGCAAGAGTCGGCTGCTCTGTTGTTGCCCTAGGAGAGATGAAGGTAAAATGCAATCAATATTTTGAACCACCTTACTGGGTCTCATGGTCCCATATAGAGAACTTAAGCTCTGTGGCATCACCAGACTACTGCCCTCAGCCAGGCAATGAATTGTGGAGATTGTGCTTCACTGTAGTTCCTAAAACTGATTTTACAACTGGACTACACCTCCCAGCATGCTATGTAAAGAAGAGGGGACATAATGCACCAATATAATGGAGAATGTACAATACACATGTCATTTATAAATAAGCATTATGTGATAGAGTTTATACAAGAATTAAGATAATAGTAGTACTAAAATCTTTCAGAGGGAAGTTCAACTTATAAATCTATTAAGAAATAGCAAGGTTTCTATGTTTTTCTCCAATTATTTCATTTTTAAAAGGGCGAATATAGAAGGAAAACGTAGTGATTGGGGGAAATAATAGTAAAAAACAAAAGCACTATGAGGCCTCTGCTATTTGAGTTACTATTGTCCTATGTCACAAACATTGATATCTGAAATACTACAAGAACTGAAACTAGCCAGAGCTAGTTGAGTCAACAAAGCAGGATGTATTAATTCTACATAAAACAATAAGAAATTACTATGTTAATGCACATGTTATTTAACAATTATATAAGAAATTCTAATGAACTATGCCTTTTGGTAAACTATGTCAGATAAGACAGATTATTGGAAGATATAATATTCTGCAGCTATGGAATACTAGGATTGACCTTTTCATAAAGCAAATATTGGCACTGGATGATTAGACCAAAGACTCAAGTATTAACGCTCAATCTTCAGCCAATGTCTTTATGATGCAGTAGAACCACACAGACCTGTGGTTGCAGTGTGTAAAACCAGTCAGCCTGTAATTACAACATTTGATATTTTCATGACATATAACACAACACCATATATAGCATATAAAGCATTAAGCGGGTGTCTTGGCCTTACCTGCAGTTATGCCTCTGACTAAATGGGCCAATACAATGCAAATGAGTATTTGTGAGTTTCTGTGTAGAAGAAACACAACCCAGGGATCCAATGTCTAGTTGGATACAAGTTCTTAATGATTGTTTGCTCCTATATGATGCCGGCAATCAGACTGGAGGACTCTAAAGACATGGCAGAGTCTTGCTGGTAATCATATTGTGGGGTTAAGGTATGATCTGAAATTACAGTTTCTTCCTTGTGTTCATCATGCTACGGTAGTTTTTGCTGAAATGTGTTTAGTTGCAGATTGACCACTTATTGAAATTGCACTGATTTGCAAAAAGGAATCTTGTAAGGAGAGACAGATGTTGTGAAAATATTTTAAGAAAAAATCTTTCAGATAGCCAGAGTTTCCATGAGACATTTGCTTTAGGTTTGCAGAATGTTTGGAGACATTTGCTTTAGGTTTGCAGAATGTTTGGAGACATTTGCTTTAGGTTTGCAGAATGTTTGGAGACATTTGCTTTAGGTTTGCAGAATGTTTGGAGACATTTGCTTTAGGTTTGCAGAATGTTTGGAGACATTTGCTTTAGGTTTGCAGAATGTTTGGAGACATTTGCTTTAGGTTTGCAGAATGTTTGGAGAAAAAAAATAGGATGAAAATAGCCACTGCAGGCCTTTATTATTTGCTAATAACTTCCAGGGGTACTAAGGATTTCACAAGTATGAGTTCAGATGGACAATGAGGCTCCCAACAGCTAGTGATATGGTGGAGATGAAAAGCAAGCTCTACCAGTACTCTCTGGAGCTCATGCATATGCACCCATCATGGTCTACTGAGACCTTAGGAGAAATGTTTTGATGATCAGGACAGTTCACCAAATCAGAGAGGAACTTTATTATTCCTGCTCCCAACGCATGGCACTTCCTGCAGGGGATGTAAGCTAAAATTACTGTTTTAAAATTGATTTCAACACATTGTTCATTGTAAAAACATGATGCCCCTGCCACTATGCACCTGCCTGCTCCTAATGGCAAATCTTCTCCCTAGACAGTATATTCATCAGAAATCCTCATCATATATACACTTAGCGTTTTACAGAGAAACCAAAACAAGGCGGTGGTATTTTGACCTTCATAAGGGTTGTCCCAACAGGGCAAGGGAACATTGGAATTCAAAAATGTAGCAAGAAAAGAAGGAGTCCTCACATTTTGATATTTGCCATTAACATTTCATGTCTATAATTATGTCTTAAAATAAAAGACTGAGCTCTATTTTTAAGGACACTAAATGCAACACTACTTCAACAAAGCGAGTCAAAGAAAAAAAATATACAAATAAGAGATTTAGATATATAAAAGGCTAGAGCCCAAATTCTCTATAATGCAATATAGTGTTCCAAAGTTTAGAAAACTTACATTGCATTGAACAATGCTAGAAATTCACATGTCCAAACACCCTCATGCTGCCAAACTGTAATTATGGCCAGTCAAACAGGATCTCTACAGTATTCACCACAAATGGTGATGGAGAAGCCAAAACCCTTAATACATGTATTAGCGTGGAGACATGCTTGTTCAAATATTCCAAATACAGGCATATGCAATGATATGGAAGATTCCTGCAAAACAATATATAACTTTCACACGGTTTAAACTGTGCTATTTTACACCAGTTAAGCTTCTCAAGAACTACCCAATGAATCCATGATGTGCTTATGTTCACTAATGTAGCTTTTGTCAGAGAAACTAATTCTCTCCAGCTATAACATAGAAAAAAGTACCTGTGAAAACATTTCTCCTAAGTGGATGAAAATACAAGAATTGCAGGAGCAGAAAACCAATCCCTGCAGGAATCCTTTTTCCACCTCTCTCCTCATGATATCACTATGTGAAAGCCTTCTAAAGGAATAGAAACCCAGCTCTCATTGTATAATCCAATACTCCCAGAAGTGGGCAGCACTCACAGTCTAATTACAGAAAAGGCAGATTCATTCATACTGGGAAAACAAGGAATAAAGAAATAAAAGAAAGCAGCTACATTGCAAGTGATATATTTATATAAAACATTGCATTCCCATCAACTCAGAAAATTAACAATCCAGCAATAGCATTTTATCTATTCAAATACAACTTAATAACATGTCAAGATGATATCCAACTTATTAATTGAAGCATCTAGCAAGAACAAGTACAAATAAAATGTGACTAATAAAAGGTAAGCTAGTTTTTAGTCCCTTGGCGCTTAAACCAAACTGGAGCTTTCTTTGCAGTTACAATCCCTGATACCAGCAGCCCAGACAAGAGCTAGAAGTTGTGAACTCTGCACCTTAAGTCGGGCAACCTTAGAAGAATTCCAAGTGTCACATATCAAAGTAGTTGCTGAAGTCTCACCAGAAGTCACAGATTGTAAGAAATAATTCATACAAATATGATAAATTCCAGAAATATAAACAACAAATGCTACATGAGTCACATTTTAATTATATATATTAATCTCACATTCTTAAAATTTACTAAACTTCATAGAAGCTGTATAGACAACCATGGCCTTCAGGTGAACCTAGGGGCATGTTTCATTTTTATTCATTAGGTGTCACTCTTCTTTTAATGTAATCTATTGTCATACTACATGCAAAGACAGATATATGTAATGGTCAAACATTATTTTGAGATAACTTTTGGGATTATTTGCCCAAATTGAGGTGCTGCATACATAATATCTAAAGTTTACACACACATACAAAACATATAAATATACTGTTCAATGTTGACGGTCCAGAATCCTACAGGATATGAACTAAATATACATTTAACATAGCTTTATTATAGTTCCATCTTAACACCATAAGACACCAACTGCCTCAAACCTTACATCTGTTCTTCTATAGCACCGATAAATACAGTGCTTCACACAATATAGGGGAAATTAAAAAATTAAAGTAAGCATTAAAATAAGCAAGAAAAGAGGTCTGTGTCTTAATAATCTTACATCATCTTAAGTGTGTAATAAGAAGATATAGATACTGTTCTATGTAGGTAAATGCAATGGCATTGTGCATTGTAAGTACGAATGTGTGTATAGCATAAGGTGTATTTTGTGCTACACTTTTATATGGCATGTTACTTTACTTTTTTTTTTTTTTTTCTTAAAGGGTTATAATGCTGTTATAAATGTGGTCTTACTAGGATTAAGCTTTGCTGGCCAATGCCCAAATACACAGCTGTTAAGAAGTATACAGTAAAACTGCTTAAAACAAATGCGACAATTGTTTTTTAATATAGTGAAACTCAAAAGAAGTGTTAAGTTTTTATCTTATGAAGGGCTAAAGTAAATCGAGCTATGCAGGCCCCTCACTCTCTGTGAATATGGATACCCACTACACATGCATTACACACCAATACTTCATATCGCCACAAGGTGGCAGAGTATGACTTCCTATGTAGTAAGAGCTGCCAGCACTGCCGCCAGGACTATGTAATTCCAGCTCCTGGATTTTCACTTAAAACTATAAAAAGCCTGAAGAAAAAGTATTTTAAAAAATAACTTTAAAAGTTCAAATAACTAAGGTTCAGTCTGTGATAAAGTGTTGGGTGGTGGCGACGGGGGCTTGAAATATATACCCCATTGTTTTTCCTGGGTGAAAAGTGTACTGCCCATTATTTCCTACTAGACTTGCCCGTCAAAAAATGACGGTAACAAAATTGTAAGGCAGGTAATGCTGTTTGGTGGAGACATTAATTTTGTTGGTGGTCCGAGATCCTTCGCGCCTAGAGCACCATAAACCCTAATTATAAGCCTGGTCATTACCTAGTGTGCCTAGAGCCAAGTACTATGGTGTACATGCAGGGTACAGAACATATATTCCAGGGTTTCTTCTGCAAGAACATATATTAAAGTTCATTTCCCAAAACAAGTTCCCTATGGATTAGAATGAGGCCAGTAAGGAGCAGGGATTTGTTGCTCAGTCTGTCTGTTAAACTTTAGTATATTTTGCTTAGTCAGCTAGTAATTGTCTCATATATTAAGACTGCAAATCAACGTGAGGAACATCCATTTAGTCTACAAGAAAGGCAACATTTAAGAAAAATTAGTTTTTCAAAATTCAACCACAGACATCAGACATAAAATATTTAAATAGTATGGACTTGATAAACATTAAAGGACCCACGTCATCAATATTTATATATAGTGTTCTAAAACACTGTGTAGATAGAAGCTTCCTGTGCATTCAAAGCTATCCCGGAAGTTAATTAGCAAAAATCACAGTGGAAGAAATGGCAACAAAAAATAAATTTTTTTTTTTACTTTATATAAGCTCTTAACCTATTGTTAAGTATGTTCATCATAAGATTTTTTTTTAATAAAGGACTACAGTGACAATTTAATATTGGAATCATTTAAAAATATATTTGCAGAGAACTTCTTTTGAAAATAGAATTTTCAGAAAATAAGCAAATCCTAAATATCCTTCCCCAAAAAGTATGAGACGTCACCCACCCATACCCAGAGCAGCTAAAGCTATGCGGAATGAGCCAAAGTACTTATGTTACAGACATTGCAAAATACCACATTTTTGTAAGCAATCTGTCTGCAGCCGATATTTGTGAACTGTATTCTTCATTCATCCCATAACTATTATATACCACTTCACCAAACTCCTTACCAGTGAAGTTAATGACTAGATACTGTACATAAGGCTTTCAGCCATTCCCTTTGTATAAACGTTAGTGATTCTAATTAACTAGAAAGACTGGATCATTGCCATTGCTCAGAGCTATAACATTGCCTTTCAATTTACTAAGTTACTTCATAGTGTGTTATACTGTATAATTAGCAAACATTTATTTATAAGATATTAGGATATGAAATGCTTCCAAGACAGCCTAAGGTCACTTTGTATTCTTCAGTAAACTGAAATTACCACCAGTTCTCAATGTATTCTGATATCTCAGGTGAATGTTAAAGCGGCCGCTGTAACGGTCTGGCTTACAGCAAAGGTTAGCATAAAAAAAAACAAAAAAACTTTATAAGGCATTGTGATAAAAAAAAAACACACACTGAAAATAGCTGGGTTTCCAACACCTTTCAGTTGGAGTTCCTCTCATCTTTTACAGACTGTGGCAGAGTGTGGAGCAGATATCTCTGCAGTTTCCTCAATGCAAACAGCTTTAGTGGCTGTCTAGAGACATAGGGTTCACACTCTGCCACAGTTTGTAACATGAGTGGTGCTTTAAACTAACGATCATGGGGAAAAACAGCTATTTGTGGTGCCAGATTTTAATAACAATACCTTGACAATGGTGTTTAAACCGATATTTGATACTTACAAATTATGAAGGATGGACCACTAAGGAACATTTGTATGATATATATATATATATATATATATATATATATATATATATATATATATATATACACATACACATATATATATAAATATATATATATATATATATATACACATATACACATATACATATATATACACACACGTATTGGTCCGAATATAAGCCGCACTCGCATATAAGCCGCACCTGTAAAATTCAAGGGGAAAAAATAGAAAAAAACATAGTACTCGAATATAAGCCCCTCCCTTAAAATTGGAGAGAAAAAGACTCTTCAAGTGATCAGTCATTGCTAGAAACAGGCTTTCTAATTAGCACTGTAGCTTTTTTTGCAAATTACAGGCTTTACAGGATGTTAGAATCACTAAAACCGTAAATCGCTATTCAATACCGCAGTCTAAAGCACGCAAATCAGCACCCTTAACTTGCAATCGCGCAAGTCGGCAGTAATTTTACGTTCACGAATAGAAGCCGCACCTGTAACTCGCAAACTCAGAAATCGGAAAAAAGGTGCGGCTTATATTCGGACCAATACAATATATATATACATATATATATATATATATATATATATATATATATATATATACCGTATATATATATATATATATATATATATATAGATCTACACTATTAAAATAATGGTGGTAGACTACAAATAACCACCAGGCAGATCGTGATGTGAATTATAAAACCAAAGTGCTGAAAGATTGTATCATTACATCAGAATCATTACACTACATTTCTATTACACCACCATGCCACCTCTTCACAACTTCAAAGCTTCAAATATGCCTTGACATTTACATTTTGCCTTGGATAAGTAAGCCCTGCTAATAAGGTAAGCTTTAATGATGTGTCTGAAATTTACAACATATAATTATTTTAAATGACAACACATGCGGCCTCAAGCATATGCATGATAAGCCAAAAATATATAGGAACCAGATAGTGAGAATCACCCATTGTATAGCTCTCTGGAAAAATGTCGGCCCTTAATAATAGCAAGAAGAATAAATATAGAACAATGTTTTTTTCCATGTAACTATTTAAAATTAGAGGATTCTTGGACAGATTACTATGATCCACGTTAGGGAAAAGGAAATGAGTAGCAGAAAGGAAGAATGTCAATTAATGCCTGCCAAAATGGATGGCAAATAACACACACTGGAAATTGTGCAGCATGTCGCACATTAATCCTATGCCTGATGAGGAGAAGACAGTGATGAAATGGTTATCAATGATATTACCGGATTTTGTAGAGAATTAATGAATGGAACTAAGCCCTTTGTTGCTTGAATACTATTTAATCAATAGCTTGAGAATGGATGAGGTACTTCAATATAAACCCACACTGCCAAACACATCTGTCATATAGCTGGAACAAAGAAAGGTTAGAGAGCAACTCCCACCTATATGTCTAACGGTCTAAAAGTTATGGCACTTATCTACTTTGATGGTTCCTGGTTGATTTTTGAGGATAAGCAAATGTCCATTGACACTTAGAGTTATGTGATATGGTTGGGTCAGAAATCAAACAGCAAATAAACAATAGCTGTTGTTCTAAACTGTGGCAATTGCCTACCCAAAAAAAAATCTTCTAGGAATAAATTGCACTGTTTAACATTGTACACATATATTGGAATTTATATGAATTAATTTGGATCTTTCATGGAGCGTGCAACTCTTTTAGTATGTAGAACTTGTCATATACCACTACACAAACCCTAACCTTAAACCCAAACCGCTAAGCCCTAACCCCTAGGTCCTAACCCTAAGAAGGAAGTGTGCAGCGGGCATCAGCAGGAAAGCACAGTGGATTCTTTCATATAAAAACTTGTGATTAGGTTAAACTCTCCCTTTAAACCAGTAGACAGTGCTTACGTAGTATTGTGGTTGTATGTATTGTGAGGAGTTTTACAGAGATTAATCTGAGTAGGCCACAGTTCAAGTTGCAAACTCAATGGAGGCAGCTATGTGTAGGTTCAGATGTTGACACAGACTTTTCACTCCTGGTAACACGAGTCCGCTATGTGGCAGCGATGATCCCACAAGAACTGAAATAACAGTCCCCAGGAGTCCACATTTACCTGGCTGTTACAGAGGCTGAAATATTAAACAAATGCTATTGTTGTATGTCATATAAGAAGAATGGCCCATCCCAAAACAGTGTATTGTGTTTAAACCATATATAAAACTTCCTGACTTTAAAAAAACAACAGTGCTATTATCCTGTGCAGCCCAGTTCCTTCTGAGAATAGTTTCTTGCTCACCAAGGAAACAGATCCCTGGAAGATATCACATGACTTCTCCCCAAGGTGTCTAAAGCAATACAACGTTCTGGAAAAATATGTTACGTCCATAGGAGATACATATCAAAATAAAAGAAAAGTAAATAACCCATTCTTGTTAATGGTCTCTATCTCCCAGTTATTTTCACTAATGTGTAGAGCACATTTATTTGGCATCAGAAAAACAGCAGCTAATCCTCCTCTGATGAAGTAATGGCCAGTTATAAATCATACGCATAAAAATATTAAGATACCAGAAAAAAGAAAGAAAAAAGTTTCATGAGTGCAAGCGACAAAACTCCTGGGAATTTAACGCCCCAACATGGACATCTGGTACCACAACGGAAAGCACCTCTTGACCCGGTCGGGGTGCATCTCCAGGTATACTTTATACCACGCACGTCAAATTCAAATTATCTGCGACATTAAAGGTGTTATACCTAAAATCGGCTTTAATTATGATTAATTAGGTTTACTAACATTCTGTCACATTAACATTTTACCAAAATATATTATTTCGAAGATATGGTTTTATTTAAAAGGTAAGAGAGTCAGTGAGCCACAGTTTAATGTGAATGGGTCTCGTGAGGCCCCTAAGAGCCAGTTTGGCATGCCTGGAATATACACTCTAAGAATTAAATACAAAAACATGCAGTTTCCTATTTTTTCCATTTATTACTGACATTGACTCTGGTATGTGGACATAAAATGCAATGTGGATATTGTCACGGATATGCAAGCATGTTTCACTTCCGCAGAATGAAGATATGTGGTGAAACCACATTCTTTGCTTTTATTTCCCTCCACAAAAGACTATGCAAGCAAAAAGCTGTGAACACAATACTGTTGTATCCCTGCCCTAAAAAAATGACTTGCACTGGTTTTTAGACACATACGCAACAGCTTGCTAATATTCAAAGGCTTAAGACGAAGAAAAAAAAAAACAATATACCCAATAGAATCCTGGTTATCCAGCACCCAACTAAACGGGACTCTCAAGCAACCGGCACCGGCATCAATTCCCCATTTAAACAAAACTCCCGCTAAACCAGCACTCTCTGGCAGTTCGAGACTGCAGAAAAAAATACTAACTTTTTTCTATTTATTTTTTCTAGGCCAGAATAGCCCAGTTTAGGTGCTAATGCCCTTTTAAAGGCATTTGAGGGGTTTAAGGCTCATTTAGACTCTTCTTTTCTGGACTCCCGATTAACCGGCAACTACACTTATCCGGTTATCGGGAGTCCCCATAGGTGCCGGATAACGGGGAGTTTACGGTGCTGCTCATTTCGGCGGCCATTTTTTCTCTCGCTTAGGTGATTTTCAGGTGTCTAAACTCCGAAATTTGTACTTAAATTGAGGTGTAACTTTACTTGCAGAGGTCCTGGGTGCACCACCTTGCTGTGGGTAAGCTTTTTATATGTTTGTTGTGTGTATTTATTGTGTTTGTAATGTGACAGGGGTCGCTCGGGTTGGGTCCTTGTTTTCGAATCTCGTATGTGTTTTTCGGCAATTCCGTAGGTGTTTGGTGGTGTTTTGCGTCTGCTGTAGACTGCTGTAGCCTCCTTTTCGTTTGTTTCGGCGGCCATTTTTTCTCTTGCTTAAAGAATTTTTTAGTGTCTAAACTCTTTTATTTTTAGTTAAATTGAGGTGTAACTTCATTTTTTGAGATCCTGACACGGCTCGCATGCTCACAATTATATATGTGATTATGCTAATGTATAATAATACATTGTAAATATGCATTATCTAGTATGTGTAATAGACTGACAGAATTAACAAAATAATTGTGTATGATCTGCAATCTAAACTTATATAGGACGTTTGGGGTTCATTTTTCTTCAAACCATATCAATACACAAAGTGAGCTATTATTAACTAAAGATGAGAACCTTATCACTAGTGAGGTAAGACCTCTCAACTTCAATGCAACCCTTTTCAATATGAAGAAATCAATTAAATGAATAGGCATTATTCATTGAAATGAGAAGACTCTCACTAGGAAGGTCTGACATCTCATTTTCAAAAGAGACTCCAAGTCACACATTTACAGTATGCTATTTTGAAGAAATGGACTAATAATGGGTACATTCATTATATTTAAAATAGATAAAAACCTTTAATATAATATCTATTCCATTCAGAGCTTGGTAGCATTACTTTCTTGTCAGATGACTCCAAACAGCACATGTATCTGTGTGAGGTTGTTACCAGGGCCGTATCTACCTTTTTGGAGCCCTTAGGCAGAGAAGTGGAGGAGCCGCTCCACGAACCCATTTTTTGCCTTTTCTGTACATGTAAGTTCCCTTTCCTGTTGTAACCGTCTTGTTCTAGGTAGTTACCCCCTAGTAGCCAGTCTATGAACTGAAACATTCATAGACTGGCTCAAAGGGAAGCGGCTGCCTAGTTGGCCTAATGGGTAATCTAGGCATGGTTGGTACCTTGCAAGAAAGTATTGTACAAGGGTTATGTTCACACTGGCCTGTTGGCCTAGTACATGATCTACTATGTTAAAAAAAAAATATAGGCTCAAACAAACAACAAGCTCCATGGATTTGGAAGAGTGACAAGTTATGCCCCCATTTTGTTTTGAAGACAAGAGATGTATGAAATGTATACATAACATCACACATGTCGTTCCATTACACAGAGCTTCTGATATAGAGTCCCATTTCATTTCTGTTCTCCTGACATCAGCAGGTAACAGACAGCCCTGCTGTGCAGGATCAAGACACGAGAGTAGATAGACTGCTGACCTTAATGTCACTTCCTGCTGACTGGATACAGAGCAATGTCACACAGATGAAGATAAAAGGCATCCCTTTTATGGAGGAATACCTATTTACACATACATACTTTATTAAGAGAGAGAAAGGACAACTTAATATTCATTTTAACAAAGTCCAGAATTTATCCAACAATACGAGACAAACTGAACATGTTTTATTGTTGCGATCCAAGTCATAAATAGAAACCTTTTCTCATATCTAAAATTTTCCATTTTACAGTTGCGTTTCCTTATTCCCGCACTTGACAGTTAATGACCTATCCAAAAAAGTGTAAATTTAAGTGAATGTCATACAGTCATAAATTCCTATCCTGGAAACATGACTTCATCAGAGTCTCCATCCTGAGTCTAGCCAGGGGATTGGAGGTCACTAATTAGATTAGGAGCCAGACATAAGTATGCCAAATCATAAGAAACCAGGAATAAGCTGTACTTAAAGGACCACTGCATGATGAGAACATATGTACATCGTGGAAATATCAGTGTCCAACAGAATTAGATTGGAAAAACTAAATGTTGATGATCCTGCTATACCATAGATACTTGGTCAATGAGGTATGTGTGAAAGGGGTGTTTATATTTCTACAGGGAAGGTCTTTCAGTTATTGTTGTAAGCTACCTACTTCTGGGCATTGCAGGGATGGGATGTATATATCGGATTCCAAAATATACAATGATTTCTCAAACACCCTTCCTCCATCTCATCCCTAAACTGAATGCTAAAATAAATACTCCTACCCAGGCTCCAATCTAGCAACAAGTAGCACGTTTCTATATATTAAATATAAGTGGTTTTGTGTTCATTACTTATATAAACGCTTATTAGTTTGTTATATAATTCACAAACATGTGAGGTGTTTCCTAAAATACAGTTGCCGCTTCAATAACAATCTGATAGCATCTAAATATTATAAAATCTATTTGTTCGTGTTCAATTCTGAACATGTTCTGCATGTTCAAAAATAATAATAAATACATTTTCCCTTCCAATGTACTTTAGGACACCATACTAAGAAGATACAGCTCCCTGTCTATAAAGGGCAAGAGGCTATGCAGAAGAAGAGCAAAAGCATAAATGTGTGTGAAGTACTTCCCTCTCCACGTTCTACATGGACACAGAGCAACTAATGGATTTATTATCTAGCTATAGTGCTTTGCAAACGTATTCACCCCCCTTGGCATTTTTCATGTTTTGTTGCCTCACAACCTGGAATTAACATGGATTGTTTGAGGATTTGCATCATTTAATTTACAGAACATGCCCACAACTTTAAAGTGGTACAGGTTTTGCTCATGAATATCCCTGTATTTTGCACCATCCAACTTTCCCTCAACTCTGACCAGTTTCCCAGTCCCCGGCAGCTGAAAAACATCCCCACAGCATGATACTGCCACCACCATGTCTCACTGTGGGGATGGTGTTCTTTGGGTGATGTGATGTGTTGGGTTTGCGCCAGACATAGCGTTTTCTTTGATGGCCGGAAAGTTCAATTTTAGTCTTATCAGACCAGAGCACCTTCCTCCATACATTTTGGGAGTCTCCAACATGCCTTTTCCCAAACTCAAAAATGTGCCATTTTGTTTTTTGCCGAAAGTAATGGCTTTCTTCTGACCACTCTGCCATAAAGCCCAACGCTATGGAGCGTACGGCTTATTGTCGTCCTATGTACAGATACTCCAATCTCTGCTGTGGAACTCTGCAGCTCCTCCAGGGTTACATTAGGTCTCTGTGCTGCCTCTCTGATTAATGCCCTCCTTGCCTGGTCCGTGAGTTTTGGTGGGCAGTCGTCTCTTGGCAGGTTTGCTTTTGTGCCATGTTCTTTCCATTTGGTTATGATAGATTTGATGGTGCTCCTGGGGATCATCAAAGATTTGGATATTTTTTTATAACCTAGCCCTGACTTGTACTTCTCAACAACATTGTCCCTTACTTGTCTGGAGAGTTCCTTGGTCTTCATGGCAGTGTTTGGTTAGTGGTGCCTCTTGCTTAGGTGTTGCAGCCTCTGGTGCCTTTCAAAAAAGGTGTGTATATGTAATGACAGATCATGTGACACTTAGATTGCACACAGATGGACATCATTTCACTAATTGTGTGACTTCTGAAGGTAATTGGTTGCACCAGAGCTTTTTATAGGCTTCATAACAAAGGGGTTGCCAGTTTTCTATTTCTAAAAAATAGTTTTATGTATATATTTTTCTCATTTCACTTCACCAACTTAGACTATTGTGTTCTGATCCATCACATAAAATTCAGATTAACAAAACATTGAACTTAAGGCTGTAATGTAACAAAACAGGTAAAAAGTCAAAGGGGGGGGGAATACTTTTGCAAGGCACTGTGTATATATATATATATATATATATATATATATATATATATATACACATACATACATATATATACATACATATATATACATACATATATATACATACATTTGCAAAATGGGGATTGCATGATGAGTTAAACAGGCACTTTACATGAATACAGGTAACACATAAGGAGCTTTTAAACATATTAACCAGGGGAGGTACTGGAACATATCTTTTAAAGAGGGGATTTTTTACTTGAGTTAAGAACCATACGATCTGTGGGTAGGTTTCCTGAATCATGCAAATCCATCTCTATAAAATACAAACACATTTAGAAATGTCATGCCATAGCTGACTTGGTACTGCCCCTCATTTGAAGAGACTCACTCTACACAATGTACACTTATTTTCTCGTACACCTTAGATTGAAATAATTATGGCTTGCTTTTTGCCAAGAGTGACCTCACTACATTGGTCAGTCTAGGAGCCAAAATAAGTTTGCTAACAGGCTGTACAAACACTTTCTTGATTACTAAGAAAGCACTCCAGGGTTGCATACTAGGTCAGGTTTAATTACAAGTGATATGTCATAGATGCCATTTTACACCTTACAACAACATAAGCATGGTTTGGAAATGATGATAATAGACTATTATTCCGGTATAAAAAATGCACCGAGGATACCTCCAAAAAGAAAATGTCAGCAAAGAAATCATTTGAATAAATCTTCACATACATTTAACTATCCAAACTTTCATGTAATGTTTATTATAATTTCCATTTAAATGAGTTCCATATGCGCTGCAGAATATCTTGGCACATTATAAATATTAGCTAATAATATTAATTTTAAGAATCTGTGTTAAAGCACATGTGTAACACTCACTATTACAGTGACTACTTTTTAGTGGTCTTATCACCATTGTGTTAAAAACAAGATTTGATAAAGGAACAACATTGCACCAAAGATTTCTTCAAGTCTTTCAGCCAGATAGTAATTGTCTTTTGAGTGCACAGATTCACAATATCTAGAGGGTACAATGCAAGTTTTAAATATGAATGAAATAACACAAGTAAACCATTCGCAATATGGCATTTATGCTACACAGGACATAAAGCCGAGCTCTGAAACCGGTAGCTGGGGAGCTCCAGATAGGTGGTAAGACTGTCTTGCGTTGAAGAGCTGGCAATCTCTTGTGCTGTTGAGCTGCTGTGTAAGCGTGATGAATGTGTACAGTGTAATAGTGTGCGTGCGGGAGGCAAATCCGTTAGTGCGAGGCAAATCTCAAGATCTAACAAATAACTTCCTTATGTTGATGACATAAAAGACTACAGTAGATTTGCTGAAAAGCAAGAGCACCTCCCAATCAAAAGTCAGGTTTGGAGAACCCATGCTTTCAATACATTTAGGAGAACCATAAATAAATAAATAAAATATATATATATATGTATATACACCCACATACATACATAAAATGTCTTTCTGGATTACATGTATGAGAATAACAGGAACCCCACTGTATTGCAGTGCATTAATAAACACTATGGCAATAGCATCCTTTCAATATAAATTGAGCTGTATGAGAGAAACAAGGATGTTCAATCAATGGAAAGCCAAGAAGATTCACGGCTACTGGACCATATATATTGGATTAGACAGTAACAGATGAGGGAAATGTTACTGAGAGTATGGGAAGAGGTTAGTGTATTAAAACTTAATGGATCAAGCGCAAGGCCTATAAAAGCAGGTGCTTCTGTCAAACATTGCAAACATTTTTTTTAAAGCGCAAGGCTTTAATCAGCAAAAATACCTTAAGGATATAGAAATCGGGATCTACGGCTGCGGATGATTCGGAATATATTCATTCATTCTCTTATTGGGCTAATCACACGAGGACAGCATTATATCACCAACAAGGGAGGATGGCACCCATGGAATTTGATTGAAGTTTAGTTTATTTCACAGCGATTCCCTTTCTTTATTACTGCTCCATTTGCCATATACATAGGCATATACCAAGGCTCTGGTGTCACTACTTCTGCACGTGTCAGTTGTGTAGCAGTAGATAGCATCTAGGATGGGCTTTTTACAGCAGGTGCGCCATTTTATAAGCACATTCTTCAGCTCTAAAAGTAAATATCTAAACACAATACCACAAAATACTCTCTAATGTCTAGCATTGTATATAGATTGTGCGGCTCGCTAGGCAAATGGTTTCAGGCTGGTTATTGCACTCATTTGGTCTATGTTCACTCTAATTGCTTTATTGACTTAAAATGCATTATTCACAGGCATTCAAGCTCAACAGCAACAGATTCACAGAGAAAAAGAGCACAAATGCCTTCAGGGAATTAAAGATAGCCGATTACACAAATATTTTACCTATGCCCAATTGTCCACTCATAGGCAATTTAAATAAAACCATAAAAGTGGAGTCAACCACAAATCTTTTACTTGGGGTGTAGGTCACAAAACAAATAATCACTGGAGAATAAACTATATAAAAAGTGAAAAATACTGTATAGATCATGAGTGCAAACTTTTTTCCACCCCAAAAAAAGGTTTTAAAGAATTCTTGAGGAACTTTGCACTGTAAGCGCACTGATAAACAACAACATCTAATACCAAGGCAATGCTATATAAATGTATTTACTATTTTTTTACTATATCTTTTTAATTCCAGTTGGGAAGACGTCTACATTACGTTGAAAACATTTAGCAGAGTAATTATGTGGTGAAGAGCGTCATTGGTTTTATTCAAGATAAAGCGATATTTCAGTGGTAAACCAAGCAATGGCCCCTATAAATGTATAACCAATAGCTAGTTAATATTACCAAGGGTGAAGGAACTGGGGGTGATGGGGGGATGTTTGCTTGTATGTATATATAAGCTATTTTACAGCCTGTGTATAATATGAGCTGTATCCCCCACCCCCACCAGAATTATTCTGGCTCCTACATCCCTAAATTTAACATAAATTATAAAGTAGCAAATTATTGCCTATATTTTTGCTTCCCTCTACTCACCTCTAATGTTGCTCTCTTTCACTCTCCCATCCCTCAGAACATGCCACTGTTTGAGGCTGTAAACCTCCATACAGCACATTGTAATGCAAACACAACACCACAAATAGCTTTATTTGGATCCATGCAGGAATGTGGAGGTGTAGCTTCTAGAGCAAGGACCAGCACCACAATAAACTATGCTGTGTGCATTAGAATATACAAATATGTAGATTCACATGTGGCTGCCCACTCACCTCACACAGTGACATGCTCTAAAGGGATGAGAGGAGCGAGTGGCCAAAACATATAAACAATTTAGTACTATACAAGATATTATATAGTTAGTTGCAGCACAAAACTCTTTTGAATGCCTTCTAACAACAAGATATCCTTAAGATTTATACACAGATGGTGTGATGTTCAAATAAAAAAGTTGGAAAAAAAATGTTAAGGCCCAAATCAATTAAATATGCTGGTATTAACTCAAACATGGAAGAGAAAATTAACAACTTCTAGTAAAAAAATTCAGAAACAACAAGGTTGGCAGGGTCAAAAAATACTATGACAACATAATGATTTAACATGTTCCGAATGCACTTCTGGCAATAACATGTGCCAAGGGGTGCACTTTAAATGAAATAGTTAAATGTCAAAGCACAGTCCCTAGCACAGCATGATCAATGTAGAGACCCAATGCCATTATTAAAAGCAGCAGGAAATGTGAGTTAATTGTGTATAAGACCGTTTTGCTCAAGAAAACATTTTCCCCTTGAAAAGAAGAAGACAGCTGTGTAGAGAAACCGCTACACAACCACAAGATGATGAGAACGGTACAGGCAAAGTAACAATATGTGTAGAAGATAAAAGACTAAGGAGGGGATAGAACCATTCTGTTGGATTAAGTTGGAGTGGCAAGTACCTTTTCGAGCAGGCATGTTCAACTCCATGCTTCAAGGGATATTTTAGGATATCTTGTTTGAGAGCCGATGGGTTAATCAGGGGCTCAGCCAGTTGCTTATATGTCTTTATACCGGAATATCCTGAAAATCTAGAGTCTTTTGTGGAATAGAGATGAAGAACCTCTATCGAACTACCTATCGAAATGTCCTGTGGTTGTTCTGGAGTAGAAATGTGAAGTGTTTTTATGAACTGCATAGTATGAAATGAAAAGGCTGGTATAATCATATTTTTATTCTAGAATTTTGTAAATTAACCATTTCAATGAATGACCAATGTTCTTCTTTCTTGCTTACAGTCTTAAAATTGCTTTATCAAAAATGCCTATATCCATGAAGGTAAATGTGTTCTCACTATTCCTAAAAACACCTCCGAACCAGATTATAATTATATGGAGTCATACAAGTTGGAGAGATCTCTTCCCACTTTAGCAACTGAAAACAGCGTTACTGGCAGCAGCATCTTCAGTGTAGTTCCCATTTTAAAAATCTGCTTATTCCAGGAGAAAAGATGGATAATTAAAAGTAATATGCACTTCTAAATAAACAATGTTTTCTATACCAAAGGGTCATTTGGATAACAGAGAAAGGATAAAGTAGACTGTCATTTGTTAAAAAAAAAATAAAAAAAGAATATACTGGTGAATATGGAACTGCTACTATTTATAATAGGAATGAGAAGTGGCCACATAACTAAAAGGTTGCCACAAATACTGCAGAGAGCATGTAAATTAGGAACATACAGCAACTTAGTGTTTGTGAGCAGCTCTGAACTGGTCACCATGGGGCCTCCAAAAACGCAGAAGTGTGGCCTGGCACATACGGACTTGGCAAGCAATATATGGAAAGATTGAGCAAGTAGAAATGATAAGATGCTGATCAATATCTCAGAAGTGTGGAAATAAGGTCTACCGTTTTAAAGGGTGACTGAATTAATTTAAACTGCTCTTCACAATCATGCAAAACAATCAAAATCAAACCTTTTATTTTATTTTTGCTTGTGATATTCAGTCTCTGCAGAACCATCCAAGTGTAAGAAGCTCGATACAGCTGTTCATTCAAAACACATTTGAGGATCAACTAGAAATATTTTTCACTTGTTTTTTTATTGCTCTGTTAGAGGATATACAGCAGGATTAATAAATTATGTTTCTTTTTAAAGGATCAAAGCTTACTTGCAAGTAAAGCTCATTATTTGTATGCTGGGCATAGACTATTAAAAACAGTAACCAGTTTAAAAAAAAAAAAAAAGTTAATATTTTTCTTACTTTTTTTCTTTCTTTTTAAATTGTCAATTTTGTCCTCAAGCAGAGCTACCTTTCACCACCTTCCTGGTGGCATAACCAGCATTACCTAAGGGCTCAAGAAGCAGACTTGACTATGATGTCACTTGCTCTGCCCCGTGGCATATATAGCTCCACCCTATGACCTACACAGATGTAACAGCTGTACTGTAACCTGTTTGCAGTTCCTTCTTAGGCACGCCCTTTGACGGCCCATGAGCCATTATAGCCCTATCCTCCTTACTAAACATGGTCAGTCTGAGTGGTTAGATTTTTTTGTTTTTTTTGCCCAGCTTCCAGTCAGAGCTAGCCACTCACCCTGATAGGCACTGGTTGAAAAAGATAAGCAGCTCTGCTTGAAGGGAAAAATGACAGTCAGAAGCAAGAGACATTATTAAAAGGACTACTACAGTCCAAGTCTCAAAAACAACCTGAAGCCTGTTGCTACTATACACTATTGTTTGTAAACTAAACATGCAAATAACTAGAACATGACTATCTTTATTTACTTTTTTTTTTTAATTCAAGTGTTTTTTTTTTATATTTTAAAATATAATAAAGAGCAGAAGAAATCAACAGTGTCTTAAATAAAAACATTTTGACAGAACATAAAACATCATAATACATGATGAGTTCCTACATAAAAATATTTCTCTATGGTTGAAAAAGGCTTCCAAGTAAGCCAACTACATTGCTGGAAAAGCAAACTTTACAGCGTTTCAGAAACTCCCTAGGTTTTTGGTGCACACATTTGATCCAAGATTCCAGTATTTACAGTAACATGTATTGAAATACTTCCTCTTGTCTGATAGCAATCTGAAGTATAGGTGACTGTATTTTTTTTTTAAATGCCTTTCTTTAATTAAATAAAAATATTACATAAACAAACACACTGTATGGTCATTGCTAGCACATACCATGTCAGAAGCTTCATCAACCAGTTGGTACACTTGAAAATGTTACTAAAAAAGCAACAACATTTACACGCTGGGCTTCAGGACCAAAGAAAATTAAAAGCTATATAGAAGTTTCCTGGGTTTCAAAAGTTTCCTAAAAAAACAGCAACTGATTAGTAGAAAAATATGTATTATATTGAAAAGTTTAATGTACTTACATATTTATTTGCTGGATACTGCTATCTGAATTTGCACACCCCTAGGGAGCTGACATTACAGTGTACCAGCTGCAGAGCAGCTAGGTACAGGTTGTGACCTCCAAAGGAAATGCTGTCAGTCACATGGTTGGTGGGGTCACAGCTTACATTTTCCACAAGGAGTCAGGCAGAGAAAAATAAACAGCAGCAGCAGTGATACAGGGAACAGACAAGCTGCATGTGTCATCTAGTGTGAATGTGCTGCCCAGATTGACACATGTTTGAAAGTACTATTTATTTTCATGAGTCTGACTACATATCCCAGACTGCTTTGCAGCACAGACAGCAACCCCACAGACAGCAAATGTTTCAGTCTCTGCTTCCTCCTGATTGGCTACAAACACATTTTGAAATTAGCTTGGGTTTGGAGAGGGTGTTCACCCTAATTTTCAACTGTCAGAAATTTTGCTAACTTCAAGGTACGTTTTTAAGTCTTTATTTAGTTTTTTTGTCATGCAAAAAAATGTTTGCCTACACTACTGATTCTCCTCTATCACATGCACTTATAATCTAACAAACTTAGGTATGCCTTTAAGGAAATATTTTAAAAACACTGTACGTTATTCAACAGTGACAGCTTAACAAGTACTTATTACAGTTAACTATTTAATGAGAACCTCCATTATGTATTTACATAAAATAGTGATACTACCATAACAGAATTGTAACATAAGACCATAGTAAGAGTTTGCCTTTAAGAAAATTAACATAGCTATTTTTCAGATATCACATTTGCCTAACACATAACAGCTTGCAATATTACTGAAAAATATGTGATCCATATAAGAGGGTGAAATTAATATTCTTTCACTCCATTTATCCCAAACATCCAATTATTTCAGATAAGTAGTGAGAGGAAAAGTGAAACAGATTGAAGATTCTGCAATGGACATCTGTTCATATATTAACCTCCAATTACTGCATCAAGCGCCTATCAGGCACAAGCTTGCAAATCAATATAGAGTTTGGGTCTTGTTCCAAGTCCGTAAAAAGGGAGCAAAGAGTAGCAGTGCAACAGAAACTGATCATTGCACATTCCTAACCTGTTTCAGCAATACTGCACTTTTATACTAATAATGTTCCTTATATTTGTATTTTAAATATAGAAGGTTCCTTCTAATTACATAGGGCCTCATTCTATTAGCGGCCGTAAATCGGCCGTAAGGCTGCGATTCCTTGCGGGTGTTCAGTTAACTCGCGATTCTATTATACGGCCCCGCAAGGATCTCATCTTACGGCCGGCCGCATATCTTGGAACCGGCCGTAATCTCAGAAATCTAAAAACGCAAAAATAAATTCAAGCCTGCACTGTACAGCTCTGTAAATGCTAGGGATCATATTGGGGGACATGAGGATAAAAAGAAACCCACTCTCAAGCTTGCACATCTGCCCAAACCCGAGTTCAAATTAACTGTTTATTTTCCGGCTGCTGCGTGGGCGGGTCTGAGGTGCTCCAAGCACTCTGGACTTTTTACATGGATATTTTACGGATATTAAAAATAAAATATTTTACGGATTTGAGTATAGGATAATTATGTGCTATTTTTTCTAACACCTAAAATCCCTTTATAGTCTTCGCAAAGTGCAGGATGGCTTTATTTAAGCTATTTTATGTGCTTAATTGGTGCTAGCGAGACCTCTTTCCTGCAAGTAAGCTGCGGCTCGCTTTTAGCCTTGCAGAGAGGTTTCCCGGAGCAATTGAATTGCAAAACTCTTGCGGCTGTTTTAGATCAAAGGCTTTCCTCTGGCGCGGGCGGCCGCAAGAGATAGCAAGGCACCGGCCGCAAGCCTGCCGGAGCCTCCGGCCGTAAGGGAATAGAATAGCCAAATAGCTTGCGGCCGGTCCTTGCGGCCCCGCAACGGCTGCGGCCGCTAATAGAATGAGGCCCATAGTATTTATTCAACCTCAAATACTGTTAGTCCATCAAGTTCAACCTTTTTAGATCTCAACTGATCCTTTTAATATGTGGACTATTTGTTAATAATTGTTAATTGATCCAGAGGAAGGCAAACAGGAAAAAAAAAACATTGAAACTTTGCCAATTGTCTCATAAGGGGAAAAAAAAAAATTAAATTCCCTCCTGACCCCAGAGACTGGCGATCAAATTTCTCCCTGAATCAATATTCCTTTGCTAGTTATCTACGATAACCTTGAATGCCCTCTTTTCATTCAAAAATATATCCAACCCCTTTTTAAAATTATCGAATTCGCTGTCACCACCTCCTTTGGTAGATAATTCCACAGTTTGACCACCCTAACTATGAAGAACCCTTTTCTTTCTTTAAGGTGAAATCTTTTTTCCTCTAACCTGAAGGGATGTCCTCTTGTCAGTTGAAAATCTCTTGGTATAAAAAGTTCACTTAACAAAGCCTTATATTGACCCTGGATGTATTTATATAAGGTAATCATATCCCCTCAGACACCTTTTTTCTAGGGAAAATAAGTTAATTTGGTTAGTCTTTTTTTCCATAACTTAGCCCCTCCATTCCCCTTATTAGTTTTGATGCCATTCTCTGTACCATTTCCAGTTCTAAAATGTCCTTTTTATGAAGTGGTGCCCAAAATTGTACTCCATATTCCAAATTAGGGCGTACTAGGGATTTGTACAGTGACAGAATTATATCTGCTTCCCTGCTTTCTATACTCTTCTTAATACATGCCAATATTTTATTTGCCTTTGCAGATGCTGCTTGGCTTTGAGCGCTGTTACCGAGGCAGTTGTCCACAAGCACTCCCAAATCCCTTTCAATATCAGATACCCCTAGATTTGCTCCATTAAGATTATAAATTGCAAGGTTATTTTTCCTTCCCAAATGCATAACCTTACATTTATTTGTATTAAATCTCATCTGCCATTTAGCCACCCATTTCTCTAATTTATACAAATCCCTTTGTAGGGAAAGTACATTTAATTACCTTCCACAACTTCATGTCATCAGCAAAAATGGAGACAATACTTTCCAATCCTACTTCTAAGTCATTAATAAATATATAAAAAAAAGGAGAGGACCGAATACTGAACCCCGAGAAACCCCACTTACCACATTAGACCAATCAGAGTATGTTTCATTTACAACAACCCTTTGCTTCCGGTCTTTTAGCCAGCTCTCGATCCACGAGAAGATATTTACTGCAATTCCTGCATCCCTTAGTTTGCTCAAAAGTCTCCCATGTGGCACTGTATCAAAAGTCTTTACAAAATCCAAAAAGACTACATCCACTGAGTTGCTCCGATTCAAGTTCCTACTAACCTCCTCATAGTCACTAATTAGATTTGTTTGACATGATCTATCCTTCATAAATCCGTGATGACTGCTACTTCTGATGTTGTTCAAATAGACATATTCTTGAATATTATCCCTTATTAACCCTTCTAAAAGCTTTCCCACTACTGAAGTGAGGCTCACTGGTCTATAATTCCCCAGATTTGCTCTTGCCGCCTTCTTAAATATAGGTATCACATCTGCTTTTCTCCAATCATCTGGTAGCGACCCTGTGGCGAGTGAGTCTTGAAAAATTATATATAATGGTTTGGCTATTACAGAACCCAGTTCCCTCGCTACCCTTGGATGTATTCCATAAGGATCCGGGGCTTTATTAACATTTATTTTTTCCAATCTCTTTTGGATTTTTTCCTGCGTTAACCAATTGTTTAGTGATGGTAGTGTAGCCCCATTATGTTGCTGTGTCCCAACCACAATGTAAGTTAATACATGAAACGCAACAGTCTCACAAGATTAGTTCTTTTTCTCTGACCTCGGAATCTCGGGGGCAAAAAAACAACCTTGCAAAAATACGGCGTTAACAGCCAAACCGCAGAAATCAAAAAACAAGACCAAATTAAAAAATAAAATAAAAAACACTCACACGAAGCACAGGGGGGAAGCCAGGACGCCTGGGAGTGAGGTTGCACAAGAATTTAGGCAAATTTTACAAATTTTGGCACTCGAAAATCGCCTAAGCAAGAAAAAAAATGGCGGACGCACAAATGACCACCAGGCACGTACGAGTTAGCCAGGAACATAGGAGATGCTGAATATACCATTACAACGGACTGAAAATGCTCGTGAGTAACACATAGAAAAAATCCGCTATTTTACAACACTAACCTTTTAACAAGGTTTTGCCTTGTGCATGCAGCATATTTACACTGCACACTTGGCACATTGCTGACACTTTCTCCTCGGGTGATCAACAGTCCAACTGTACATTTTCAGATGCAGGAAAATCCAAAGAGATTGTTAGCTCTTCAGGATATTGATTGCTGCATATTAAATATAGATATGAAATACATTTTGTATTTTACACTGTACGTATATATCTGGCTCTCTCGCTGAGCGCTGAAGGTGATCGTTGCAAAGCAAGAACATTGAAGTACACAAGGGAGAGGCTCGCAATGAGCGCCGAAGGTCCTCAGGAGGAGCAAAAGCTTTACATTGTGTGGCAAACAGCATTGCCATGGCTTCAAATGTTATTGCGAGGGACGCAGTTGCAGGGGTGGATGCCCGCGGGACTTAGCTGCAATGAGCCACTTCCTCTCCTCCAGCCCCCAGACCACTGCATCTCCTCCGGCCTGAGCGCCATAGGCCTCCCCCTCCAATCCCTAGCCCCCTCTCTTGCTTACTTCTTACTATGATGCAGGAGCTGCCGATGCTCATCTCTCCCCCCGCAGCATGTATACCGGCTGTGTCCGGACTGGCATTTGTGAATGAGGTTTTTACCTATGACTGAATATAATGGAATTGATTTTCACAGTGAAGAAGATCTGGCAAGAGATGGAGCAAGCATTTCGATGTTTAGCTTGATTTTAGAACTTTAGCATATTTATCCTTTTATACACTGATTTCTCTATTTGTAATTACTGTACATTTTCCAAATCTAGGGGAAAAAACAGTTTTTACTTATTTTTTAATAAAAATCATTTATGCAACTTTTTGCATTCCCTTGCAGTAGTATAATTATACGGTCTTTAGCAGGGTTGTCCAACTCCAGACCTCAGGGGTTAGTTCCATACTTTATATTTCAGGGTATATAGTTTGAGTCTATTTTCTTCTGCTTTGGGGCATTCATTTACATTTTCTTATCTTGAATATTCTGCAAATCAAGCTTGATCTTTGAGGACTGGAAATGTTTTTTCAGTTGGTAAATGGATTCTTATGGCAAATTAAAACAAAAGCTGGAAATCTGTTGCATGAGTTTAGACAAAACAGCGGCCTTACCCGCTCAGTATCCCACAATGCAGCAGCTGCCAATTTGTTGTACTCCCCTTTGTGTGTGTGCTTTCCCTTTCACCATATCAAAGCAAGCAGCTTTTCAGCTCACTAATAGAGCCCATTCAATGTAAAAGGAATGGGATCAGTTCATCCTGTGAAAAGCTGGTTGAACAACATAAATTCTGTAAAATAACTTGTTGAATAAAAGAGGGGCAATAATCATCTTTTAACAATGTAAACACTTTGTGAATGCAAGTGGTTAATGGGCTTCAAGCAAATTTCAAGAGGTATGAAAAATCGTACCAAATATTAGATTGTTTTAGGAAAAACAATATAAGGAAACCATGATGAGATTGAATTCATCTCAGAAATTACTATGTGACAGTTCATATGAGCACCGAGGTGGAAGCACTTAGAAAGTGTTCTAGTTCTCTTTTGCATTTGTCACAACCAGGGGAGGGGGTCTCCTGCCTTTTAGTACAGGAATCCTCCCTCAGGATTGTGAGGGGGAGGGCTTCTTGGTGCCCCGTGATCATACCAGGTTCATCAGTAGGCGCATCAGGAACACAAGATCAGAATAACAGGTACAATCTGGATATAAAAGTGCTTATAGCGCAGTCAAAATAATAAAAAAAACCTCTTCCCTATACATGAAATACACCATGCATATGTGTCCTAAACCGAGCATAAAAGTTATTCCTTGTGTCTCCTTTTTATACATTTCTTCCATACAATAAAACAATGGTCCATTTTTTAAATCTTTCACAAGGTCCTTAGGCCATTATACCTCTTTGATTCACCTGGCTATTTGGCTAATGTCCATCAGGGTCCAATGGCCAATTCTAGAAGTCCAAGGCTCCTGGGGTTCGTGACAAGGACAGCTTGGAGGCCGGGGAAAACAAATAGTTCTGGCTAAAGCAACGTCCACTGATCTTTACATATACATTTGGGCCCTGAAGGTCTGTTGGTTGTG
Organism: Discoglossus pictus; assembly: GCA_027410445.1. NCBI lineage: Eukaryota > Metazoa > Chordata > Amphibia > Anura > Alytidae > Discoglossus > Discoglossus pictus. The sequence continues at coordinate 124,345,732 of CM050163.1, forward strand.
GGGGTCAGGGGAGTCCGGCCCTGGCCCCAAAAGGCGGGTTGGGACAGCATTTATATAGGTTTTTACTGTATTTTACATAAATAACAATCAGTCTGTCCTTAACCCCCTTTCAGACTGAACCCTTAGTAACCACAACTCTATGATATGACATGGAATTCGGTATCAGCAAATACTAAAATGCCGGAGCATTAGGAAACCCCACATTCCCGTGAATAGTTTAGCAGCAATAAAAGGTCAGTGAGCAGAGAAGAGCTGTGTAATAATCGGAGCCACTTCCAGTCATCACTCACAGGTTTTTGAAGCTGCCTGAAGAATGACGATAGGAGCAGATCTTTTTTCTTCTGCTTATTAAGTCAGCAATAAAAGCTCAGTAAATTCCACGGAGCATACATCATGCTGACCATTTCATCTCTAGTGGGATGAGGAGCAGGATTATTAAATTCCCTTCTGTTAGAGCCGAGCAAAATTGCATTGCAAACACAACATACGGCTCCTGTCATTTCCAAAGGACAGAGGACTACGCAACTCGCACTGTCTGTAAAATCAAGGGAACCCTGCCATAAAACAAACCTTAAACACATCACTTTTATTGCCTATTTAATTCCATTTCTTGAAAATGTATATGGCGCACATTGCTGCTTTGATCTCACCTCGCTTTTTGCCAGTGAAGGTTGCAGAGTGGGTATATCACATGTAAAATAGGCCTCATGTCCTAAGCAAAAACACTGAATGGTGATAAAGATTTTGGATTGGTTGTAAAAATGACAAAAGTTTGGCAGACAAGCTTTGAGACTGATCTTAAAGAGGGTGTGGGCTTACTTAAAAATATAATGAATGTGTCAGAAGTGTACGAATTATTAAATGATGTACAGAGAGGGAATAGAAATCCGTTTTCACCTAATACATGGGCTTGGGAGACGCATGCTGAAATCATCAGTTACCATAGAGTAAAACAAACAAAATGGAAACAGTTTGCTAAAAAACAACTTATAGAATTCATTGGATACAGTGGCAGAAGACAGGGATATTAATAGCTACCCAGAAATATATCTTCTAATGGACTGCAAGCCCATAAACCTTACTCAACACGTCTCATGAGCCAGGAATACATGGTGTAAATTGTATTTCTAATGCCATCATTCTAGTTCTGCTCATTCATTGCTGGGCAACCTGACTTGCAATCCTTTTTTGTTTTCTAAAATACTAACATTGCTTTAGCTTTATTGGTGACATAATGCCTAATGTTGCTTTGTTTGGTCTATACTTCAAGCATTTAAATGTTTTCCAAACTAATCATTTTGCCAAGATAACATGGGCAGACTACATAAAAAATATTGTTTTTATATTTGCCATTTTATGATCAAGAAAGCAGTATCCCACAACTGACTATATCATGCCCTAATATATTAACACCTTTTCCAGGCAGGATGACCACTACCCAAATTGATAGACAGTACTGCAGTACAACCCTTCACGATCACTACCTTGTCATGACTGAGGTACACAAGCCTTTTAATGAAGCTGTGAGCTATACCATGTTGGGCCTCCTAAGATGGTCAGGTCATAGCAGAGGGGTCAGACAAATCAAGGTCCACGGTATCTTTGCCATAAAAACCTTATGGATTAGCACAACCAGACACCAGATGTGCCTGGCTTGCGCCAGGCCATAAGGTCATGAAGAAACAGACATGACTGAATGGAGGAGTTCTATTGCAATGTTCAAACACTTTCAATATCGATCACTTCATGGAAACAAGATACTGGGTTAAATGGGCAATTCCATTTGAAAGGGTACCATTAATGCTCATGTAAGTTGAGAGCCATCAAGGAATGTAATAAATTAAACAAAGCCGCCAAGACTAAATTCTACAATATATCTATTATTAGATTTGCAGGACAAATCGTGAGACACTGGTGGCAACTTGAGAAAGGAAAATGAATGACTGAGCAATGCGGCATTGAAGTGGTTAAGACCCAGCTGCCATGTCATGACATTTGCAATTCATAACACCACAATGGACAACATGATGGAAAATCTATTAGGTATTTGAGAAAGTTCAGTCACAAAAGGAAAGCTTTATTCTTGCTAAACAAAGCACGACCTTCAAGCCTTTGCACCTATTTAGGTACTTCCTCCAAACCTTTGCTTACTCAAGTATATGGGATCTCAGGGAATGTCCCCTGGTATTTGAGCGCAGTATAATCTGAGAACACCATTAACCTGAGCTCAACAATAGGGAGCCCTTTCTTGTGCAGCAAAAAGGAAGCAGCTGTTTCCATTTGTGGCTGGGATGTGCCCGAAAATTGTGATACAACCCATTGTGTTTGCAGATTCAGGCTGTACCATGTGCCAGAGAGGCGCACTTTCATGTCTCATCTATATATCTGCAACGTAGCAGGTAGCAAAGGAAGGAGGCATCTATGTCACCACATTTTATTTACAATCAATCCCTTGTAATATATAATATATAATAATATATATATACCGACTAATTATTTAAGGTTTAATTAAGGTCCAGCCATGAGCCTACAAACCTACACAGATATAGAAAGGACAACTGAAGATCATGAACATAGCATCCCTGCAAGTCACAGTGACGTCTGAAGCTTTGTGACGCAATCTACCAGTGTACACATACTGCAGGAAATCTATTTGTAGAGATAGTGGTTGTGTTGTAAAATTATAGTGTATCACACAAGTATGGAGTGGATTATATCTATGCCGAGCGCCACAGGAACTTGTAATATGCAGTGCAGTGGTACCTCAGGTTACGTCAGCATCAGGTTACGTTGCGTCTCCTCTGCAAAATCCAGCTTCAGGTTACGTTGCATCCTGGTCGAGTCACATGACGTCAACGTGATTAGGACACCCCACTCAGCAGTCTGCCTGTGCTGGTAAGAGCCCAGCATGTCAGCGTCAGTGTGCCCAAACTGTCAATGCGCCTGTGCCATTAAGAGCTAGTGTGCCAAGCCTGTGTCTATAAGAACCAAAGTTCCAAGCAATAACCTGTCTCCTCCTCCTCTACATCCCCACCATCCCATTAGGCCCTCAAGTCCTCTCAGTACAGTTAAAGTGAAGTTGGCATTACTAAACAACAATAATTCCATAAAATTTAGTTTAGTTTTAAAGTTTTGTTCAAAATAAAATGTGAGAAAATTTGAACAATCTGGGGTCCGGAACGGATTCATTCAATTTACATGGATTCCTATGGGAAATGTTACCTCGGTTTATACCGTTTTTGGTTTACATCTTCCTGTCCGGAACGGATTAACAACGTAAACTGAGGTACCACTGTACTTTAACAGAAAAATCACTGTAGTACTCAAAGGATTTTTGGTTCAAACATTTATATTTACATTTTTGGCTTGGAATTACCAACTCAAATCTAAAAAAATTTAGTTGGAGATCCCAAGATGGAAATCCCAATCCACAGCCTTGTAAGGAATACATGGCTGTGGATACAAGGACAAGTAGCTAAAATAAATGTAATTAAGATCAGTTAAACAGCCACTATAGTAATCAAACAGTAAGGTTGCATTTATGTATTTAGTTAAGATTACAAATACAATATAGATTCAATGTAGTTTTTAAAAACGGACCTTTAAACCTAGCCTTGTAGTCAATGTATTTCTCAACCCATTTTAGATGTCCAAAGATTAAAAAAGATCTGCCCAGAACATTGTCCCCACTTTATTCTGACCATGTAGATAAAGACTTGTGTAAGCGCAGACCCCTGAGCAATCTGTCTCCCACCCCCTGGACACCCAGCAGCAGGTCTGGTAAAGTCTAAAATATGACATTTCTAATTTAAAAATGACATGGAAGATTTCTGGATTTCACTAGAAATATGACATACCTGTGTAACAATAAATTTTTACGTATTTTATTTTAATATGAATTAATGAAAAGCTCTTGTTTATACACCTAAAATCATACAATTTGTACTTGTACTGCCCTCTCTAGTTTATGCAGCTCCTGAATACACAGACTGATTGGTCACTATTAGATAGGGCAACCCCTTCATGAGCTGGAGAGGGGGATAAATCAGTTAGGAATTATTTGTAAGATTCTAGACAGAAAAAGCAGAGCGTTTAAAAAAAAATAATAATAATTATACAGAAAAAGTAAAGAGGTACATAGGTATATTATAGTGAAATAAATCCACAAATCTTCCATGTGTCTTTAAGTTTTAAAAGCTCCATTGATTTTATTTTTTTGTTAACCAATTAAACAATTTATTTATTCACACAAATACCAGACACTAGCTATTTGGTTCCAGAAGGCACAACAAGTGGAGAAAACAATGGGTACCAAACTCCCATAAGGGGTAATGTAAACAGGTATTAGCAAGCATGACAAGTACCAAGGAAGCGTCGAGAAAGGGTTGTTGTTTTTTTACACATCTAATACCGAAATAGATGAGTTTTGAGGTAGTCGAGTAGAGAATTCACTGTATTCGAATAGACAACATATAACCCACAAATTTGACAATATGAAATAGTGCTACTTTGAAAACAATTTCGGTCACAAAATAACTTGTGATTTCTAAACAACAAACAAAGTGCATATAAAACCGAAAGGCACAGGGACGACCACTTCTCACTCACTCATGGGGTAACAACCTACGATAAAGTGGATCTTTATTTCAGGGGAGGGTGGAAGAGTAGAACATGTGCTTTATTTTTACTGACCGTCCCAAGAGCACCTGCCATGCATATACACATTTATATAGGGATGAGCTGCTCGGAGGGCTTTCTTTTACTAACCATATGGGTGACTTCCTAACTAAACATGGCATTCATTTGCAAATAACAGACTCTTGGCCACTTGAGACATGTAAGTATACTAAAATTATCTTTTCATTCCTTCCTGGACATTTTTAGAGAAATATGTATAAATTAATATTTTATTTCATATTAAATATTTACATCCCAAGCAAACACAGGAACCAAGTGGGCATAATAACCCTTTCATTGCTTTATTACATTGTGCCACACACCCTTCTGCTTCCCTATCTTCCATTTGTATTTGTTTTGGCTGCTCCAGAGAGCAAACTATGATAAAGTGATAGAGATAATAAGGTTAAGTCAACAGTCATATCGTACTTGTATTATAAATCTTGCATGGATATCAAGCAACGTGTCAAACTAGGGGGAGTAAGTATAATAGTAGGATTCAGCAATGGAACCGTAAGATGTAAAGAGAGGAAGAATCTCCCAATGGAGATGCCAATATGTATATATACAGTATTTTTTTCAAGGCCTGTTTTTTCTCCATGGCCCAACAGCTACTTACATGTCATGTTCAAAATTATATATGAAATAAAGAATGCGAAGAGCATGCTGGAGCATATAACTATGGCTCTGTGCTGCTTGCCGTGGTGGTCCAGTGGTTAGGATTCAGTGCGCTCACTGCTGTGACCTGGGTTCGAGTCCAGTCAGGGAATAAAGAGGTCACACCACCCAGAAACCAAACAGAGTTGGACCTGATCAGTACTTGGATGGGAGACCACCTATGAATACCAGGAGCTGCATGCTCTGGCCCACTGGAGAAGGAACGGACAGCCACTCCAGTATCTCTGCCATGAATACCAAGTGGATCAGCAAGGTGCATTACGGTCACTGAGATCACGGAGAGTCAGACACAACTGAACGACGCAAACCCTCAGAAATTAAAAGTACACATGTAATTTATATTCTTATTTATAACTGGTAATTATTAAAAATGATCCGTCATAAAGGAGACCCTTGCTATGGCATTTTATTGTGTTGGTGTGCAAGTCAGCTATAAGCTTAGTAGCAAGTGAACATAACAAGCACCTAAATCAGTATAGGACTGAAGACGAGAAAATATTGCTTTTATAGAAATATTTTTCACATTAGAAAATATGTTTTTTGTATTTTCACCCTGCAGGTGTGCAAACAAATTCCTAAAGATTCAGAAAAACTGCCTTTGATCAGTATGGTATTTTAACATTTACCACACTTGTTTTATGGGAAAAAAATGCTGAACTATAACAAGGTTTTCTGGTGTGCAAATATAAATACTAAAAGCAAATTCTTTCAATTGCATCACTGGGTGACTTTTAAAAAGCAGCATTGGATTAAAATGTTATCATTTTAAAATTATATTACTTTTAATATTAACTTACAGCTGGCTTTAAACAAACTATTTCTTCTCCCTGTGACTATTAAATTATAAAAAAAAAACTATAAAAAGTAACAAGGTCCAAGTGACCAAAAACAGTCAATTTTGTTAGCCTGATGATTTAACTGAAACGTGGCTTTCAGTTGTGACACACCAAATAAATCTTCCAATTCCCTGGCACCCCTTCCCACCCCCCAAACACACTCAAAATGCTTGTGTGGGCGTGCAAGGTCAAGAAAGGTTGGCCGCGAGCATCTACGCCAAACATAACTTCTTTGTCTTGGCTCATAACTAGAGAGAATTGCAGTCCTAACACATCAGACTCAATCATCTTGTCAAAAACATAATAAGATGATTTTTGGGACGATGATTTATTTCTACTTTCCCGGTTGTGGGAGATCTGCTAATATATAGTGGAACAATTAGGAAAGAGACAAAGTATAAAAGATGAATTTGCTCAAAAACAATTTTTAGGAATTTTGAAGCATGTTCAAAGCAAAATGTAAATGTGTTTTCAACCAGTAAAATCATCTGAATGACGAAGCAATGCAATGAATCACCCACAAAATACAATTTACCAAGGATTTGGAAGCGATACAGGAAAAATGTATATCCCACATGTAACTGCTTGGGGAACAGATGTATGAGGGTTGTTTTTTGTTTAAATCCAATGCAGAATCCACAATATATTGTTTTTTTACAGTTACATAAAAGTTTGAAATGTCGTTTGGAAGATCACACATTAAAAAATATAGTTGAAAGGATAGTGATGGAGGATGCAGATAGAAGATCGGTGGAGCAGATGGTGATTGGTTGAAGGTGCCCACATATGTGTGCCCACTAGTTCTTGAATCAGGGAAGGGTGCACGTAATGGGAAAGCAGCACATATCTCTAAAATCAATAGGGAAGGAACAAGGGCCAGTAAAATCACAAGTGATTGCTATAACTCACACATGGAGTAAATATCTAAAAAGAAAAGCATATCTAGACATTATTTGGTTTCTACTACTTAAGTGAGCACTCATTTCCACTGAGAGCTCCCATACATATATACTCATACGTGCCTGCCAGCTCAAGTTATTTTATTTGATCCTAATGGAATAATGAAAACTGTTCATTTTCAGAGTACTTAGAATAACCAGTAAAGAATGAGAGCCCTTGACTTATTTTTCCCTTTGGCTAAATAGGGGTTTGTTCTTTCTTGGCCTAGGTACACATTTCTGGGCAGATTTACAAAATTCTTTGTATACTTCATAGACCCACCTGCTTGGCGCAGTAAAAATTGAACTTATTAATACAATACTACTATTTCTGATGTGACTGGGAAGCCAAGAATACAAATATCCACATTTAAAAAATTATATACAGACTTTTCCTGAACGCTGAAGATTTTCTATGTTTACGGTGAACAATTTCAATGCAAATGGACTGGAAAATTCCAGTATTCTAAGAGAGAGGGAAAAAAGCAGTGTTTTCAATATTCAAGGCATAGAAAATGTGCCTTTTTACCCCTGACAATAGAATATATGTTCCTATCTGTGTACAAATTATTCACTTGTCACTGTTATTTCAGGCACTTGTGCCGGATAAGAGGCGGCACGAGGCCTATGTACAACTGTACCTCAAAAACTATTCCATCGCACCCAATACCCCCTCTCAAATCCAAATTCACTCACAGGCATACACAAAGTGAATTGGTAAAGGCATATTTAAATTTCATGAATTATGAATGCACCCTATTGTGATTCTCCTCTATCAGATGCATTCAAAAGAAAAATACCAAAAACAAAACTTACCCTGATGTTTGCAAATTTCTTCAGGTTTCTGCCTCTTCATTTTGAGAAGGCATGCCCCTTGTAAAGCTTTGTTAAATTAGCATAAAATTCAAAATGTGTTTTAGCCAATCACAAGAAGCAGCTAAGAAAAGAAAATGGAAGCGCATAGTAAAGCACAATGCATATGAAAGTTAATTATGTAATGTCTGTTTTATACATTTTTTAATTTATGAAATTACAAATTATCAAGGTTTAGTTACGTAAATATCATATAGTAATGAAAAGTAAATATCACTATAGTAATCATCCCTAGTGATTTCTGACTTTTTAATTTTTTCTGTGTACGTAGACTTATAATTTGACCATTTTTGAGGGGGTTTAGCTCCTAATTCTTTCCACCCCCTAGATCTACACTTATTAAAATATACACTACACAAAAACGCAATTCACACAGAAAGAGAACTTTTACAATAAACAGAGTAAATATATTTTATTGTCTTAATAAAGAGGTGTATGGAATAAAAGTACGGTAAGTCTTATTTTCTTGTACAGCATAAGTGGTTAATGTTGTACAACTGCATGTATGCACCTAAAATATAATTCTTTACTACTAAGAGGCCATACTAAATAATACATATTGAAATCCAAGCAGGGCTCGGTCTGAGATCGCACTTCCACTATCTTATGAAAGGTGCATAATTCATGATCATGAGAAAAAGGACACACAAGTCTGTTCTCAGAAGCCATTCTCCAACAATGTGCACAGTAAAAAAAACACTTATTAAAAGCATCCTTTAGCCATTAAAATACCCATACTAGAGGAGAAATAATGGTTTTGCAAGCTCAAATAGTGCATCATTGCAAAAGAAATATAAGAGCGTTTAGACAGATTACAGCAACAATTTAACATCTCTGGACTGCCCTCTTGGGTATTTTTAAACTTCGATTAAGATGCTGTAATCCATTCATAAGCAGGTATTACACCTCTCCTGCACAAACAAATGGGCCATACTGGATGTATTAATTATATTCTGGATTTAATCATTTTATTAATGTTATGCTATAAACTCACCATATTACACATCAGTGATGTGCAAACTATTTAAAGAACTACTAAGGTTAGTTGGTATTTTGAATATCTTTATATATTTTTTAGTTTAGATATTTAAACAGCCTTTACATTTATATGCAATTATTCTTTACTACTTCTATTTTCTTTACTGAGCTTGCTTCTGGCAAGTTCGGTCACAACTGTAACACAATGAGCTTTCTATTAGTGCTAAGGAGCACTTACTCACCTATTCTTATACAGACAGAGCTTCCTCTCAGCATGCAAAGTCTCCTCCCACCTCAGGAAGTAGGCCACTGGTCTCTCAGGCGCCTATTGGCCACCACTGTTATAATTATCACTTGTATATGAATGTATTCTATACAATTATGTTTTTTCTCCATTTTCATGTAAAAACAGGTAAACATTATTTATAAAGAAACACGCCAATAAAATATCCCATTTGTGTAGCGGCCGACAGCGTATTCAAATGCTTAAAGGGGCCAGTGTGAAATTAAAGCAAATATACATGTCTGACTAAGCATAATCAAGCAGGGAACATTACAGAAGCTAGTTTTTAATCATCTGGATCCTGGAGGCATCCATGAAACTTTGGTGGAAGCTGCTTTTATTGCATGCCCTACACAGCAGCTATTGTTGATGCTTATTACATATACATACAACAAAAATATCTTACACTTAGGAGACAGGCAGGCGGTTTGTAGGAGCTCTGTTCCTTCCTCCCAAATGATAGACACCTTAGTACATTATAGAATATAATCAACTGCAAGTATGGGGGCCCCCCTTCCCCCAGATTTCTGTTACGTGGCCAATTTGTTTTTTTATATTGGTGTGGTGACCAATGCAGTTTTCAAGAACAACTACTCTAAATGTTACTTTGTACATCGTGCTACAGAAACAGTTAGCAATTTATAAAGAGTAATAAATAAATACATACATAAATTAAATAAATATTAGGTTTTTGAATGTTCACCCTCCCCATTCTGTAAGAAAAAAATAAATATAGCTTCTGAAACACAGATTATTTATGCGTTATGGTTTCATTAATTCAATATTTATGAACAGACATTACCAGAGAAAGCTAGGCTATACTTACCCCTTCACAGCATAAGGCTTAGATTTTTATTTTTTTTAAAGAACAAATATTGGGCAAAATCTTTTTAGGAAGCTTGAAATATAATTTACCCTCAACAAACCTAAATTCAAAGGGCAAAAGTAAACCACAAACTTAACATCATGCAGGAGATTGTTTGAACACAAACTCTTATTTGGCGCTCGCTGAGGCCCTGACTACTCTACATGTACAAAACGCGTAGTGTGGACATGGCTTCAGCAAGACAAGCGTTCAAATGGTCTCTTGCATGGAGAAGTTTCTTTTTACCTTTATCACTATTTTCTTTCTTCTTTTCTACTATCAGTATTTAGAATATTTTAAGAAATTTTTTTGATGCACTTGTAGTTTCATTTCTACGCACCTCTTTTGAAATAGTTTGTCATTTATTACATATTAGATTTTTAAAATATAAATTGAAAAATAAGTTAACAGAGAAATTCTGTGAAAATAAATAACAAAAATAATGTGCAGACCAATTTTATGTTTTTCAGAGCTTGTTAAAAAAAAATTAAAAAAATAATAATTACAAAAATATAGTACATTTTCAGATGAATATACAGCAACATTGAAGAGAAATAAGGCAGACTGGTGACAAGAGGCTTTCTGATTATGGCTTGGCAGAAGTGCTTCTTTAACCAGCTTGCTATGGCAACACGGAGTATAAACAGCCCCAATTAAACAGAACGTGAATGGAGGCTGCTAACATTGGAAGGCCTTGGTAGTTTTTACATGTAGCAATCTGGTATAACACAAGGAAGGAGCTGCAGCTGTACTTCAGATGGCATTGAAATATCTATTCATCCGCAAAGAATAGAGAGTCCAAGTAGGTCCATTAGGATGTATGTGGTGCGAATTAACCCCTCATTGAGGCCAAATAAATGTCTTCCATATACCCACACCCAAACACTTAATTTGGAACAAATAGGCCACAGTGTTTTCTCAGAAATGTCATTATATAATTTAAAAAAAAAACACTTTTTTTAAAAATGATTTGATTCTATTCTTATAATTATTTTTACAAGAACCGGTCCCCTTTGGTACTTCACACGCTATAACAAGAGGACCATACTGCTGCCCATATCACAACCCCATAGGATCATGTACATAACTTGTATCTACTACAAAGTAGTGGCCTTAATGTGAATCAGTTATGCATTATTTTATAACAATGATCTAGAGAGAACCTACAAATGAGTGTGAAATATATTAATCTAGATTATCCAAGAATAAAATCAGATGCTCAGGAGGGGGCAATAGATACTTTCACGTTTGTTCTATGTAGTAGGAGAACTTGCCCCTCTGGAAAAGCAAAATTAGAAAAATTATCTCAGTAATCAGCATTTTACACTCACTCACACTCAACAAATTACCTATTACCAAATTAGCCACCTTCACCCTTCTCCCATAGTAATTTTATAGATGTTTGCAATGTGTAAAATAAGTTGTGCGAGTTGTGTGCATATCTTAGTTTGCTGTATTATGAATGTATCTGACAGAGAATTACTAGTGTATGCAAACATTTTTTGCATGAAAAGAAAATCCTAAAATAACCATTTAAACACTTAGCATCTTTAGAAGTTAGCAAAATTTCTTGTAATTTCTGACAGTTGCAAATTAGGGCTAAATTAACATCAAATTTAAAATAATTAGTTTTGGCCAATCAGGTTAGCAGAAACTTTTGATTTCAATCCTGGGGTTCCTGTTTGTGCTGCAAAACAGCCTGGGATATGTAGTGTATCACTGATATGTGCTACGTATTTCTGCCGATATATAGACAGGAAGCTGCAAGGAGACTGGCTGAGAAAACAGCAGCAGGTAAACAGTGGGTTAATATTACTGATGGTGCATGCAGATTGGGGGGGTGGCTCGGATGCATGTGTAGACACCCCTGGAGGTATCAATATAATCATTAGAGGGATGTTTTTTTTAGATATTAATAAAAATAAAATGTTTTAGGAGTGCAGAAATGTATTAATCCATTAAACTTTGATATGTCTTTATGGTCTTGGGGGATGAATCCGTTCAAATCAAATAGATTAGTTGCTGCTTCACTAGACCCTTGATTTCCAAGACTGGTGCACAAGATTCATTTTGTTAGGACTTGACATATCCTGGGGGCCACAGAGCCAGCTCCTAAAATTGTACTGCTGGCACATAACTTTATAGTTATACTTACTTACCGGGCTCCTAAAAAAGTTTGGCTGGCTCTTCACTACCCTGGTTCACATAAAACTCTTTATTTAGGCTATACATTGAACAATGAGACATTACAATAATAAAATTTAAAAAAAAATAATCAATGAGCATAAACTATATAAAACGGTCTGATTTAATTGCTTACAAATGCAGTGATACTTCATAGTACATTACAGTGTTGTCATTGATTTACACATGCAATGAACTTTTATTCTCACAGTATAGTTATGTATCTCTGGCATCAGTATCATACATTTTATACTGTATATAATCTCTCCCTATATTTAGCTTTATAATAAAATGCCAGATTTGCAGACTTTATACTTCACTTTTAATTATATGTATAGTAATATTGTTTTAAAACTAGAACCAAGCTAGATATGTGGATGTGCAAAGAGTAGATGAGCTGTGAATGTGCAGTATGCCAGATGAATAAATCAGGAGTATTACAGCAGAAAAGTGTACCTTTTTTCATTGGTCAAACATTTTAGTTACAGTGACAAGCTTTCGAGAGATACACCTCTCTTTATCAAGTCAGAAGCAATACTGGTTCATTTTCCCGTATAATATATATTCTCTCTAGCTCTCAAAAAATAGTAAATTTGTGTTCACATTTGAACATCAAGTAAAAACATTTGTTACCTGCTCAGAATTCCAAGAAATATAGTTATTCCACTGCATTTCTGCTTTGCTCATACATACGCACACACGTAAAATTATAAAAAAAAGGAGAACATTTTTCTGTACCTCTTTCTTCAAAAAGGTACAGAAATCACAAATGACCAAGGTAAAACAAGTACAAGGTATATAGATTGATCAAACTTCAATTCCATTCTTGGTTTTTTTCCGGTTCTATTCGTGACACGACTCAAACAAGCAGGAGGGAGCGCAGCCTATAACAGGAATAAAAATCGGCTGCTGGTTCCCCTGCTGCTCTTCAGCCTCTCCCTACACTCACTGACCGAGGGTCACAGCTACAAGAAGAGAGGACCCACTGTCACACACGGGAAGTCAGGGGCTGGGTATAGGGGCAGTCAAGGGTTTGAGAAGGGGGCAGCCAGGAGCTGGGTAGAGGGGCAGCCAGTGGCTGAGGTGAGGGACAGGGGAGAGGGACAGCCAGGGAGCGGGGAAAGCGGCAGCTAGGAGCTTCTGGTGGCCAATAAGGCTATAAACAAAGTGCAAACTGCAGCCTGGGTCCTGCCGTCACTGGACTTGTAATACTCTTTGTTAGTACCATACTGTCTATAATGATGAGCGCGCCGCAACTATAACAGGAAAGAACCCATTCTTGGAGGTCAACCACTTTCATACTAATTTAAAACTAATTTCACAGTACAAATATAGTAAAGTTACAAATTTGCTTCCTTCACACATTCATACCAGGACACATAAATTGTAGTTAGATTTCATACACTGCTGAAAAGATTTAGGTAAAGGGTAAGTGGAGTATAAATGTGAGCATTGTTTTACAGGAGGAAATCTCTCAGAGCTGGCTCCACTTCTGTTTTCCAGTTTATGAAATTCCTAGAACATGCCAAGATGGTCATGCGGCAGTCTTCTGCTGAGGAGGTCCCTAATACTGAAACAGGGAACATGATTAGGAGACAGACAATCGCCATGGCGATACCAGAGATGAGGAAATGACTGGCACCAGAGCCCCCCTGACCCTACAACTACCATTAATAGTGATGGGCTCTAAACAACTTAGACAGCTAAAGGCCTTTTTTGAGAGGGAAAAAGAAAACAATATATTACTTCTACAATAGTGAACTCTGCTGCTTTTTTTTTTTTTTTTTTTTTTTTAAGGACACCATAATAAAATTTCCTTTCAATCGGAATGCAGATTATGAGAGAAGAAGTGAGCACAGACATTAAACATGTAATCCCCCTATATTTGACCAAATGAACACTAAAAAGGGAGTAAAAACATTTAAATCTTTTGGGGGGGGGGGATGTAGCTTTAATATTTTCTCATTACAACTTTACATTTGGATTAAAAAGAGCTCCTATATTACCCTGTTCCTTTCAGCAGCTCAAACGTAATCCTGTTACTATTCTTTGTTCCAATTAATTAAAGCATCTGTTTGGTTTATCCCAAAATAAAACAGAATAAATGAACAAAAAGTAAAGCAGATTTGTATTTATGATCCTATTGTTCAGCTTTGCTTTCAACTCCATTGTGTGAATGTTACGCCCCAGCCAGAACATATCTGCTTACAAGCTCTGAGCCAGTTTAATTTTCACGATTAGTAAGTACTGGCGAGAGTCATTATTACAAGCACAAAGTATTGCACTTGGGAGATTAGGAGGCTGAAAGGAGGAGAGTCACTGGCACAAACAATTATTCTTTGTAACATGGAGCCCTATTCTATTAGAAAGCCATAAATTACTTCAAACTGTACATTTGGCTGTGGGTGCTTTTTTCTCTAAACTTCTATACGTATTCTATATCTCTAACCCACACATGCAGTTTTTCGATTGGTTAGTATGAGGTGCCCATGTAGGCACCTATGGGGGGTATCGAAACCAACATTTTCTTTTAAATAAAATAAATCTGTGTGTGTGTGTATAGAATGACTCAATGTAATGTGCTTCTGATATAATGAGCATGTGTTAGATTAGATAAAAGTTATAAAACAGGGACACTTCCATACATCTGGAGCAGAGCGGCTCTATGTTTATTTCCAGCACGTGTAAAGCACTTACGTAAGAGAGCGACGCAAACTCCCAAAACAGAGAACAGTACAATGTTCTTTTATGGGTGGATATTAATAGCATAAAAAAGGATGAAGAGCAGTGGCTGTATTTTGCAAACGTTTTATTTTTCTTCCAATTTCGTTTTATCTTTTCCGAACTGTAAGTTGTATAATTTGTGAACATTTCTAGATGTATTTGGAAACCACAATAAAGCTTATTCTTACACAAGTGCTATTTTCCTTTTTTAATATGAAACATCTGGTCCCTCCCTGTTCACTTCATAACAAGTATGTTGTTTTCTCGGTGTATCATGGGGCAGGTCTGATGTTTTCTTTATCTTGGTTAAGCTACTGCTGGCATGCATGTAATGGGTCTGTGCCACATGCTCGGAATAGCTTTAACATTTGATATTAGCAACAACAAAAGCTCAATGGGGATTATTCTGGTTACTAAACAAACGAAAACACAAAACAACAAGTTCCTGTGCTACTAAATTTCTTGAAGGATATATTTAATGTAGCCATGTACAAAATGCATAAAGGAAATCAGCTACATAATAATGGTTGAAAGTGTTTTAAAATGTCAAATTAGAATACTTAGCCAATACAAACATGCAATCTAACAAGAACAAGATGGACTTCTCGGTAATGCTTATAAGTCAGCGTCTGACCAAAAATAGGCATTTCTGACTGTCATGATTTAATTGTTTAAGGACTCATATTGCCAGTAATTTCTGAATATGGCCAATGGATCATGGCATTGTTGCATTGGGATTATGTGTTATTGTGTGGTTATATGTTGCCTGTACATGGTTATTATGTATCCTAGTTATAATAGATTATAAGAGAACATAAGTGGAATTGGTAAAAATGCTCTGCATAGAAGTTAGCTGCAGAACATTGCACCCTCACACATACAGACTTTGGGTCAAGACAGATGTATGTACTTCAAGTAATCCTAAGCAAACACTTGTTTAACATAACGTTTTTTTCACTAGCCTGCTATAGATATCTGGTCAATTTGATCACAAGAGCTTTGATAGCCCAAGGTTGCAAGCCAGATGGGCTAACATCACACATACACAAATGTACACAAGGGTGTGGTATTGGAGAGTATAAATATGTTGTTTTGATCATTCAATAAAGAGGTTGAGAGATAGTTTTCACATATACAAGGTATTTCTGTGTGTTGTATCCTGACTTGGGGAGTGGTCTTGCCATGGGCCACTAGTAACCTGTATGCAGTATTCTCTGCCTGTACCTTTTGGGCCTTGCCCTCTTCTGAAGCCATCTTTTGTGCCACAGAGAATAGGAACTACACGATTCTGCTGGGGTAGGTTTGAACTAGCAGATAGGGACACTGACTAAAAACAAAATGTCATTAACTGCTCCTATGAAACTGAAGAGAAATAGATTTTTCAAAGCAATGTTTCTTGGTATTGTGAATAAGTTAGTGACCTGTCTATCATATAGCTATCAGGAATACAGACAATAAGTATTTTTCATAATTGTGTAATTTTATTTAATGCATACAAAAAAAATAATTAAGAATAGCAAAACATTAAATAAGAATACTTGTGAATAAACAAATTTGCAGTTTGTTTGGTCTGATACAGATTGTGAATACATAAGTACATCTTTCCAACCAAAAATATAAAAGGCTCAAGTGGAAGAAGACATAGCAATGGGACTATAAGATAAATTTCGCATCACCCATGCTAACACCTTAAATGGTCTGCTTCAACCAATAAAAATATATGCTAATGGGTTGCAAACAATATGTTTGGTCACCATCATTCAGACAGAAATTAAAATGCTTTAATGTTAAAGGAACGTCCAATCACAGTCAGGGTTGCTAATTTCCATCTTCACGAATATTTATAGCTCTATTAAATCATGTTACAACTGTAATGAATAATAAGATATCAGACCTGCATTTGCAATTAATGTCCTTAGCACAGGAGCATAGTCAGACCTGCATTCGTGATAAACATAGATCTACAAATAACAAGCCTGGTCTTCAAAACAGACATTAGTTTCGGATATATGCATCTAGTCTAATACGATCCAGACCGGACATAGTTAATTCCCTTGCAGGAAGTTATGTTGGTGCCTTGTTAAATGCTTGGCTACCACTAGAAAAGAGTATGGTGGGGGGAAAGATTTGTGCAAGTATTTCCTTGTTCCTTATGTTACATTACATCATGTAACGTTTGCCTGTGCAACACCTCATCAGGGGATCTCCCTAGAGAATGCATTACTTAAAATGGCCTCAAAACATATGCACTTTATAGGCCCGTTATACCACATTTGTATATCATCCACCTGCCTTCCAACTCACTGTAATGACTACCAGAAGGGACATCCATACAGATCAATTTTGTTTAATGGGGACACAACTTACAAGACAGTCAGAGGACAAACAATTTGTCATAGGCCAATTTAATGGTACTAATTAAAACATGTAAAACTGCATGACTAAAAATTTGGAGAGAGAAGCAAAGAAAGAGGGGGGGGGGGAGAGAGAAGCAAAGGAAGGGAGAGAGAAAGCATGAAGTATGGGAGAGAGACCGATAGCGATCATCTAGAAATACTTTGGTTTGCTTGCCATTCTGTATATAGTATTTAAATAATCTGCACTGTCACCCCACTTTACAGTGCTTGTCTTTGTGAGATTTGCTGACTTTTTACCATATGACCTTTGTTTATAACTTTTCTTCATGTGTAGTAGTAGTAGCAACAAAAATAACTTAACTTGTGTTTTTTATCTGTAAAAGGTAGAATATGCTGTGTTTTCAGAAAGAAAAAGAAAAATCACTCTAGATCAAGACATTATTTCCCATAAAATGCTATCCCAGGTAAGTGATTTAACCATATTACAATGCTTCTCATGGTTTCTCATGAGACAGTATGAACTTTAATAATCACATAATAGTTGTCAAACTACGAAACGTTGTCACGCTTTGCAAGCTGGAGAAGCGAGCTTGCAAGAACTGTGTCCCGCGCAAATCGAGGGACGCAGTTCCGGCTGTAAATGAAGACTCTCGCGAAGCGAGGGGCCGCTATGTCGTAAGGTGGAGGCTCCAACGTCGGCTGCAAAGGGCCGCATTTGCGGAGGCTCCCACGTTGGCTGCAATGAGCCAAAGGCTCATGGCCGCATTTGCGGAGGTGGAGTCTCTACGGCGCCTCACAAGCCGTTACAAACACCCACAGAAGCAATGACTAAATACGGACTTACACAAAAAAATAAGAGCCTTGCAAAAATATGACCTTAACGGCCGAACCGCGATCACCTGAAAACATAACAAAAACAAAAAAACAAACACGCACAAAAGGGGCACCCAGGACCTCTGCAAGTTAAGGTACACCTTAATTTAAATCGAATTTACCAAGTTTAGACACATGAAAATCCCCTAAGCGATAGAAAAAATGGCCACTGAAAAAAACTAAAACTAGGCTACACGAACCTAAAGACGCAAAACACCACCAAGCACATACGGCTTTTCCAAAAAGCTGTACGAGGTCCAAGATACACTTTTAGCAAGGACGCTAAATCATCCACATTCGCCGCCATTTCCCAACACTAACTTACACAATGCGGAAGTACACAGCTACACTAACTGCTTCCCCTCGCGCACGCAGCCTATTTACACTACACAAATTGCTGATACTTACACCTCAGCTCCACAACAGTGCAAACCGACATTGTATGCTGCAGGAGCATCAAAACAGTTTGTCAGCTCTTCAGGACAATGCTTCCTGTATATATTACTTACAAAAGAGGTAAAGTATATTAATTAATTTATTAATTATTTAATTAGCATACAAAAATACATATAGACAAAAAAACATAAAAAAAAAAACACTATCACAATCAACACAAAAGCCATTCACCGCGCACCTCACAGCAACGAGCGCCAACGCTGCTCATAGCACACAAACTACACCAGGTGACAGCCTTGCAATAAGCGCAAAAAGCAGATTAGCGCCAACCTTACAATGACAGCAAAAGCGCCTCTGATAAAAAAAATTAAAAAAAATAAAATAAAAACAAGAGCCTCGCAATGAGCGCCAAAGGATCTCAGAACACCAAAACATTTATGTCTCTGGCAAACCGCATTACCTGCCTTACAATTTTATTTCCCCATCATTTTTGACGGGCAAGACGCTAGTTAGTAAATAGTAACAAAAATAACTTAACTTGTGTTTTTTGTCTGTAAAAGGAAGAATATGCTGTGTTTTCAGAAGAAAAAAAAAATCACTCTAGATCAAGACATTATTTCCCATAAAATGCTATCCCAGGTAAGTGATTTAACCATATAAAAATGCTTCTCATGGTTTCGAATGAGAAAGTATGAATTTTAATAATAATAATACCCACCTGTTTATGAATGAAATAGATATGTAATATTCCACTAAGAATGTGATTCTTTAGACGGCTCTTGCAAGTAGAGACACATTACCACATTCACAAGGATACCTACCTTCATTAGTTTGTCACCATTACATTACCAAACACGTGCTATAATACTATATGTGAAATAGATGATCAGGCATTCCAATAGTAATCACTGGTGGCAATAACATGGTAAAAAAATGCAACATTTACATTGAATACCTATTTATGGAGTTGTATGCTGCCCTAGTATAGGTCTCCTATCAAATAGGTGGAAACTTGAAGGCTCAGCACATTGCCACATTGTTATTTGCAATTTTCTAATGGGGGACACCACCTTCTGGATCGCTACCTTGTCATGAAGAGGCTTGTGTACTTCAATGAAGTTGTGAGCGATAACATGGCAGAGAGATCAGACAAATTGTGGTCCATTGAAGAAGGAACTGGCAACCCACTCCAGTATATTTGCCAATAAAACCTTATTGATAAGCATAACCAGAGATATAACTATATGCCTGCTGTGCTGTGGTCCATATGGTCACAGAAAATCAGACACGACTAAAATGATGGAACAACAACAACAAACATTTGAAATGACCAAGACTACATACCATTGCATATAAAAAGTATTGAACGTCTATTATTGTTTTAGCAAGCACAATTTTACCCAATATCAATTCTAGTTCTTTAAAATAAAAGTAACAAAAATATGCAATTACACTGTCACTTTAAAACAGAGAATACTTAAATTGGTAATGGATTCTGAAAATCAGGCTTCCTGTTTACTGGGTTTCTAAATTCCTGCATACTAGGCAGCCTTACAACAGGAGGTCATCACAAACGAGAGGCTTTATTTTAGGACTAGACAGCCATGGGATACGTCCCCATAATCAACAGGATATGTTCATACCAGACACACATCCAGTTGCTATTCTTTGACTCTGAGAAACTAAGAAGCAACAGCCAAGTAAGAGCAGATTTTCTCCAGTAAAAAAAATTGTTTATTCAGGAACCGAGAGAACAATGTGACAGAACCTTGCAATAAGCAATAATGTGGATGTCTTAGCGTACTGCTTGTGGTGCTATGTTTTTACTGCATATAATCTAATCTAGAGCAAGTGATTTTCTAATTCCTTGGCCTTTTCCCAAATCTTGGGTTCGGTAAGGTGAGAGTTGCATATTACAGGTCTAAAAAGTAAAAAAATAGGGAGAAAATTTAACAAAATGAACATTTTGTGGAATTTATGCCAAACATTGAGTAAGCTTAATTTAGACATATTTTTCTGCAAATCTGGATGTAATTTTGTGACTAGGAAAAAAGGAACACACGCAATTTCATCATAATGAGGTCAAAGGGGAAAGAGAGAAACATCCACGATGTAGAGCATGCAAAGTAAAAAAAATGTCTTGGTGCATTGCAAAATGCAAGTATTAATACAAGGGGAAAACACCAACTCTGTGCCAAATAGAGAGCTAAATGCACCATAAATCAGCAAGATGACTAGAGGAACATTTATCTAGGTACAGTGGAACAAACATGCCCTTGTAATCCATGAGCACTGGTGTGTTCAGAAGGTGCCATATTGGTAGTCATGGTAACCATAACAAACAGCAAGTCTGAAACAGAAAGTATGTCACCAAGTGAGACCCAGATAAAAAGAAATGAAATAAAGTAATTACACATTTGGTGACACACTACATCAGTGCAGTTAATATGTTATTTGTTTATTGACAAACTTCACAAAATGTGTCACTTGCCACCGAAACACATTAATCCACACAATTTTTACTGCTGGCTCATAACATTTTACACACACACACACACTATATATATAAATATATATATATATATATATATATATATATATATATATTTATTTATATTTATTAGTACATTTGTGCCCACATTTGAATGTCTAAAACAAGTTAAAAAAACCTGCTTCCAGCTCAGAATTCCAAGAAATACACTGCAATTGC
Source organism: Discoglossus pictus (assembly GCA_027410445.1). Taxonomy (NCBI): domain Eukaryota; kingdom Metazoa; phylum Chordata; class Amphibia; order Anura; family Alytidae; genus Discoglossus; species Discoglossus pictus. Next base: position 124,367,104 of record CM050163.1, read on the forward strand.
ACTGCATTCTGGGAAGCTGCGCAGCGAAATGCAAATGTGCCCACAAATGTTTTGTTCATCTATCCATAACCATTTTAAACATGGTTTCCTTTCAACTTATGCCGGCTGGAAAGCCGTTTCAAGGTTACTGGCTAACATCAGTATGGAGCGGGATCTCAGTCTGTGTTGTGGACCTTATGAGTAGGTAGTTCACCACAACAATCATTCATAATATGGTGGGCAAAAGAGTGATAGAAGCCCTCCACCGTACAGTATATAAATAGTACATTTGTGTCCACATTTGAATGTCTAAAGCAAGTTAAAAAAAACCTGCTTCCAGCTCAGAAGTCAGAGAAAAACAGTCATTACACTGCATTCTGGGAAGCTGAACTAGGACATGCAAATGTGCCCACAAATGCCTTGCTCTTCAATCCATAACTTTTAAACATGGTTTTCATATAAAGACTGCGACAACCACTTGTTCCACTGTACCTTGATAAAGGTTCCTTCTTCATCTAAGTGATGATGGGGGATTAAAGTCGGACTCCTAACTTACCTGGCTGGCTCTTAAGTTTCATGTAAATATATCTACCCCTGCATTACAAACGTACGGTATTGATATATCCTTATAATTTACAGAATGAAGGAAGTGATGCCTATCATGGCCTTATTACGGGATGGATGGATGGATGGATGGATGGATGGATAGATAGATAGATAGAGAAACCTTGATGTTGATATTTTTATGACATTTCTTACTTTGCTACCGAGAGATCCCTATTAATATGTGGAATTGTTGTTTAGTCATTCAGTTGTGTCCGACTCTCCGTGACCCGATGGATCACAGCATGCTGGGCACAATCATGTCTCTGGTTGTTATTATCCATGCAGTTTTCTTGGCGAAGATACTGGAGTGGGTTGCCAATTCCTTCTCCAGCTGACCATGATATGTCTGATCTCTCCGGTATGACCTGTCCATCTTGGTTGGCACCACATGTATAGCTCAAAGTTTCACTGAGGTACACAAGCCCCTTCACCACAACAAGGTAGCGATCCAGAAGGGGACGTGGTAGTAGATAAATGTATCCCCCATTTCTGAAGGATACCTCATTTTAGACATTATTGTAAGATGACACAAGCATACATAAATTAGTAGGTACAAAGAGAGGGAAAACTCCACAGCAGCGTCTCGTTGCTAATTGGCTAAAAACCAGCGAGTGGATACAAGAATTAATATTCTAGTGAACTTCAATAATAAATGGAGAAAATCTCCAGACATTACCATACGAAGAAGTCAGAAAGGAATAATACAAGTTATTTCACATTGCAAACTCCTTCCTAGATGCTTCCTTTGTCCAGGAAAACTCACAAGAGGCGATTAGACATTGTCTTCTATAAAAGAATAAAGGAAACAAGACATTCTTTCTGCTCACAGAACAAACCATTACACATTAATCATGCAACACATCCAAACTACTGTTCTTGGCAATTGGCTATATTTAGATTGCTTAACATTTTAGTTGTTTGTATTAAGAAACATTTCCTTTGTATGTTTTAATAAAGGTAAAAGAATGTGACTATATTTTTAGGACTGAAAGAAAAGAATGTTGAATTTTTTTTCTAAAAACTGATTATATGCTGAGAGTTATATAGCACAGTATTTATCAATTTATTTGACCAATGACTTTCAACCAGATTCTTAAATATACCTTGTTTTGAAAACAGATAGAAATATTCACAATAACAACTTCACCAAAAACACAGATATCACGAAAATACATATTATAATTGTTCCTTGAGGACAGGAGAAAAACATATGTAGGATATATTTAAGTAATTACCTTGGCTCACACAAGAGACAGTATTAGTGCTCTATAAACAATATAATTGGGTCATAAGTATTTTTGAGTCTGTTGGCTATGAGGTCATGCGATTCTTTTTTATGTGCTATGGGGTACATACAATATGCAAAAGGAATTAGATGTAGGGCAATTGGAAAGATCCTACAGAGTGATAATGAATTCCTAGGAAGATTTTTTGGGCAAAATAAAGACCTGCAAGGTGATTTGCCAGTTGACCCCTCTACCTTCCTTACCCCGAAGTACTGAGAGCTGCACATTAGCATACAGAGGTTGCAAAAATCAGTGCTAAATATTTTAGAAAATATTTATGGTGGAGTAAAATTGCTAGTACAATGTATAGACCATTGTATAGTGCTCCTTACAAGGTATATCTAGGTTTCCCTGTTCTTACCTTTGTCCAATCTAACAGTTGCTGCTTATATAAGAAACACACATCACATGGAGTCATTCTATACACGTAAAAATTTATTTTAATTAAAAAACAAACAAAAAACACAAAACTTGTTTTCCACACCCCCAGTGCTGCTTACATAGGCACAGTGAACCTCCCAATAGAAACACTGCATTTAACTGCAGACCTTAACCCTTTACTGACTTTCAAGCCAGCAGCTAAATGCAGAGATCTACAGATCAGTGTCTGGCTCCTCCTGTTTCATTCTACAGGGGACCTACACATCCCATGATTCCTTCCTGCACAAACTGCCATCACCGATTGTTACATTGTATTAATATGTATTAGCTGCATGTGATTGGCCAAAATTAATTATGAATTTTATGCTAATTTTAGCAGAGGTATCCAGGGGTGTTAACTAACAATAGCAACTGTTTGCAAAATGAAGAGATTTAGCAGACATCAGGGTGAGTTTGTTAATAATTATTTATTGTTGTATTTTTCATAGACTGCGGATTCATCCAGGAAAATTAAATATGGCTTTAAAATTTAATCAACTTTCTGTTGGGGGTGAGTCACTTTAATATAGTACTATTAAAAAAAAGTTGTAAAAAAAGTTTACATTTTCATGTAATTAGCACAAAAAAAAACATTAAAATTCTATAATTCACAAAATGGCCATCTGCACTGTTTGCTTATATGCCATTTATACAAATGGAAAATAGTGGTTGCAATAACGAGAGGAAAAATTATATAAACAGGACAATTATGTAATTAGTTGTGATCATACTGAAAGTAAAATCAATAACCTGAGATTTAGAGACAGAAAAAGTAATAACACCGGTCTAGCCAAAAATGCTTGAAATGTTGTATTATATACAGTTTAAAATGCAAAGCAAACATTTTAGAATATAATATAACATTCCAGTATCCACTACCACCGTCAAGCTCAAATTGTAGTAAAAATAAATGGTTGCACAAATCAGTGGAAAGTCTCAGTGTTGGCAGCTTGAAGCGCATCATTTGTAAAATGGTAGAAAAGCCAGCAATTACACAAACACATTGTGAGTGTCAGTGTGATGTGAAGGTTACAAGACAGTCTATTACACTAGATCACGGTACAGATGACATTTATGTTCTTATGTCAAGTACTGTCTACATATTTTCAGAGTTTGATAGAAAAATTAAGAACAAAAAACAAAATATTGCCCCCAATTAGAACAAAAGTTAGAGATAGAGAGAGTATCCCACGCCCTACTTCTCTTGCAGTGTAATGCCATATCAATGGGAGCAAGATGTTTTAACCAGGTATTGTTCATTAATAAAATACATATTCAGTGGTTTAAAAATATATATATATTAAAAACATACTTTCTAAGATCAAACACTGTAGCTTCTGGTATCCATTCACTAGAAGGTCAATGGTGGGAGATGGTTTTGTCCAAGGCAGTGCAAATTTTTCAGGCACAAGTGAAATCTACACAGTGCTCTCAACTAGCTGCATATACGTGGTTCATTGGCAAGAAACTTTTGTTGTGGTGGCAGAAAAAGGTCAAATGGTCACTCATAACCTAACTATAGTGCTCTTAAAAACCTTCAGACCTATCTCTTGACCAAACCTCCTCTTCCACCTTGATGACAGTATTGGTGTGGAGGCAGTCACCTCAACTGGAGGCAGTCAATCTAATTTTAAAATGTTAATTTAATATAATAGTGTACATTGCTTTTATAAATTGTTAAAAACAGGAATTTTATTAATGACCTATGCCTTAAAAACAACTTCCTGCTCTTCTTACATTATAAATCAAGTCTCTGTGAAGAGAATAAACAATGTATTGAGCAAAACAGGTACATTTACATTACTGTTTAAGCTCACCAACTAATTAAGAGTACCCTACAAATAGCTACGTACAAAAAGGTTTCCCTCCTAATTGTATCTGGATTTGATTGGAACTTATATTCAGTTATTGTAGAAGCTACTTGAGAGACAATACATAGCCCCTTGAGGCTTCTAATTAGACCCCACCTTGATCTCCGAGGTTGGAAAGAACACAGTCCATTTACAAGGATTTCAGCCCATTCAAATTGTTTTTGATCAAGTCCAATGTGACAATTTGTATTTTCATATTGCAACTAGGAATTAAAAGGAAATTAACCAAAAAACATTTAAGAAAGTTGAACAAACAACCATTTATTTTTTAATTCTTTAAAAAACAAAACAAAAAACAACAACATACATTATTTCTGATCCATAATAAGATGCTTATACAGCCAACATTATGTATTAAGTATTTTAGGGAACTGTGTCAAGTTCTTCCACAATGATTAAACATGGATTTCTGCCATACTGTAAAACATTAATGCAGTTAAGAGATCAGCAATGGTCAGATTGTTTGGGTTATGCCATTTGTTCATTTAATTAAAGAATTATTAAAGAGTTATTATTCAGGTTATACAATATTAATATATCAAATATTACACGCTGTCTGTTGCACCAAGCACTTAAACAATCTCTTTGTAATAAGTAAAATGTTCCCAAGCAATAAAAAATATTAAAACTAGTATATACAATTATTCTTTACTGCTTATGGTCATTGCTTTCTCAAGATGAATAAGCCATGTAGACTAAAATACCTGTGATTTCAATAAAGCTAACACAAATCTTAAGTGACACAGTGAATGCTTTAAACATGCAGAATTTAAAAATACAGGTAATAAGTATCAAACTTATATTTTCCAGCAGCTTACCAACATTGATGTTTGCAATTTTTAGCTATCAGGCCACCTTTCTGATCAGCTCACGAAAAAAAAGATTCATACCTCTAGTTAATGAGACAAATACATAGGAAAATGCATATTTAACATCATTCAACTGACAAAAGTACTTGTTATTACCTACAGCTTTAAAGTATAGAAGATTTGGAGCATCTGCTGTGTCACATTTCACAATAAAAAGTACTTATCCAGTTCTTTCAAATATCATATTGTAAATATGGGAATTCAGGGGTACATTAAAATATGCATATGGATATAAGCTTCCTCAGAGGTATGGATATATGCAGTCCAATATGGAACAGTGGTAAAAAATTCCCAGTTAGGCCAAGGACACAAGATGAGGAGGCTGAATCTAATGTACCGAGGCTCTAAGACAGCAATTTTAGTGTTGTCTCCATATCCCTGTAACCTATGGAAGATCATCTGATAAAATACCTATATCTTAATTAAAGTGGGCAATATCCTGACCGATAATATAGGCATATATTCCATACTCAGTACTGAGGAGTCACTGCTCCTACACAATTTCTAAATTCTTAATGTATTTGTAACCTTTTAAACATTTTGAAATGTACCATGTATAGAATAAATCATACATAGTTTGGGAAAGAAGAAACTTATAAAACGTGGTCTTGTAGAACCCATAAAAAGTTGTGATATATATATATATATATATATATATATATATATATATATATATATATATATATATATATATAGAGGACATCAAAATTTGATGTTAACAGACCACTGCAAAATAATAGAATTAAGGACTATTTTTCAATTTCTACGTTAGACTTAAAAAGACATTCTACCCCATGTGCATAAACAGATCAGCAAAGCAAATCACTTTGCCTCTATTTACAATACATAGTTTATATATTTTGTGTAGAAAAGGCTTTCCCCCCCCCCCCCATTTGGCAATGCTTGAAAAAAAAAAAAAAAAAAGTTACTTACGAAGTGTGATAGAACATGTGGGATTGGTTGTTCATATAGAAACGGTCAAAAAAGAAATAAAATTACTCTTTAATTATTTTGGTTTTCATACAAAAAATACATAACGTTTTGGGATTTTTCTAAAAACTAGAAATAAGCTGTTCAGCCCAAGTAATAAAATGAAATAATATTGAACACAGTAATTCAAGGGTGTATACGTAGTATAGACGGGCAAGACGGACAAAAGACATTTACAAAACAGAATGAGCTCACTATTGTATTCCAGCTTCATATTCCATTGCTTCTCCACCAATTATGGAAAAAATCCCAGTGGTTGGCCTTCACCTGCAAACATTATGCTCCAAAAGCAAAATTTATTTTGTGGAAGGATTTGTGCCAGTCGCTGTAGAAAAATCAGAAAGCCACAAGTGACTAATGAAAAACCCATCCTGTACTCGGAAAACACGTACTCAAAATCAGTGGTTCTTGAGAACAGAGTACCTAGGTTACGTCAAGTCCTCCTTCACTACACATGTACAGACCAGTATAATTATAACAAGGCGTGGTTAGGCTATGAATGGAGGTCAGCAGAGTGAGACCACATCCAGATTCATTCTTGAATACAGACATTTCCAAAGCTCCACTCTGCAAAATGTCATTCACTTCTTGTAATGTTACAGATCACAGGAAATGACACATTATTATCCAGTTGCTCACTGGTGTAATGCAGCCTCTTAAGGTTTCTTTACATGTGAAAGCCATAACCATATGACCATGAATCATACATTCCATCTTCAATGGCTGTAATGGTAATCAATAGGAAGTTTCTTTATCAACATCTCTATATGCTGATCAATATCCCATTGGATGGAAAAAAAATACAACTCAACCTTAGTTTTACTGCAGCCAAATGTACCCCCAGATAAGATGTCTGACTTACAAAAAACACATACCCAATTATTTAAAGGTATATAAAAATGTCCTGGGTTTCTAACGTTTCCTAAAAAACAGCCACTGATTAGTAGAAAAATATGTATTATATTGAAAAGTTGAATGTACTTACATATTTATATGCTGGATATGGCTATCTGGATTTGCACACCACTTAGGAAGTTTACATAACAGGTACAGGTTGCAGGGTCACAGCCGAAATTTTCCCCAAGGAGACAGGGACAGAGAGATAAAAACCCCACCAGCAGCAGTAGATGCAAGGAACAGACAACCTGCAGGATTGTAATCTAGTGTGAATGTGCTGCACAGATAGTCTCTAACATGTGCCAGAGTACATATCCCAGACTGCTTTGCAGCACAGACAGCAATCCCAGATTGTTAAACAAATGTTTCAGCCTCTGCTTCCTCCTGATTGGCCAAACATTTTTTTGAATGTTATGCCAATTTAGCCTGGGTTTTGAGAGGGTGTTAACCCTAATTTTCAACTGTCAGAAATTCAACTGTTTGTCATGCAAACAAATGTTTTTCATACACTACCAAGTCTCCTCTTTCAGATGCATGCATAATCCAGAAAACTTAGATATGCCTTCAACTTAACTCTATCATCCAAAAATCAATTTGAGTATATTGGTAAAATTAATGAACATTACACAATGTTGTTACGGTGTCAAATATCTTCTTACCCACATACAACAGCATTTAACATATACATCTAAATGGGACCCGAAACAGTAAAAGCATTATAAATAATATTAGTTTATATAAAATAACAAAAAAGGAGGGGGGCATTACAATGAGCAAAAAAACTAAAAAACACAGCATTTAGCTATATGTATACATACATTTTATAGAAAATCCTAAATTTCCAAACTATCTAGTGTCACTAAATGATGTAGCAATAACAGAAAGTTAGATCAAAACCAAGAGAAGAAAAATGCTTAGGTAATCAGTTCTAAAAATGTATCAACACTGAAAAGAGGAAGAGCGTATCCTTTCGGGGAAGCGGGGGGGGGGTTCAGAGTCATTTTATACACAATATATTCATTCTTAAACAGACAATATTACGCAGAAACAAAAAACAGCCCGAGAGGTTTCTTTAGAAGGCAATGTAAGCCGTAGAAAAGTGGATTAAGACTGTGAAGGAATCATTTATACAGATAAGGAGTAGGCTACATCAGTACTTAAGGGCTGAACATGGTTCTGGATTTCAGTATTTCCCTGTTGTGCACAGGTGGATCTCAGACTTTCACAGACCTGTGCAGCAGCAGAAGGGGGGAGAGGAAATCCAGGGCTGATATTGCATACCAAGTGCTTAGAACCAAAAAGTAATATCTTAAAATTGTCAGACTCCCTGCATTCAGTCATGTGTTACTTATTATCTATATATAACATTAATAACAAAAGGAGTACACAGACCTATTTATATTGCCAACCACCTGCCCATGTACCAAAAAACAAACAAACAAACAAACAAACAAACAAACAATACTTGAGGACAAAATGGTGCGGGGCAGTCAAATGTCCCTTATAGAACTATTTTACACACTATTAGTACCAGAAAACTTACTCAAAACACAAGATAAAGGGACACTAACAAATTACATTATCCCAGGTGGTATTAAAATAGATACAAAACATAATAAAATAATCTGTGGTATCAAGTACTTGTGCGACTTCTATACACGTCTTACATGCAGTTACATAGGTATTTAAGGCGGGAGGGGAGAGACGCTCAGAGCGGGGCTTGCCATGAGCGTCGAAGGTGCTCAGACGACCAAAAGCCTTACATTGTGTGCCAAACAGTATTCCCAGCCTTACAATGGTTTTTCCGTCATTTTTTTGATGGGCAAGTCGCTAGTAGTAAATAATAATAATCTCTCTTGAAAAAAAAAAATAATAATAATAATAATGTAATATTACAAGGGAGTTCCTTTGCTGCCTTTTTTACTGTTAAGATCTATATAATTTCAAAAAGGTTAGGACTTATCCAACACTTTCATATAATATTAGTAAAATGTGTCTCTGTGCTCTTTAACTGAACTAGTTTGACTCCTGGCACCGGCTGTGATCACCTCCTAGAATTCAATTCTTAAGGAGTCATATCTTACCTTAAAATCATACAGATTGGCAGTGCAGACAGATTTGTTACTGCGGAGTACCTCTGCTGCTTATCTCTGCCTATGTAGCTTTAATAGTGTTTCAAACTTCTCTACTGCTATAATATATACTAAATTAAAAGCAAACCAAAATACACAAAATATAAAATTCATAAGCAGGTTCCCATTTAGTCTCAATTATTTGAGTTACAAAAAAGTAAAGAGAAGAAAATGATGGATATATATATGAACGCTGACCAAGTAACTTGCTAATTACAACCAAATGCCAAGTAAGGAGATTCTTTCTCCACTTTATTTGGATAAAATATTGGGAATGTGCTTTTCTTCAATACAACTCTACAGCTGGAACAGCAAGTGCTTCCAGATGACCTCTAATAAGGGTAGCTGTCCCAGAAATGTAGGGAGTGTAATGAACCCTGCACAATCTTATTTCAGATTCTGAAAGAATTTGCAAACCAGCTTGGAAAAAGAATTAAGCTTCAAGAAAACCTACATGTTTAGTTAATAAACATTCCAACCTGTGTACTTATTCCAGTCCAAATAAACGTAGATTTTAAAATTCATGCTTATGAAAGCAATGCTCCCACAGACATGTTTTTTGCAGATCAGTTGCCAAATTGCTGGGTCTCTCCACATTTTTCCATAAATCTTGCACTAATTTCTATCTTATAAAACAGAGGATTTGGTTAATAACACCAGTTTATAAAAAGTATATGTATGTATGGAGCTGTTACCCTGATGGCAACCAGACGTTCTTGTTTCATTTAAAAAGTACATTCTGAAAAATAAAAAGCTTGGATACACATGAAGACAAGATTCAAAAGAAGCTGCAGCTGTTTTTATTTTAATGGAGGTAGTCACGCAAACCAATATTGAGACTCCAAGATATTCACAACATCTTATAGGGATATCGTCCAAATACAGATCCCCAAAAGCCCTGTACTGTAAATGCCACTGCAGTCCAAGAAAATAAAAAGATACGTGTTTGTGAAGTATGTACCAAATTAGCAATATTAGCAGCTGTGTAACCCATGGGCATAAAGCATTTTTTTAGGGGGGGAAAAAAACTAATAATATTTCTGAAGTCTGTGTTTATAGGTACAGGAATCCATTTTGTATTTGTTACTTCACTTCCTCAAAGCTGCATCATAAGGGTGTTTGTTTTGGCTAACAGTGGAGAGAGGAAACATAGAGCCATTGTTAAGATAATTGCATAAACAACTGAAATGGACACAACATCCATTCCCCCTCACTAGCCTGGAAGCAGACCCTTGCATCATTCACTGCAACAATAGCTCTACAGAAATGTATTAAGGACCACCTTTTCCTGTGATACATTCAACAAGTTTGTAAAAGTATATAAAAACTAACAAAATGAGTTGCTATGTAAGCAAAGAGAATAAAAGCATTTTTTAAAATAAATCATGATGTTAACAGACTCGTTTTAAACATATGGCTAATTCTGAATATTCAGGGGGGGGGGTGTTCTCCCTGGACATGAAAGGATCACGGTCATGTCAACATCTATATACTAGCAGAGACTATATACACCCACTGCTAGCACAGTCCAACACAACACAAACAAAACACAAGAGAGTTAATACGGATTACAAAAGTTAATCTGTTTCTAGAGCTGGTCACATACTCAGCAGTACTAACGTTTCTCATACTCAAGGAAAAGCAAAGAAATGCATTTTGGCAATTCACAGTAAAACGGAATCAACCCTGCCGGCCAAGACACTAGTCAAGAAATGCGTATTTAGTTTCTTCTAGGAAAGAGCAATCTGGCTGAACGCAATAAGCGCTACCTGCTATTAATATCATCTATTACTTGTCATGAAAAAGTACATAAGGGAAACAGAAATCCAAACAACAGCTTTGTCTGGGACTTCCTAGAGCAGGTGCCATATGTAACTTTCTGATCAATGTATCATGATGTAAAGTAGATTTTTCTGGTACCTTCTGAAACACAAGATGGCGGTCACCGCTAGTAGTGGCACTGCCAGGTTTTGCATCAGATGATACATATATTTTAACCAACACAAATCAAATATACATTTATGTAAATTTGTTACAAAACAATTTGGTAATTATTAACTGCTGTTAATCCAAGCATCCCTCTTTCTGTAAGGATGGGTCAAACAAAAATAAATTCTGATTTCATGTATGTATCAATGCAAAGATAGGACAACTTAAGATGTAAGTTAGTCTCACTACTACACCAGACATATTGCTCTTAAATGCAGCATTATTACCATTATCAATAAGGAACAGAGTTCTGTCAGCACTCGGATGTATATAAATGTTGGGTGGTCAGTTTCTTAGACCCTGTTCATGAATTGGGTAATAATTGGGTCAAAAATGACGGCAATACAATTTGAAGGCTGGCAATGCTGTTTGTTTGCCACACAATGCCAGGCTCTTCACCACCTAACTTGTGGGCCTTTGGCGCTCATTGTGAGCCTCCCCCACTGTGTACTTTACAGGTCTTTCACGCCTCTAACCCCTGTGTCTGTTTCCCCCCAACTCTCTCTTCCATACGTCCCTTCCTCTCCTTGCCCTTTCCCCCCCCCCCTTATTTCCCTGCCCTGTGTCTCCCCCCCATCCATGTGCCTCTTGCCACCATCTCCCCAGTCTCCCTCCCCTGTGTCTTTCTGCTCTGTCCATGTTTAAGTCTTGCGTGGCTCACACCATTATTTTCAAAGTTTTTCGATCTCTGAAAAATGGCAATTATGGCACAAATTAGCTTGCAACCTCACTCACAGGCTCCCTGGCTGTCCCCCTGAACTGTGTGTGAGGTTTTTAAATTTATTTTTTACATTATTTTTTTGGCAGTCTTTAGAGTTACGTTCTTGAGAAAACCTTGATCGTTAAATTCTTAATTATTTTTTTTTTTAAGTGTTGCGTGCCTCGTGATCAACGTCAAAGTGCTACGTCCTTCGTCGCTGATCATGTGCATCACTATGGGCGCCATCAATCTCTTTCCATCCTCCATCGGTGGAGCGCCCTCGGGCAAATAACATGTATGACGAGACAGGGGACGCTTAGAGGGACCGTGAAAGGGCACTATTGTGAGGGCTGCAATGAGCGATTGTGGCGCTCATTGCAAGCCCTGCTATGAGTGTAACGTAGTGCAAACCTTGCAATGAGCGCCCTCTGCGCTAAGATCACATGCACAACCCCGTAACTTTTAACATTGTGTGACCAACAATCGCAATTACCACAACTATATATATCACATATATAGTTGTGAGCATGCGAGTTGTTGCTAACGAAGCGAGGGCCGCAGTTGTTGGCGTGGAGCGCCAAAGGCGCTCTTTGCCAGCAACTGCGGACCTCGCAAAATTTAAGTAGTTACGAAAGGAAAATACGAACCATTACGACCTTGCAAAAACCGGCCGAAACCCGCGTACATGAAAACATGAAAGACACAATAAATACACACAACAAATACATAAAAAGCTTACCTACAGGAAGAGGGGGCACCCAGGACCTCGAAAACTAAAGTTACAGCTCAATTTAACTCAAAAGATCATCCTCTAAGCGAGAGAAAAAATGGACGCCGAAAAAAACGAAAACGAGGCTACAGCAGTCTAAAGACGCAAAACACCACCAAATACCTACGCATTTCCCAAAAAACAAATACGAGATTGGACCACAAAAACATTAGAAACACAATAAATACACACAACAAACACATAAAAAGCTTACCCACAGCAAGGGGGGGGCACCCAGGACCTCGGCAAGTGAAGTTACACCTCGATTTAAGTACAAATTTCAGAGTTTAGACCCCCGAAAATCACCTAACCGAGAGAAAAAATGGCCGCCGAACAAAACTAAAACGAGGCTAAAGAACCCTAAACACGCAAAACACCACCAGACAGCTACGGATATTCCGAAAAAGTCGGACGACAACCGAAACGCACAACGCTAAATCAGGCATAGCCGCATACCACACATTAGCCTCCATTTTAGAAGAAATAACTTATACAGTGCGGAAGTACACAGCTACGCTAATGGATTTGCCTCGTGCACGCACACTATTACACTGCACACATTCATTACGCTTACACAGCAGCTCCACACCACTAATGCTGCAGCAACATCAAAACAGATTGCCAGCTCTTCAACAGAATGCTTCCTGCATATATTACTTGAAAATAGGTAAAGTATATTAATTTATTAATGTATTTATTTTATTGTCATACACCAAACAGCATTAGCTCACTTACAATTTCATTGCCATCATTTTTTTGGCGGGCAATATTCTAGTATATATATATTCTTCATCTTAACACACACTCCTGAAATTCTTGTGGCCTCCAGTCTCCTGAATAGGTCAAATTACATTATATACTTAAAGTGCACATAATGTTATCATAGTGGCCAGAGAGGGCCCCATGAGACATGAAGTAATCACAGCTATGTAAATGTGTACGGAAGCAATTCAGAGCAAACAATTCAATAAGCTCTCAATAGATCTGTGATACGACAGAGCAGTCAATGGTGGACAGAAACCATTTGCCTCATCTGACCCTTATTAATCCTTTCGGTTTTTTTCTTTGTTTGTTTTTCAGTGCATTACATTCCTAAACATATTTCAGAACAGCGCTGGCTTATTGATACCTTCCTAAGGTTTCGATGTCTCCAATACTGTACTGATCAGAAAACTGCCCAGAGTATTGATTTGTTTACCATTAAATACCAATACAATGTTTATGTATGAATCTCATCATCTTTATTTTCAACAAGTTTATATATACCCTCTTTTACTAGTGTGTTAGGCACATATTGTGTTAGTGGAATAGCCTGCTTTACATGGCCCCAATGGACTTCTTGATTAATAAACATTTTGGTAAAAGACAAAAAGGTTCCAAAATATGTGTAGATCATTAAAGATATGAAAAAGATGTTCCTTTTACAAAATTATTGTTTATATTTACTTTTTCCCTGTTATAGAGTATAGTGGGACTACCACAGATACAGTGCCCTTTCTCTACAATACTAAAAGCAAATATAATACTGGATAGCCTATACAAGACTAAAAGCAAAAATGTATTTTGCAACAATAATCAGTATAGGCTACATCATGTTCATCCAACCTTCAGTAACACAGGGCAGACCCACTTTACAGCTGGAAATAGTTAATTTTGATAAAAATAAAAAAAATAAATATATATATATATATATATATATATATATATATATATATATATATATATATATATATATATTTTTTTTTTTTTTTTTTATTAAAAAGTATTGTTCTAGGACCTCTAGTTCCTTCAACTTCCAGTACAGACAGATATGTTTTGCCTCTGCATATTTTGTCCATATTCAGGTATCCATATTGCTTTTTTCTTCATTAGAATATTCCTAGAAAGCATAACACAGGCCTAGATTTTGTATTGCACATTCTTGCTAAAGGCTACTACTATTCTAGCAACGCCTGCAGAAATAGGAAGAGACTGGTGTCCTTAATAAACCATCATGTTATGCAGCACATGCAATCTGGATAAATACATAATTATACTGACAATTGCCTCCCAGCCATTTACACATGCTTGCACACTGTACTCAGATTATGCAGATAATGCAGAAAAGGCCAAAGCAGGGTAAAAACGCACAAATATGCATACTTCAGCAGATTTACCAAATTGCAAGATAAAAATGACACATGTAGAGATATTCAGTTTAATCAAAAGGCTCAAATTACATTATCACAATACAAAAGACATGATACGCCAACCATGACAACAAGAAAATGTAATATGATGAAAATGAGATACCACTTGCCAGAAGCCTTTCACACAGAATAATCACAGACACCTATATATTAATTATCCAGCTTAAAGAATGGAAATTGCTAGCTGGAACTATTTTAAAGTCCCTTCAGGAGTTTAATCTGTTGTAGAACAGATGCATTTTATTAGATGTGATACTAAACGCACTATAATAAATTATAAATTAGACACTACAACAGCCTCAAGTTGAATAAGAAAGAGTGACGCATTGTATCATACGGATTATATCACATATTATAATTGTCAAACGGCGATTTGTCATCACGCTTGCGAGCATTTAAGCAGCGGGACTCAAGCTGAAATGAGCACTTAAGAAGCCACGCAACATTCAGTCTGCAATGAGCGCCAAAAGGTTCTCGTTGCAGCCAGCGGCACTGTCTCACATGCAAGCTCAGGAAAAAAATACGACCTCAGAAAAATACGAATTTAATGGCCGACCCGTGGAAATGTGTGAATTTTTTAGTTATTATACATACATTACTATATATAATCCATGTATGGTTTCTAAAGATGTGTGGCTGACTTCTAAGCAACCTGGCTAGCTCCTAAGTTTCAGATAACTTTGTCAGACAATGTATTAACAATGTGTTCTAGCCATAGAGCAGTAATAGCAAATTTATTTTGCTTGAAAACCTAAATATGTGGCCTGTGTGCCCCCAGGTCTGACTATGTGCCAGCCAGACTAGTGAGCAGTCCTTTAGACTTTATAGGAGCCAGAGTTATGTGTAAGTTCAGATATATATATAGAGGAACCCAACAATGATGGAGCCAGTTATAATATTAAACAAGCCTATAGCTTCAAAGTTTCTGGGTTTGTCAGGCCCTGCTCACTATAGTTTAATTTTATTAACATTTAGATTTTCAGATGAATATCTTCTCTAGTGATACTCATAGTACACAGTAGGTGTAAATGCCCCACACAAGATGCTGACATTAGGAATGAATATTTTAATTTCATGGTGCATAATGTTAATGTCAGCAGCCATGTTAGTGGGACTGAGGCAAAAAGATGGTACTTTATGAGCCGCATTTACATGTCACTACCCAGGATCCTTAGCTACAGCGGAAATACAGATTACTGAGAATTTCTGTAGGAAAAACAGGTGATTTGGCCTGTGAGAGACAATTCTTTTTTTTATTTTCTTCCTGGATTAAGGTGGAGGTTTTTTTCAATCACGTTTCCAATCACCATAATATATTTATTTTTTGCAGATCAGCATGCTGCTGCATTACTGGACTAAACCTTTATCCAACAAAACCGAAAGTATCAAAATATAGCTTTTAAAAAAATATATAAAACATTTTTAAGTCCTGATACTGACCACTATATATTAATTTAAATGATAAATTCCTCTTGTGCTTTTTGTATACTTAAACCTAAGAATAATAAAGACATCCAAGAACTGTAGTGCAGGTATGAGAGATGGCATCCCATAATTAAGCATTTACATATGGGGAAGTTCAGCAATACATAGCAGCAGATGAGCAATCTAGATATTGAGATAAAGAGGGTGCCAAGTGAAGGACACATTTACACAAAGAATTGTCTATCCACACAACACTGCCAGGTGAAATTGTAATGCAAACATACATTGTATTCTCAGAGATAATTATTCCAGGTTTCTATGGGCCTCATACAAATGCAATTTGGTCAAAGGTCTCTATATAAGCACAGAGCACATCTTTTTTTACAGAAGTTTTTAGTTAGCGAAGACCTTGCTTTTGCATAGAAGTTAACCAACTAAAAACTTCTGTAAAAAAAATATGCTCTGTGCTTATATAGAGCCCTATTCAATTGGCCAAATCGCATTTGAATGAGGCCCTTGGTATGTCAACAAATAATAACCATTAATATGAAGATTTTCTCAACCATCCATATGAGTCTCCATATACGGAGTCGCTTACTTTTTATAAATAACAATGTCCAGAGATAATGAAACATTAGAGTTGATCTTTTCATAATGGGAAGCATAAAAAAAAAAAAGAAACATGGCACTTTGAAACTTCTGGTAACAGTGAATATTTTCATCGATCTCATAGCATCCCCCTAATGAAAAACAGAGACAAGGTACATCTGTTCTCTAAGACAAGCAGGGGCAACAATCTTACCACATGTGCATCTTTATAGTGGCAAAGCAAAGGTCCCAGTTTCTGACAAACTAAAGAGTGTGCATATAAACAATAATTTGATTTTTGCTGTTATTAAAATATTTTCAGTGCAAGTTATAGATAAGAGTTTGTATTTTAATCATAAATTAACTCTCTCTTTATCTAGAGCGCCCAAATTAAAGGGACAATGAAATACGTTTTTTTCTTGATAATGTGCTATTGCATCTCATAATGTAGTACAGTGTGTTTTTTTTTTTTCTTCTTTCTCAAATGATGCTCTCAAAGCAGATCTGGGGGCTTGTCCCACCAGCCAATGAGCAGTAACAGATGTGCGAGTCATACTTTTCTGCTAATGAGATCCACAGATGCACGATTAGCTAGAATGCAGTTTAGACCCATTTTATTTAGTATTTTTACATGTAAATCCAACATTTAAAGCATGCCTCTTTACATGCATGAAAAATAATTGCTGCATGTCCCTTTAACTCTCATAATGGTGCATGAAAAAGAAAAACTTGGCCAACTGGTATAAGATTATAATAATGCAAAGAGTTTAACCACAAAAAGTCTCTGTCACTATTATTTATCCAACTAGGCATGCTCTTATTTATCATCCTCCACTGTGAGAGTTAATTAATGGTCCTAGTTAGAGATAACCTATGATTAAAAATATACTTAATCAAAAACACTTTAATAAACAACCAATAGCAATTATATTTATGTGTGTACTATTCATTTCTGCAATAATTGGGACCTTTGCGGAGTTACTTTAAAAACCACAGCACTAGGCAATTAAAGGGAAATAAAGAGAAGCATATGTAGCGAGACTCTGGTTCTGGCAGGCAGCGCCACCTCTCCAAGCCAGAGAATGTGAGGATTTTATAAACCTGCCACTTCATTCATATTTACACATTGATAGAGGAAGTCACAGAGATCCACATGAAATTATAGTGCCAATAAAAGTCAGTAGATATATCTCAAGCTCTGTATGCCATTATGTACTCTAATAAACACAATTTTAATAGCAATTTGTAAATTATGATTTTTTTTTCATATCAGCAAATGCTACCACTATGTATAAAAGTGAACAAAATGCTAAAATGAGGACTAGAAGACTTATCAAAGAACAAGAAGCATGCACCCTTGGATTGCTTTACTCAAATCTATAGCAGATGTTTAACACGTTTCTGCTGCTGAGAAGGCAGGCAACAAGTCTTCTCTACATGTGTGATATCACTACAAGCCATGTTAAATGGGAAACTGTATAGAAGACATTTCAGGTTGTAAACATAAGTCTAAAAAAAAATGATTCAGTTTATTACAATAAAAAAAAAAAGGGGGGGGGGGGGGGTTTGTGAGAAAACTTACACCGACACTAGCTTGATTCCCGTCATCTTGACGTAGGTACTCCCTTAAAGCAGGCCGTCAGCACAACATTGCACATAAATATAAGCTAGCATCTAAATTATGGATTACAGCTTCTCCCATCCTGCCCAGCAGTGGAGGTCCACAAAGTGCTTTTGTTATATTACGTAAAATTGGGTAATAATGGGATAAGAAGTGATTTTTTTTAGAATACATTATTCCCATACTAGCTTGGGAGAAGCGTGACTTTGAAGTGGTTTTACTCCAGGTCTGCACATTTAATAAAACTTTTATTAAAAATGTTTACTGTGCATTTAAACAGTTACTTACTATTTTCACTGATCACCCAGGCTGTATAAACTCGGGATCTCTCCACCCCCTAAATGAAGTATTGTGGCTGGAGTGAACCTGCCTAAGAAGGGAAAGAGCAAATGGAAAACCACTCCCTAAAACAAATTATTAGCAGAGAAAAGTGTAACTTGGGCAGATAGCCATCTAGAAACGCACTTTCCAGTCACTTCCCACTACCCATACTGCCGTGGTATGCCAGTTTAGATAGCCCCCACCTCCTAGTTGGCTCCACTACAATCATAAGACTTTATTCAAAGGCTTATCTAGCCTGGGGGCATGGCTGAAAAACAGTAATATATACCTATTCTTTAGAGGACTCTTTATAAGACCACTAAAGCTGTTTTTCATTTTTTCCTAAAATGTGGCAGGGTTCGGAGCAAATTTACCTGCAGCTTCTTCACTTCTGCATAGCTTCAGTAACAAAGTGTGGATACATTCATTTTACATTATAGCAGTTTGTTATTGTCCCTTTTTTATCCAATTTTTACAATGTACCTGATGCTGTATGAATGAAATACATGCAAGAGTAAGTGGATTATGAGATAAACACTGACTTGATTTGATATTGCATGACATGCCACCTGAAGGCTTTGTAAAGATGGTTGGACTCACAGCTTAAGCACAGTGTACAAATAAACAGCTGTAAACAAATTGTTTCCACTGGCAAGAAGTTACATTCAATGCTTCAGTAGAGAAAATACTGAACATCAAACCACTAGACATGAAAATAGCAAATGTCACTATTATGGAGTTTCTCCAATGTGTTGTTACCTTATTTGACCCTGGCATATATATTCAAATATTATAATTTGAATGAATGGAGAAGGAAGTGGAGTACCTTTGGGATACAAAATGGGAAGACTTTATTCTCACAGTCAGATAATCATAAACATAAATAAATGGAATAAAAGGGATGCACAATACATATGTACTTTGACAACACTAATGACACAGCCAGCAAACATTTTGTGTGGTGTACCTCTCAGGCCGAGGCGACCTAGATTTCAGGTGGATATTTGCACAATTCAAGTAAACAGACACTTTCCCAAAGCCAGCACACTGTATGCCTGAAATGAGTGATGTTTTGAACGTAAACTACCACAGACGAGATTTGGAAACATGTAGGAAGAAAGCTCACACAATAACACCTACAATTACATTCTTACCTCAGGCCAAGCACTCGCTGGGTCAGGAAACTGTGACTGGGTTTGGAAAGAGTAAATCATCATACTCATACAACCACACACATATTAACCACTTTGTAGGAAGATGAAGGCTGCAATTAAAATATTTCCGGTATCTGTAGGATACATTTTCTATGTGCATTATGTGAACATGTGTTGTCTTGGTTTATTTATCCAAAACTGGTGTTCTTAAAAATAAATTAATTAACAGCAACAGTGCTTGGAAACCGGTTTCACCTGAAAGGTGATCTAAACAACATCAGACCCCAAAAAGGCCCAATATTATGTTTGACTCTTGCTAGTATAATAATAAAAATATAAATCCAATGTGTACAAAGGGGAGTCAATGACATTGGTTACAGAAATATATAAAGGTGCATATGCCGTTAGGTACAAACAGGAGATTTTTGAGGTATAATGAAGAAAAATGATATGCTCTCCTGCCCTAGAGAACCACCCAGTTAGAGGATTTGTCATTCCCTGGTTTTAATAGGATATAAAGAACCAATAATCCCATCTAGTTTACCCACATCATACATACCTAAACAAATAAAATAGGTCTGATAAACATTCACGGTAGTCATAACATATTTTAAGGTTTAAGTGGTAAACTTAGCTATAGACAAGGGATAAGCAAAACACAACTCATACTTAGAAGACTATTTGCAAAATTATTTTTGAAAGAAAAATATAAATACAACTTTTTAATGAATCAGTTTGTATGTAATTTTATATTACTATGGGTAGCCATTTTTTTCTTGCCATTATTTTTTGCTTTGGACAAGATGAAGAATTGCCTCTACTGAAAGAGTTGCCACAAAAGAATGCAATGTACAACAGGATCAAAATTACCCACACAGGCATTACACTTTACCCAAAGGTGAAAAAGAAGGTAAGCAAAGAAAACAATGATCTCCCACAGTATAAATAAGTATACCTTTAATTAAACTATAACTATTATTTTCACTAACTTCTAAAATCGTTTAGACAAATTAAAAACTGAGTATATAGCAACAATACCAGTATTTTGTAGCATGCATATATTGCAGTCAATATTATCTACTACTTTTACCTAATAAACTGAAAATATCATCTTTTTATGGTATGTCTAGCAGATGCTTCATACGAAAGTAGCACTAGATCACAAATAAAAAACGACGGCACGCTATGCTTTGTTCAAGTACATGTGTTTATATGAACGCTTGATCAGTACTCTCGCATTTATTTGAACAATGTTGTCAATGTTTTTCAATCTCTTGACAGTAAATGGATAATAAACAGCACACAAATGATTAACAGTCTACTTTGCAGTTTTAGAATACATCAGATTTTTTTATTTAAGGCCTGTCAGGTCACTGTCAGATGGAATCCATTTGAAAGAGAATCTGAGAGCTGCTAAACATGGCATGTGAGATGCTCCGCTAAACCTGCCCTTATTTCTACACAAAATACATTGGACCTAGGCCACTTTATTCCTCATTGTGGTTTACCATTACAGTATTCAGCAAAAATGAGGTCTCTTCACAAGTCACTGAGCAAGCGCTTACCTCAGGTATAAGCTAGTTAGACATATAAACATTACACTACCAGAACGGTGTCCTCAAACTGTGGTCGTCACACTTATTTTTTTATTTAACGACACTTGACTTTTGAAAGGCTTCCATTAATTTACACAAAATTAGCAAATACCTTTCCCAGATCCAGAGCTTCTGCTTAATTAAATCAAACATATTCAGTACTATCTGTATTTTCACAAATCTTGAATTCCAGGATACGGATACAAAAATGTTACTGCTGGCTCCTAACTTTTTAGTTATAAAGTTTATAATTCTATATAACCCATAACAGGCTCCTACAGTGTTTGGCTGGCTCCTTAGTGTCACATTAATCACTCCTTGCCTTAGCCCTAAATCAGGACAACACAAGCCTCTGTATTAATGTTGGGACACATTAATACAGGGCTGAACTAAATACATTTTTTTAGAAGCAGATGAGTATATCCATATGGATATATTATACCAGGCTTGACAAATGCCAGTACTGGCGCCCAGTTTGCAGTTGCCAGGGTTAACATCAGTTCTGCCCTTGATGGTTTTATAAAACATGTGAGGAGTGGGTCTGCACGTGTGCTGTAAGGGCTGTGGTGGCATTACACCGAGCAAGATGTTGCTCTGCACCTCCAGAGGAGCACGTGGGGGAGAGCGGGAGACGGTGCAGCTTTTACTGGATCAGCCTTTAGTTGTAATAATACTATGGAAGACCATCCTGCGCACAACTAGCTGCAGTACAGGAGGCAGGAGAGCCTGTATAGGCACAACACAAAAGGATGACACGGCCACAGGGGAGATGGGAGAGGCTGAAGAACTAGGAGGTGAGAGGTTGAAGTAAATTTCCACAAAGCTATCATTGCATAATTCATTATAGAGTCCAAATAAATTTGTCAAGCCCTGTATGATACTCATAGAAAATGATTTTGGTAGAACAGTATGATTTTTTAAAGGGACATGTTCCAAACAGTATACATGTAACACTATAGATAAAAGTGCTATTAACTTACAATAAACCGGCCTTGTGCTTCCAAACTCCCAATGCCAATTCTTCCAACACCCATCACCTGTCCTTACTCTCATGTCTTCCTCAGCCACCTGTATTCTGATATGGGCACAGCTAGCTTACTCACTATTGTCTGTCCTCAGTGAAGTAGCCAATTATCTGGATGAAGCTAAATCCTAGCACCATTTTCCTGCTTATCCTACTTGATCCTTGAACTGTATAAATAGTGGTAATCACTTGCTCTGGCCTGCCCGCTTCATGTCTCCAACAAACAAAAAAAAGCGGTAATCAGACACTTGCTTGCCATATATATTCTTTATGAATGTATGAAAAGTATTACTTGGTGACCAAATTACCTGTATAATAGATGCGTTTAGTTGGCTAATGTACCAGCCTCACAGGAATTCTGCAGTATATCATTTTGAGGCATCCAACACTAATACACTGCACAATAAAAAGTGCCACAGGCTACACAGCTCATTACCAAAAACATACCAGTATTAAGTGAGCATTTAAAACATTAAAATAACTTACATTGAAGATTACTATGTTTACCTTCCAGCCAGCCTTTCTGCAAGATATATATATTGTTAATTGGCACATGAAAAGACTGAGCATGTTCAGACCCTAGGGGAGTTATTTATCTAATGAGCCTAGTTACCTCTGGGGACTGAGCATGCTCACTTTTTTCATGTCATTTATATAAGATGTCACTATTTGCTTGGTAAGTGGATCAGAAAGGCTGATTGAAAAAGGTAAAAAAAAAACTCAACACCAATATAAGTTTACAGTCAGAAAATGCATTATTAAATTACATTCAGTCAATACTAGTATCTTGTTATTGCTCAGTTTAAAATTCATCCTCTGATGTGTACTTTTAAGACACACGATTGGTATTAAACATAAAAGTTTTTTTTTGCCCATTATCAATACAAGTTAATTACAACAGCATAAAAATATTGGACCACGGTGCCCCTTTAAAAGTAATGTGTGTGCTTTTGGGCATTCACACATTGAGTCCTTCAAGAGAAACAGGTTACTCAGCACTGACCTATGGTCACTTACACGTGTGTGAATTCCTCCACAGAAGGTAGAAACTTATGAAACCACTTTATCGTCTCATGTTTCTAGTATAAAAGATTAGATTATAAATTCTATGGCCCATTATTTCCTGTGCCAGAAAAACATGCTGTGGACAGCACTGCCCTGTCAGCGCTATAGAGGAGTAATTGTTATAATCAATTTGTAAAAAGTTTTGTAAAGAACAGAAATGCTGCGTGGCTCATGTGAACCATTTACAATTACATCCTTGACTCATACACTGTGCTGAAGGGAATGAAAAAAAGGAACCACAGAAAATGAAAAATCAACTGTGACTGACTAAAAAAGGGAATCGCAGACAGAAAGGGCATTAAAGCACGGATTATATAAAAGGGAAGGTTTAATATAAATCATTTCATTGTTCTGAGCCTAGAGGGGGAAAGCTGGTAGTCATTTTTATTCTTTCAGATGTTTGTCTATGAATCTCTACACCAAAAACAAGTCCGGATTTAAAACTATAGCGAAATAAATGAGGAAGTGGCCTATTAGGCAAAACAATGATTTTCTAGGAATATTATGGGACAGGGAGCGCAAATAATGTTCTCACTAATCCAGTCTTCCAGTAAATGTCATTCTGTCAATTAAATGGAAAATGGAACTGGTGACATTTCTTATCACTAAATTACTTGATAAATGCGTAAAATAGCATTAATCTAGCACAGGCTGTTGCATTATGCTAGGCCTTATAGTGTAAGCATGAATGCCTGGTAGGTAACATTAAGGGGGTTTCCTGGTTAGGATTAAGTGCTCTCACCGCTGCAACCTGGATTCGATTCCAGTCAGGGGACCAACATCACCCTGAAGCCATTCAGGGTTGGGCCTGGTCAGCACTTGGATGGGAGACCACCTAGGAATACCAGGAGCAGTATGCGGAGGAACTGGCAACCCACTCCACTATCTCTGCCATGAATACCAAGTGGGTCAGCATAACCATGGACATAAATATGTGCCTGTTGTTTTACAGTCTATGTGGTCACAGAGTCGGAAATGATTGAACGACGCAAAAAAAGGTAACACTAATGAAAAGTTCCATCTGATCTTGCAAACCCAGTCTTATTCCCATTGCAAATAAATAAATAAATAAATAAACATTGTTTTCACTGTGCTTATTGTTAGTGTGATCCACTCTCTGACAGAGAAGGTAGCTTTGTTGTATAAAATAAAACACAGTGCTTTTCACGTTAGCTGCACACCATGAAAGAACTAATGTTTAAGTCACTGGTGAATAACGGCGTTTCTTTCCCCAGAGAAAATTGCAGCAAGCAGCTTCAGGCCACGTTTAAGCAAAACAAAGAAGCCGAAGAACAAGCTACCCTTTTAGAAGGAGGCTTGACTGAAGAAGCACATCTTTACTCAATAAAAGCAAGGTTCCTTCAGCAGCTGCTCCACTGTGATTGGGGCCTTCTGTACGCACGCATCTCCTTATGTACATCTCCTTATGTACTGCACATTTTAAAAGGCTATAGATTTGTTTTAATGCAGCATGTCTTGAAATATTTCTCAGAAAGCAAGCCTGACAAAAGTCCAATAATGCTTACAATGTCCCATAGGAAATGAGAGACTAGCAAGTGAAATGGAAATACTGACTACCCGTTATAAATTAAAACATATAATTACGTGAAAATATAAAAACCAACATGATCCTTTTTTATTAGTCATAAAACCTTGGTATATACTATTCTGAAGTGCCAAGTACAGTTTTAGAATAATTCTAAATTTTTAATTGTATACATTACAAAGTCGATTTTCAATCATAGCAATTTTTCCTATTTCAGAATAAACTTGTTTTATATTTTTTGCCATTATGCTTGCAGGTAATTCAATTTTTTCAGACATAGAAAACAAAGATGAAGAAATCCCGCTTCACAGTGACAGTTCTTGCTAAAATAATGACACATTGACCAGAAACGTCTCAGAGCCCATTACCCGGGACCTAGCAGTTACAAGGAACACCATTAAATCAAGTCAATGATTAGGGGGAAGTCCTTAAAGCCAATTCTATTTAAGGCGCTGTCACCTGACTCCTTGCACTGGGAGATTTTGCAGGGTCATATGCAGATACTAGGGGGGGGGGGGGGTCCTAGGTGCTGTGTATGTGACACTAAGAAGCTGGTATATAGTCTAGCACACTGTGTTCAGTATCTCAAGGCACAATATAACTCAGAAGGGTAACAGTAAAAGGCAGCATCATTGACATCTTTTATGAGGAACAAAAAAGAAAGTAATACTAAAAACTTAAAGAGGTACAACAAAGGTTGCAGAGATAAATAAAACTGAGTGGAGGTGTTAGGCAATTGAACTTGATAGTTGGATATCTCACTCTAAGTCTCCTTATCAAGAAGCCACTAATTAAAACTCTCATAGTATCGGTCAATAAAGAAGATAAATTAGTATGAATATGTATGACATTGACTTTAACAATATACAGCCTTATTAAATTGCGATTTGGCCAATTGAATAGGGCTCTATATAAGCACAGAGCATATTTTTTTACAGATGTTTTTAGTTAGTGATCTTCTATCCAAAAGCAAGGTCTTCACTAACTAAAAA
Organism: Discoglossus pictus; assembly: GCA_027410445.1. Lineage (NCBI taxonomy): Eukaryota > Metazoa > Chordata > Amphibia > Anura > Alytidae > Discoglossus > Discoglossus pictus. The sequence continues at coordinate 124,393,132 of CM050163.1, forward strand.
CTTCTGTCAAAAAAATAATGCAATGTGCTTATATAGAGCCCTATGCAATTGTCCAAATCACAATTTAATAAGGCTGTAAATGTTTCTATTATTACTTATTCAACTGGATATCCATGTTTTGTTGCCCTTGATAAGGAGACAGAGTGAAGTCTTTTATAAATAATTTGTGCTTAAAATTCCTAACATTCAAGCTCGATTATTGAACATGACCACTCAATATTTTTACAATAACCAGTTGCAATTATATTTATATATTTGTTTTTTTGCAATAACTGGTAACGATGTCTATGTGCCAAACTTAAGCATAATACATGGATTTCTACCATCTCTGTAAATATATCGTCCAGTCGTTGTGCAACCTCATGGATGAAGTGACAGAACTGCATGACACAAATATCCCATTACTCCACCTCTACTAGACACAGACCCCGGAGTAGTCTGAGACGTCTTAGCTTGTTTGGCATACAAGCAGAACTTTTACACTAAAGCAAAACAATTCAATTATATACATATTTAATCTAACAATACAGATAGCTTGCCTAATATAGAAAAGAAAGCATGACTGATGTTGCAAAATGAAATAGGAAAGAGTGTTTCCTGATGGAAAGGGTAAAATAACACATTAAGGAAATAATACTAATAAATCACAAACATGGAAACAAAGTCACTGTTCAAACTGTTGTCAGCTGATACTGAGTGTAAACATGAACAAAAAGCAAAATAAAGATAAACAACCGCTAGACATGTTTACTTATCTCAGTATGCTATTGTACTTTTGATAATACGTTTCTAATCTCATTGAAGGGACACGGTTGGAGAACAAGACTATATAATGAAAATGAATAAATGGCAAGAGACTTTTACTTTGTACATACTTGTAAACATTAATGGATTTTCCCAAGACGTACTCGGTTTATCAATCTTATAAAATGGGATGAGCCTTGAAATTGAAACTAGGCCAGTTCACATCAGTGTATATATACAATTGGACTAAGCGTACAATGATAACTACTATTCATATTAAATAAAATAGTGGTCTTGTTTGTGAAAGTATGTTTGGTGCATTTAAGTTAGGGATTGCTGTAAAAATAATGAGAATTGATGATGGACAAAAGCTAGCCCTCATCATAATGCACTGGGGAAGGGGCTAGAATACACTATCAATTGCTACCTAAATAGTACCAGGCCTCATACAGCACACCTTGAGACTTGTACTTATCTCTTCTTACTACTCAGCATCTCCAAGGAACAAGTAAACATAAATGGAAATTAGTGTGTGCTTATATCCACAGCCAAACCCTTAGGTTACAAAATAATGGGCTCTTTTATTATAGCATGGGTGTGACTTAATTTGTGGGAAGAAAAATACACAATACACACATGAGCTAGACAAGACTGTCAGAAGGAACACGTGACATCAGAGACAGGAGTATAGTCTCAACATACATTATCACATATATCAAAATGTTACTAACCAGTCTGAGGAAATGTTACCACAATGCAATACTGTATACAAATACTATCATGAGACAGCATCAGGATTGGTGTAAACAAAGCATCCCTGTCACTGAGATATCCTGCAGTTATATAGCACAGAGACTATTGTGATAAGGCCTGATGTCACTGTGCTCCTCACTAATGAGTCTTATATAGTATAACCAAGTGTCCTTCATACAGAGAACATGTGTATAAAGACATATATCATATAAGGTATACATACACTGAACATGTACAAGAGGTCCAACAAGCTAATTACACTGTATGATCACAACTCCCAGGGGACACCACCACAAGTGGTATAAGATGTCACCCACCACCCATTGTCTACAGGACTTTCACTGACTGAGCTGTCATCACAGAGAGAGTATGGAGAGCAGAGAGTGTTCAGATCCCACAGAGAGAGAGAGAGTATGGAGAGCAGAGAGTGTTCAGATCCCACAGAGAGAGAGAGAGAGTATGGAGAGCAGAGAGTGTTCAGATCCCACAGAGAGAGAGAGAGAGTATGGAGAGCAGAGAGTGTTCAGATCCCACAGAGAGAGAGAGAGTATGGAGAGCAGAGAGTGTTCAGATCCCACAGAGAGAGAGTATGGAGAGCAGAGAGTGTTCAGATCCCACAGAGAGAGAGAGTATGGAGAGAAGAGAGTGTTCAGATCCCACAGAGAGAGAGAGTATGGAGAGCAGAGAGTGTTCAGATCCCACAGAGAGAGAGAGTATGGAGAGAAGAGAGTGTTCAGATCCCACAGAGAGAGAGAGAGTATGGAGAGAAGAGAGTGTTCAGATCCCACAGAGAGAGAGAGAGTATGGAGAGAAGAGAGTGTTCAGATCCCACAGAGAGAGAGAGAGTATGGAGAGAAGAGAGTGTTCAGATCCCACAGAGAGAGAGAGAGTATGGAGAGCAGAGAGTGTTCAGATCCCACAGAGAGAGAGAGAGTATGGAGAGCAGAGAGTGTTCAGATCCCACAGAGAGAGAGAGAGTATGGAGAGCAGAGAGTGTTCAGATCCCACAGAGAGAGAGTATGGAGAGCAGAGAGTGTTCAGATCCCACAGAGAGAGAGAGTATGGAGAGCAGAGAGTGTTCAGATCCCACAGAGAGAGAGCGTATGGAGAGAAGAGAGTGTTCAGATCCCACAGAGAGAGAGAGTATGGAGAGCAGAGAGTGTTCAGATCCCACAGAGAGAGAGAGAGAGCGTGTATGAAGAGCAGAGATGGTTCAGATCCCGCAGAGAGAGAGAGTATGGAGAGCAGAGAGTATTCAGATCCCACAGAGAGAGAGCGTGTATGAAGAGCAGAGAGTGTTCAGATCCCGCAGAGAGAGAGAGTATGGAGAGCAGAGAGTGTTCAGATCCCACAGAGAGAGAGTATGGAGAGCAGAGAATGTTCATATCCCACAGAGAGAGAGTATGGAGAGCAGAGAGTGTTCATATCCCACAGGGAGAGAGTATGGAGAGCAGAGAGTGTTCATATCCCACAGGGAGAGAGTATGGAGAGCAGAGAGTGTTCAGATCCCACAGAGAGAGAGACTATGGAGAGCAGAGAGTGTTCAGATCCCACAGGGAGAGAGTATGGAGAGCAGAGAGTGTTCAGATCCCACAGGGAGAGAGTATGGAGAGCAGAGAGTGTTCAGATCCCACAGAGAGAGAGAGAGTATGGAGAGCAGAGAGTGTTCAGATCCCACAGAGAGAGAGAGAGTATGGAGAGCAGAGAGTGTTCAGATCCCACAGAGAGAGAGAGAGTATGGAGAGCAGAGAGTGTTCAGATCCCACAGAGAGAGAGAGAGTATGGAGAGCAGAGAGTGTTAAGATCCCACACAGAGAGAGAGAGAGTATGGAGAGCAGAGAGTGTTAAGATCCCACACAGAGAGAGAGAGAGTATGGAGAGCAGAGAGTGTTCAGATCCCACAGAGAGAGAGAGAGTATGGAGAGCAGAGAGTGTTCAGATCCCACAGAGAGAGAGAGTATGGAGAGCAGAGAGTGTTCAGATCCCACAGAGAGAGAGAGAGTATGGAGAGCAGAGAGTGTTCAGATCCCACAGAGAGAGAGTATGGAGAGCAAAGAGTGTTCAGATCCCACAGAGAGAGAGTATGGAGAGCAAAGAGTGTTCAGATCCCACAGAGAGAGAGTATGGAGAGCAAAGAGTGTTCAGATCCCACAGAGAGAGAGTATGGAGAGCAAAGAGTGTTCAGATCCCACAGAGAGAGAGTATGGAGAGCAAAGAGTGTTCAGATCCCACAGAGAGAGAGTATGGCGAGCAGAGAGTGTTCAGATCCCACAGAGAGAGAGTATGGAGAGCAGAGAGTGTTCAGATCCCACAGAGAGAGAGAGAGAGAGTATGGAGAGCAAAGAGTGTTCAGATCCCACAGAGAGAGAGAGAGAGAGTATGGAGAGCAAAGAGTGTTCAGATCCCACAGAGAGAGAGTATGGAGAGCAAAGAGTGTTCAGATCCCACAGAGAGAGAGAGAGTATGGAGAGCAGAGAGTGTTCAGATCCCACAGAGAGAGAGAGAGAGTATGGAGAGCAGAGAGTGTTCAGATCCCACAGAGAGAGAGAGAGTATGGAGAGCAGAGAGTGTTCAGATCCCACAGAGAGAGAGAGAGAGTATGGAGAGCAGAGAGTGTTCAGATCCCACAGAGAGAGAGAGAGTATGGAGAGCAGAGAGTGTTCAGATCCCACAGAGAGAGAGAGAGAGTATGGAGAGCAGAGAGTGTTCAGATCCCACAGAGAGAGTATGGAGAGCAGAGAGTGTGCAGAGCCCACAGAGAGAGAGAGAGAGTATGGAGAGCAGAGAGTGTTCAGATCCCACAGAGAGAGAGTATGGAGAGCAAAGAGTGTTCAGATCCCACAGAGAGAGAGTATGGAGAGCAAAGAGTGTTCAGATCCCACAGAGAGAGAGTATGGAGAGCAGAGAGTGTTCAGATCCCACAGAGAGAGAGAGAGAGAGTATGGAGAGCAGAGAGTGTTCAGATCCCACAGAGAGAGAGAGAGTATGGAGAGCAGAGAGTGTTCAGATCCCACAGAGAGAGAGTATGGAGAGCAAAGAGTGTTCAGATCCCACAGAGAGAGAGTATGGAGAGCAGAGAGTGTTCAGATCCCACAGAGAGAGAGTATGGAGAGCAGAGAGTGTTCAGATCCCACAGAGAGAGAGTATGGAGAGCAGAGAGTGTTCAGAGCACTGTGTCCAAATTATTGAGCTTAACAAACTTCTGCCCCCATGTGTGATATACAGTGTATATATATATATATATATATATATATATATGGTATGTAGCCCACATGCCTCCTGGGTACATGTACAGGGTAATACAGCACATCCTATTCCATGTATACATAGTACTAGTCTCAGAGGCACTTGCTTTGTCACTGACCCAGCTGTATTACATACAGTATTATACCCACACATCCCTATTACATATATATCACACATAGCCACTGCTCAGCCCTCCCATCACATTGCCCCCAATGTCCCGGTCACAGCCCTCATCACATACCCCCAATGTCCCGGTCACAGCCCTCATCACATACCTGGGTGCTCCTGTCAGCCGGGGGCTTCATCACCGCCTGTCTGAAGCTGTTATCCACATAGGACGCCATGTCTGTGGCCCCCAGTGCTGTGTGATGCCCCCCTAGTGCCCCACTCCCCGGTATTGCCAGGGCTGCCCCTCCTCCTCCTCAGTCCGGGTGGTTCCTCTCTGTAGTGATGCTCTGAACAACTATACGTCCCAGCAGAAAGTATCCCCGAGAGTGGTGCAGTGGTAAAGCCTGGCACCGTGGGTATCCGTACACCCTGCCGCCTCCCGCCTGGCAGCACTGTGTGTAATGCGGGCACTATCACATACTGTATAGGGCTGTATCCCTGGGACTCATGAACCAGCACTCAAGCCACGCCCCTTCCTCTCTCACTGCCTCTCTCGCTCTCTTTGTTCACTTAAGGTGGATTAACTCAGTTGTTGTTCACATAATTAACAATAATACAATGTAGGTCAAATTATAAATAATAATCTACAAAACATGATGGTTATATATTCATGGTGTTCTAAGAATAATCTCAGGGACAAGAAGTGATGCCAAGCTCCCAGCATAGATGTCCATGCCTACTATTGTGAGCATATTCAATCCTGCCTCTCTTCATTAGCCATATCCTGGCCCTGCTGATAACTAACACCAGGACATAGTCTTGTCACCTTAATAACCCCTCTCATGACAAATCACTCTACATCAAATCTAATATCTCATGTACTGGTGTCACCAGTTGTGGTTTATGTATTGTTTCTGCTACAGACATAACACAATGTATTAAGCAGACGGCCTATCACATATCCTCACACCTCACTTAAACTCAGTTCAGAGTTCCCTTGGTGCTTTCACCCATGCGACTTGAGTTCGATTCCAGTCAGAGAACCAAGAGGTTACACTACCCTGAAGCCATGCAGTGTTGGGCCTGGTCAGTACTTGGATGGGAGAGCACCTTGGAATACCAGGCGCTGTATGCTGTGGCCCACTGGCAACCCACTGCAGTATCTCTGCCATGAATACCAAGTGGATCAGTATGGTGTGTTGCGGTCCATGAGGACACGGAGAGTCGGACACGACTGAACGACGTAAACATATACGGCTGAGTCACATTATTTTGATCACCAGCTAATACAAAGAATAACCTCCATGTGCAGCACCGACAGCAGCTTGATGACATGGTAGTGATTCACTAAGATGCTGGAAGGTTGGCAAGGGTATCTGGAGCCATGCAGACTGCAGTGCATCCGACAGCTGAAGAGTGAGTGGTGGAGGTTCCATACGGCAAACATGGTAATCGAGGTGTCCCACCGGTGCTCGATGGGGTTCAAGTCCAGGGATTTTGTAGGGCTAAGAAGTACTTGGAAGTCCTCGTCATGCTCCTCCAATCACCCCCATACAATTCTGTCCGTATAACATGTTGTACTGTCCTGCTGGAAGATCCCATCCACTCCAGGGAAGAGAGTGTCTTCCAGAGGTATGAGTGGACCCAGACAATGACAAGATAACATTCCCCAGACCATAACGCTGCCTCCATCAACTTGTGTTCTTCCAACAATGGTTGCAGAGTGTTTGTTCTCAGAGGTTTCAAGCCTGACACCCCAACGTCTGTCCAGCTGAAAACGTGACACATCAGAGAAGGCAACCATTTGCAATTCAATTGGCGTCTTTTTGCGAGACTAAGCCGTTGATCTTGCAAGCCCGTAACTGATACAATCACAAATCGCTATTCAATTGCTACAATTCCTCAAGCCCACATATGTTCTCACACCCGTAAACGGCAAATGTAGATGAAAATCCTATGAGTACCAGATAGGACTTGCAAGGGGGTTAAGCACCTGTTCGTAGCACTGCAAGTGCAAATAGAAAATCAACACTGTACTTTTAAAGACGGGGAAAGCGATGAAAGACATTAGAATTAACTGCACAACAGTCTCAAACTCGTAAACCTGCAATCAAAAATTATTTTTTTTATTTGTCATGTTATATCAATCTCGGGAATCAAGCAGTTAATATATATGAGGCCACCCACATGGACTAGAACATTTGCTTCATTCCTTTTTATTATTTTGTACATTGCATGATTGCGAGTCTGATCACTTCTAAAAGCTAATTGATTGACATGTAACCTCCATGTTTTACTGACGTAATGATGACGGTGGTCTCATTTACTATTGGCGTTTCCAAATCGGTAGTTACGGCTTGCTTAATTGATCATGATCATGCTCTAAAATGATACATACAACCGCATGGTTTATGGTTTCGACTTTCGGCCCGTAAGTTGCAGGCTTGTTCAATTGAATCGCTCTGTAATTGTAGCAAATCTCAAACCAGCAGACATACGGCCTGTATAACATAATCTGCGGGCTTGCAATTGAATGAGGCCCTATATGTTTAATCGTGTCAAACTCTCCATGACCATATGGAAAGCAGCATGCCAGACACATCTTGTCTCTGGTTGTATTTATCCATAAGCTTTTCAGAATCAAGATACTGGAGTGGCTTGCCAGTTCCTTCTCCAGTGGACAGTGACTTGTCTGATCTCTCTGCTATGACCTGCCCATCTTTGGGTTAACCTATGTGGTTTAGCTCACAGCTTCATTGACATGGTATTGACCCAGAAGGGAAATACACTATCACATATAATAGTTGTCGTAATTGCGAGTTTGGCGGTAACGCAAAGTTAAAAGTTTCGGGTTGCGCATGCACAATGAGCACCAAAGGCGCTCATTGCAGGGCTCGTGATGAGCGACGAAAGCTCTCATCGCGAGGTTCGAAAGTTACGGGTTTCACGAGGTCTGCAATGGGTGCCAAAGGCTCTCATCGCGAGACCCATAAAGTAGAGGGGGGGGGGGAGTTAGAGGCTCTCAGTGAGCTCTGAAGGCGCTCATCATGAGGCTCGCAAGAGAGGCTCCAAGTGGCTTCCAAATTAAGGGCTTTTTTTTTTACGTTGCCATTTTTTTTTTAACCACGTAACTCGGAAGCCTTGGGAGTCCGCCAAAAGACGCCAATTAAATAGAAAATTAGCTACCAACCTCACTTAGGGGCTCCCTACCTCCTCCTGAGGCAGGCAGTCTATAAGTGATGTTGAAAGCTAATTTGCTATTTAATTGGCATCTTTTGCCGGCCTCCCAACGGTTTCGGAGTTACAGCTTTGAAAAAAATGGAGGCGTTAAACACGTAACTTTTTTCAAGCCTGCAAGGCTTTGTGCAATAGCAATTTTTTGATTCAGACCTTGTGGGATTGAAAAAAGTTACAGGTTTAACCGCCGCCAAGCCCGGAAATGTTTTTAAAGCTGTAAGGGAGAGGAGGCAAAAGAGAGACAGGGAAGGGAGAGGGTGGGAAAGAGACAAAGGGGAGGGAGAGGGTGGGGGAGAGACACAGGGGAGGGAGAGGGTGGGGAGAGACACAGGCAAGATTAGCGGTGAGTGACTCACCATGAGCGCCTTTGGCGCTCATTGCGAGGCCTGCAAGTAGCGTGTTTGCAGAGGCCTGCAATGAGCGATCATCGCGAGGCTCGTAAAGTAGATGGGGGACAAGCTCGCATTGTGTGGCAAACAGCATTGCCAAGCTTCAAATTTTATTGCTGTCATTTTTGACGGGCAAGTCGCTAGTCTTCATATAATATGCCATACATATTAAAACCATATTTATACCTAAACACATACACATTTTCTGCACCTCCTCTTTATGCATAACTCTATATTACCTGTACACTTAAATGTAGTGTTACTAATGTATGAATCTATATACATATACAGTGTTAGATTTATGTGTCAGCTGGGAAGCCACGACCACTAGACACTGTCTGGTAATCTACTTATACTTAGTTAGGGAATGTATATATTCCCAGCCAATGTATTAATCCACCTTAAGAGCACAAAGAGGAGCAGACGGGGCGTGGCTTGGACATTTAGGCTGGTGCATAATAGAATGGGATACAGAATGTGACACTGCCCCTGAAAGTAAATGGAAGACATATGAAAGAATCACTGTATAAGTGTAATATGACCGAGAGATGTCAGATGCACACATACAGTTATAGTGAGAGGGCTCATACTTGGGCAACAAGAAGGCCATTTGCAGCCTTCCTCCTCTTCTTTCTTTTCTCTTCCTTCCCCTTCCTGTCTTACAGCTGGACTCCTCATTGGTTCTCGGGCGCCCCCTAGGGTATCATCACATGGTTTGTACCAGACATAAAGAGAGATGTGAGGGAGTGGTCTGTAAGCTCCCAGGTCAGGTACCAACATACAGTGACATATAGGATGTGACCTGTGACACAAGACCCCTCCAGCTGCCTGATGTGCACCATCATCATGTTGTCTGCTGTCTTATTCCTGTGGAACAAGATATCATTTAATCAAATTAATACACTACTGTATTTATATATCAGCCCACTGAGTGAATTGCACCCGGACAATACATTATATAACAGTAATACAACGTTTCACAAAACTGCATTTTAATTTTGTGACAAATGACATGATAATGTGGTGACCCTCCGACAACCTCAGATCCAGCCCAAGGTCGGCTAACGTCCTCCCTAGCAGTCCCCATGTTTCCACCTCACAAGGGATCCTGGACCATCTCTTTTCCACTTACTTATGTCCCCACCAGGATCTGCCCCCTCACCCTGACTCTTACCAGGTTCCCCTACTGCCTAGGCCTTTGTTTCTGGTCCCCAGTGCCACTTTGTGGCGCCGCAAGCTCCTACTTGCACCCTTGGGGTAGTTGCCTGCCTGTGTGATAAGGAGACGAGACTTGTTGGCGCCACCACAATTCCGTACCTTTCTTTATTGAGAGGAGGTGCCATCATGATTGGTCTAACTGAATGCACAGGCAGGGAACTCTCTATATGATTAGACACTTGACTTCCCCAACACCCAATCCCAGAATACCCGACGTTGGCAGGCCTCTGATTGGAAAAGACTGAATGTGGGAGAATTGTAGTTGGGTATGTTTACATCATGCAGTGTTGACTTATTGATTAAAGTTTGATTTTTCTATTTGTTCCATATAAAATGGACAAAATTGGCAGCTTTATCTTGTTATTTCAAGGGAAATCATGTGAACTAAATTTCGGTCCTTTCCCTCTTCACCGTTGCAAAATCTGACAGTCGCAGTTCCGCCCCCAACCGATAGATCACGCTGACGATTTTCGGATTCTGATGCACATTGCATATAAGGCGCGCCGACAGAAGAGGCCTTGAGCTATGAGAGGCACGCCTGAGGCCCTAGGGGAGCCGAGTGCCCCTGCCGAACATATCGATGGCCTCGCCGTCGATTCAGCGCCATCGAGTTGCGACACGTCGGAGGATGGAGTAGTTCTTTGCCTTCCCTCAAACCTGTGATGCCCGAAAACTGAAAGCGCCCTCTACTGGATAGCTCCTGTAACTGCAGCTGTCAGTGCTGCTGAAGACATGCAAATCCAAAGAGGGATAGATCCTAGAATTCTTCTACTTACTGAAGAAAAATATGTACTCTGCCACACGGTCACTGAGGATATACTTACCCGCCCAACACCAGGAGCAAATGGGGGGAGTTTCAAAGCATGCCAGTCCAGCTTGTCCGCTGTTGTGATAATTATCTAATCTTATAACTTTGATATAGAGTAGTACACTTTGTAGTGTGATATCCATTAGCACACGTCACTGCCTCCTGAACTGCACTGTAAGTACTACAGCTTTCTCTTGACGTGTGTGTGTGCTACTGCCCTGCTACCCTACCTGATTACCCATTTCCTAGTCACCTCAAAAGCTTACCTTATACAACCACAGCTGATTTCAGTCAATAGAGGGCAAGTAGGGGCCACAAAGACGAGTGTCTATGACAACAAAAGAGGGCCAGAGAAATACAAGAAATGGAGGCAAGAAGCCACAAAACAAGGTGTCACACATACATATATATCGACACAGGAGAGAAACACATTACTTTTAATATTCTTCAATCTTTCCAAGCATCAGAATTGTCTCCAGGGAATACTGTCGTCACATTATATGGCTAAAATATTTGAGCTTCAGCCTCATGGTCATACCTTTCAGTGAGCAGTTAGGCTTGATTTTCTTTAGTATTGACTGATTGGATCTTCTTGCAGTCCAAGGGACTCTAAGCAGTTTTCTACAACACCACAATTGAAAGGAGTCAATCCTATGGCACGCATACTTCTTTCTACTTTATCTCTCACATCTACAGTGGATATAAAAAGTCTACACACCCCTGTTAAAATGTCAGATTTCTGTGCTGTAAAAAAATGAGACAAAGATAAATCATTTCAGAACTTCTTCCACCTTTAATGTGACCTATAAACTGTACAACTAAATTGAAAAACAAACAAATCTTTTAGGTAGAGGGAAGAAAAAATATAAAAATAAAATAATATGGTTGCATAATTATGCACACCCGTAAACTAATACTTTGCTGAAGCACCTTTTGATTTTATTACAGCACTCAGTCTTTTTGGGTATGAGTCTATCAGCATGACACATTTTGACTTGGCAAGATTTGCCCACTCTTCTTTGCAAAAACACTCCAAATCTGTCAGCCCTCTTCAGATCACCCCACAGATTTTCAATCGGATTCAGGTCTGGGCTCTGGCTGGGCCATTCCAAAACTTTAATCTTCTTCTGGTGAAGCCATTCCTTTGTTGATTTGGATGTATGCTTTGGGTCGTTGTCATGCTGAAAGATGAAGTTCCTCTTCATGTTCAGCTTTCTAGGAGAAGCCTGAAGGTTTTGTGCCAATATTGACTGGTATTTGGAACTGTTCATAATTCCCTCTATCTTAACTAAGGCCCCAGTTCCAACTGAAGAAAAACAGCCCCAAAGCATGATGCTGCCACCACCATGCTTCACTGTGGGTATGGTGTTCTTTTGGTGATGTGCAGTGTTGTTTTTGCGCCAAACATATCTTTTGGAATTATGGCCAAAAAGTTCAACCTTGGTTTCATCAGACCATACCACCTTTTCCCACATGCTTTTGGGAGACTTCAGACATATGAAGAATACAGGAGATTGTTGTCACATGTACCACACAGCCAGTACTTGCCAGATATTCCTGCAGCTCCTTTAATGTTGCTGTAGGCCTCTTGGTAGCCTCCCAGACCAGTTTTCTTCTCATCTTTTCATCTATTTTGGAGGGAGCTCCAGTTCTTTGTAATGTTACTGTTGTGCCATATTTTCTCCACTTGATGATGACTGTCTCCACTGTGTTCCATGGTATATCTAATGCCTTGGAAATTCTTTTGTATCCTTCTCCTGACTGATACCTTTTAACAATAAGATCCCTCTGATGCTTTGGAAGCTCTCTGTGGACCATGGCTTTTGCTGTGGGATGCGACTAAGAAAATTTCAGGAAAGAGCAACTAGAGCCGCTGATCTTTATTTGGGGTTAATCAGAGGCACTTTAAATGATGGCAGGTGTATGCTGACTCCTATTTAACACGATTTGGAATGTGATTGCTTAATTCTGAACACAGATACATCCCCAGTTATAAGAGGGTCTGTAGACTTATGCAACCACATTATTTTTTTTTATTTTTTTTCCCTCCACCTAAAAGATTTCAGTTTGTTTTTCAATTGAGTTGTACAGTTTATAGGTCACATTAAAGGTGTGTGTAGACATTTTATATCCACTGTATATGTTACTACTGGGAATACCAGAGTTCTAGCTACGATGACCTTTATTGATATATCTTTAGTTTTTAATAGCTTATCCAGACTTGATATAGCTTTCCTCCCCAGAAGCAAGCAACTTTTAATTTCATGGCTGCAGTCACCATCTGAAGAAATCTTGGAGCCTAGAAAAATTAAATCTGTCACTGCTTCCACTTCTTCCCCATCTATTTGCCACGAACTGAGACTCCTGTTTGCCAGGATTTTTGTCTTCTTAACGTTGAGCAGCAGATCAGCTTCACACTCTGTTCTTTCATCCTCATCAATAGGTCTTTTAGTTCCTCCTCTTTTTAAGCCATCGGAGTAGTATTTTATATTCAATATGATGAGACAAAATAGTTTTAGACAATATAAAATGAGCACAGCCTCTATATTTTTTACTTTTTTTAACATTTATTATTTACTGGCTTCCATTTTCTTTGCTGGGTAGATATTGTCTCAACAGGGCATGCCCTTGTGAAGTAATGAGCTTTGCATTAGACCTAGTGAGAGGACTTGCAGTTGTATATGCTACATTCCCAGTGTGCAATAGAAAACTTCTCTGCATTTAAAGTCTCCTTCGACCTCAGGAAGCAGATTGTCAGAATCTAAAATGGTATATTTCACAGCCGCATAATTGCATATAAAAGTAATGAATCAGATGCTGTTTTTTTACAATCTAACCCACATTGGTGCCTCTGCAGTAACCTGGAGGGATCCATCATAGACTGGTTGAAGTTGTGTGTAAGAGCAGCGTTTACATTTCTGGACAGCACTGAATGATGCAAGTTCCTTGGTCAGCATGGGGAAGGGGTGGGATGTTAATTTCAATGTTACCCTATTATCAAACAAAGGCTCTGGGCTTTTACCTGTTCCGTCCACTGCTAACTACAAATACACATCCCCATTATCCAGCTCTCAGGATGTAAAGTAACAAACACAAAATGATTTTCTATAGACATAGCCCCTACCTTTTCTAGCCGGGTGCCATGAGTAAGATCATTTGTGGGGGAGGGGAGGAGGTGATGTGAAATGGCAGGCTTGCAATGTGCTGCATTGTAGTATAACAAACATTTTATTATAGATTGTTACTTGCGTGTGGACAATGTCCTTTATATAAATACCAAATCAATATATAATCATAAACAAGTAACCGTTCATAATTCAGCACATTGCAAGCCTGCCATTTCACACCTTCCTCTTCCCCTACTGTATATTGTGATACCCCCAGGCAATACCTGGATCTAGTGACAAGGGGTTAGCTGACAAGTGCTCACACCCTGGAGCTGCGGTGATCTGCACCATCTTCTTGGTCCCTGACGGTTCTATGTTTTTACCTGGACTGGGACTAATGACATATACAATGATTTGACCTAGGGGGGGCCTGATTTTTCTTTAAATTATATGAGGGAGGGGCATAGTGTATATAATTTATATGAAATGTGGATGGGAGGTGGGGGTCTCCTTTTTCTGGGACCTGATTGTCCTTAAGGGCATTAGATCCCATATATAATTTTACTTCAAAGTTCACCCACTCCCCTGAAAAAATATCCCTCTATCTATCTATCTATCTATCTATCTATCTATCTATCTATCTATCTGTCTGTCTACAAAAATGCTCAGGTGATGCAGGGCTTTAATAATTAGCTAAAATATATACGGGTAATTAAAATCAATAAATAAATATTATTATTATTATCCAACATATTCTGTAGTATTATACAGGGCTTAAATACAAAGAAAAATACAATATTGACACATGGCACAAAATGGAGGGCCCTGTCTTTAAACATGAAATCTTAACGCACATTGTATTTTGTTATTGCATATATTACTATATATCTTTTTAACTATTACATCATATACAAACATAGTGCTAGAATGCTGAACTTATGCTAAAAAAAACAAAATATATAGTTTTTCAGTACATAAAAAAAAATATGCTTATAGGAATCACACCTAAAAAGTTGCGTAGCAAAATGTTAAAAATGTGTCTGGTTGCTAAATATATTTCCTCAAAAGGTTGCATACCCTGGCAGAAATTGTGAAATTTTGGCATTTATTTTGAAAATATGACTGATCATGCAAAAAAATGTCTTTTATTGAAGGCTAGTGATCATATGAGGCCATTTATTATCACATAGTTGTTTGGCTCCTTTTTAAATCACACACCCCTAACACATCAGTGAGCCACCACCATGCTTCACAGTGGGGATGGTATTCTTTTCACTACAGGCCTTGTTGACCCTTCTCCAAACATAGTGCTTATGGTTGTGACCATAAAGCTCTATTTTGGTCTCGTCACTCCAAATTACAGTGTGCCAGAAGCTGTGACCCGTGTTAAGGTGTTGTCTGGCATATTGTAAGCGGGCTTTTTTGTGGCATTGGCGCAGTAAAGGCTTCTTTCATGTATCTCGACCATTCAGCTAATTTTTGTTCAATTATCATTGTATTCTGCTCCTTGAAACAACCACACCGCCTTTTTCCAGAGCAGCCTGTATTTCTCCTGAGGTTACCTGTGGGTTTTCCTTTGTATTCCGAACAATTCTTCTGGCAGTTGTGGCTGAAATCTTTCTTGGTCTACCTGACCTTGGCTTGGTATCAAGAGATCACTGAATTTCCCACTTCTTAATAAGTGATTGAACAGTACTGACTGGCATTTCCAAGGCTTTGGATATCTTTTTATATCTTTTTTTCATCTTTATAAAGTTACATTACCTTGTTACGCAGGTCTTTTGCCAGTCCTTTTCTGCTCCCCATGGCTCAGTATTTAGCCTGCGCAGTGCATCCACGTGAGAGCTAACAAACTCATTGACTATGTATACACAGAGACTAATTGCAATTTAAAAAGCAACAGGTGTGTGAAATTAACTTTGATGTGCCATTTTAACCTGTGTGTGTCACCTTGTGTTTCTATAACAAGGCCAAATATTCAAGGGTATGTAAACTTTTGATCAGGGCCATTTGGGTGATTTCTGTTATCATTATAATTTAAAAAGGAGCCAAACAAGTATCACATATATAGCTCTCAGCAATATGGGTCGTTGCTAACGCTTGCAGGCTCACGTGCAGTTGCAGGCAAGGAGCGCCAAAGGTGCTCCTTGAGCTGGTGGAGTTAAGCTCCATAGGAGCTCATCCCTACGACCCCGTATGACTTAGGCAGGGAGCGCCGAAGGCGCTCACTGCACTGGTGGAGATGAGCACCATAGGCGCTCATCCCTATGACCCCATAGCACTTTACCATCATACCTACGACCCGCGGGACTACACATAAACACAAAACTCAAATACACAATTCACAGTGCAAGACCCGTAGCAAATACGGCCCGTAACATTTACAAAAGGAATACACAACTTAGAAAAAAAAAATCCGAGCCACAAAAAATACGAACTTAACGTCCGAACCGTGCACAGCGGAAAACACAAACCAAAATAAAAAAAAACATTGTACACAGCAAGGGGGGACACCCAGGACATCTGGAAGTGAGGTTACATGACAATTTCACTCCAATTTCCAGAGTTTAGCCACTCGAAAATCCCCTAAGCAAGAGAAAAAATGGCTGCCGAAAAAAAGAAAACGAGGCAAAGGACTTAAAACTACAACACATACTTGCAAAACGTACCCAAAACTCGATAACACTTCATGTGGCACGTAACACATATTCTGCTGCACGTACCACACACAAAATCGCGCCCATTTTACATGCAACAAGTAACTACTTTGCGCAAAATGGCGCTTGGAACGCAAATTAATGGCTGGAACGCAAATAGCACATGCGTATTGTGTTCTAACGGTTACTACTTCAGTTCAAAGTCTATAAATACTGCACACTTTCCAGAAATTTCTACATTTCTCCTCAGGTGATGAACAGTGTGACTGGACATTTCACTGGTGGTGTTACTTCTGAAGCAACTTCATTATCACTTTAGAAGTTTTAAATCTGCAAATTGCACCAACTAGGTAAGCTATTGTACATTAATTAATAAATTAATAATAGATTATTTTATTTTTTTTAAATATGTTTTAAAATATTTTTGACAACAACCGTATTTATGTATAGTAACATTTCAAACACAGATACATGTGTACGTGCCCTAAAATAATCTCAAAATAGGATAGTACAACAAATATTGTTAACACATAAAAAAATGGAAGAATAAATCCTGTTTTGTGTGCCCTAACTTACTGTATAAGCCTAACCCCAGAACCTAAACCTCTAATGACAACAGTGGCATACACAAAACAGAATACTACAACAAATGTTGTTAACACATATAAAATGGAACAATATATCCTGTTTTGTTTGCCCTAACCTATAAGCCTAACCTCAGAACTTAAACATATCCAGCCTTATAAAATTGCGATTCTGCCAATTGAATAGGGCTCTATTTAAGCACATAGCATATTTTTTTTACAAAAGTTTTTAGTTAGTGAAGACCTTGCTTTTGGATAGAAGTTCACTAACTAAAAACTTCTGTAAAAAAGTATGCTATGTGCTTAAATAGAGCCCTATTCAATTGGCAGAATAAATCCTGTTTTGTCTGCCCTAACCTATAAGCCTAACCCCAGAACCTAAACATATCATGCCAACAATGCTACACACAAAACAGCATATTACAACAAATGTTCTTAAAACATAATACATGCAACCATCTATCCTGTTAAATATGCACCACTCTCTAAGCCTTACCCTATAACCTAAACATCTCTGAATACATACAAAATCAAAGTATATATCCTGTTTTACATGCTCTTAGTACAAAAAAAACTTGATTTAAATTTTACTTCAACATTTGCATCTCTCTCTTTAATTCTTAACAGACACTGCCTGAAGACTCGCTGCATCGCTACAGCAATTTCCACACAACAGATTTCAAGAAAAGAGGTACAGTATTACAAGTTAAACAAAAAATTAAATACTGCTGTTTACACATATAAAATGGAAGGACCTATCCAGTTTCTTGTCTGCCTTTGTGGAAACGTACTGCAACCTAACTAACACTATAAGCGTAACCCTATAACCGGAAACCCCTAGTGACAACATTGAAACATGCAAAACAGGATAGCAACAACAAAAGGCCTACCCTAACCCCTAATGCCAACAGTGTTGCACACTAAACAGAAAATGCCAACGATGTTAACATATACAAAATTTAAGGATATATACTATTTTTCCTGTGCAAACGTTTAAGTCCAACTCCATACCCTAAACACGTAATGACAACAGTAGCACACAAAAAATCCTATAAAACACATACAAAATAGAAGGAACTATGATCTTTCATGTGCGACTTTCACAAAATACACTGCAACCTAACTAAGCAGCTAAGTCCAACCATATAAAGCTAACCTCATAATGCAAACAGTGCTGCACACAAAACAGGATAGCAGAAAAAAAAAATAACAAAAAATGCAGTTAAAACAAATAAATAAACAAAGGAGAAAAAGTACTAATATACTAATTGTATTTACAGATTAATATGGCAGATACTGACAAGAAACAGGAAAAGAAAACACGTCAAACTAGAGAACGTCAAAAAACATGGGCAGGTCATCAGACGCCTGACCAGAAGGAAATTCGATGACAAAAATAACGGGAGAGTCTCGCAAGCAAAAGATTACCAGCTGACAAACTAACATCCAAGCCCAAGAAGGCAACTAAAAAACAAAAGCATTTAGAAAATGTTCCTGAACAATCAGATAAGAATTCTATTGATGATTTAGACAGTCACATTGATATATCTTCTCACAATTGTCCTTTACTTAAATCTTTACCAATAGTGGTTCATAATTGTGGTAATATGAATATTGTGGGGCTTATCATTTCAAACAGGAAAGACCCAGAGATGGCGAGTTTGTTCGTTGCTGTCAAAAAGGCAAGATAAGACTTCCACAAAGACAACAATTCCCAACATATTTACAAAGCATTATGACTGAGCCTACTTTCCCCAACTACCAAAATTTCAAAACAAACATAAGATTCTATAATAGTGCCATATCCTTCGCATCTATGGGTGCAACATTAGCTGCTAATGTGCCAGGACTTGGCCCTTACTGCTTTAAAGTACAAGGACAAATTTACCATCGCACTTCTCATTTACATCTAGAGGAAGGGGAGCAAAGAAAATATACAATGGAAGCTGTTGAACAACGTATACATTTTCCAGAAAATAAAAAAATGCTTACCCATTGTTTTTATAGAGCTTGATAAAATATGGCCCAAAACCCATACTCTCAAGCCTATAAAAAATTGGCAGAAGTAGAAAAGGAACAACAAATTCATGCAGAAATACATCAATTGCCAATCCCAAAATTCAATATGGTGCTTAAAAGAGATCGCCATACTGATAAATGCTGTTATAACTTGCCAACATCAAATGAGGTTGCAATGGTCTTTCAAAATGACGAAGGAGAACCACCATTTCAGAGAGATATTAGAATATATCCCAGAAATATTGAGCAACCTTTCATTAATATTAGTATCTTAAGTACGAATTTGGATCCAATGACATATCCCATATTTTTTCCACAAGGGGAAGCAGGTTGGCAACCCAAATTAACACTTGACAATTACCCAAATTCAAAAGTACGTGTCAGAAATAATATTTCCATGCTTGAATTTAAAGTCGCTCAAACTGCCATTAGAGATGGATTCAATCACATTTTATGTTGAGGCAAATAATTTAAACTTCATAAAATATCAGCAAGATAAACTACGTGTAGAACAGTATTGTGGATTGATAGATTATGTCACTGAGGTGGCTACAATCAGAGAGCTGCCAGCTGGCAAAGCCATCATTTTACCTTCTTCTTTCCAAGAATCTCCTCGCAATATGCGATAAAGATACAATGATGCTATAGCTATTGTAACAAAATTGGGAAAAGCAGATTTATTTATTACATTTACATGTAATCCACAATGGCCAGAGATTGTACAGAATTTGCTAATTGGACAAACTGCTTCCGATAGACCAAATTTAGTGGCAAGAGTCTGTAAAATCAAATTAACTTAATTAATACGTGACAAAACAATAATTTAGTTATTTGGCAAATGTCTGGCTTATGTTTATACCATAGAATTTCAAAAAAGAGGCCTTTCACATGCACATATTCTTATAATCCTTCAAGAGAAAGATAAATTGGATACTGGTGACAAAGTGGATTCAGTGATTATTGCTGAACTACCAGATCCAGAAATACATGCTAGACTATATGAGATTGTAACTCATCGTATGATTCATGGACCGTGTGGAGATATCAATCTACAGTCACCATGTATGGAAAATAAGAAATGTTCTAAAGACTTTCCAAAAGATTATAGAGACAAAACGTATGCAAATTGTAATGGCTATCCATTGTATTGAAGAAGAGAAGGACAAAATGCCATTATTTGTGGAAAAAAGGTAGATAACAGATATGTGGTACCATACAATCCACATTTACTCATGAAGTATAATGCACACATTAATGTGGAAGCCTGCCCTTCTATAAAATCCATTAAATATATCTACAAATATTTTTACAAAGGCTATGATGCAGCTACTGTAGTGGTCAAAAGTGCCGAAAATCCTGAAGTGAGTTATTACATGAAGAACTTGTATCACATGTAGATGCTCTCTATGTAAGTGCGCCAGAAGGAATGTGGCGTCTTCTGAAATTTGAAATGGATGATCACAAACATGCAGTATATTGATTAGCTGTACATTTGCCACAAAGACACTTAGTTTATCTCAATGTTGGAAATAAAACAAATGTTTTGGCACAAAGTGAGCATCAACAAACTACACTAACTGCGTGGTTTTATTTAAATTGTAATGACTTTGAGGCAAGGGAATTGTTATATATTGACATTACCTACAATTATGTTTTCGTTAATGGATTATGGCGAAAACGAAAAAGCCATGGAAAGAAAATAATACCAAGAATTTACACTGTATGTCCAGGAGACCTTGAACGTTTCTGCTTACGTTTACTCCTTCTAAATGTTCCTGGTGCACAAAGATTTGAAAACTTGAGAGCTGCTAATGACATTGTTTAGGAAACATTTCATTTAGCTGCGCAACACAGAAACTTCCTGGCTAATGATACAGAATGGTAAAGATGTCTAGAAGAAGCAGCACTATGTCAAATGCCACAGCAGATGAGGGAACAATTTGCATTCATTTGCATCTTCTCAAATGCTCCAAATGCAATCATACAATGAGCCTATTGCACAATTAGGAGCATTAATTGAAATTCAAGAGGTTTTTCTTTCTCATGGATTAAGTTGTGCAAGTTTTAATCTGCCAGATCCAGGACTCATAGACGACATAAACTTTGAAGACTATGACACTCAGCTTCAAAAACAAAGAACAGAAGAAAGACTTGCAATTTTAAATATATTACAATTGCAAGCATTTAATGCCATAAAAAATGCCCTAGATGAAGACATGCTCAAAGAGAGTTATTTCTATCTAGATGGACCTGGTGGGTCAGGAAAAACTTACCTGTATAATTTATTGCTGAGTTTTGTTCAAGCACAAGGTCAAATAGCATTACCATTTGCAACCACTGGAATTGCCGCACTTTTGTTAGAAGGTGTAAAAACTGTGCATAGTGGATTTAAACTGCCAGTTCCCATTCTGGAAACATCAGTGTTGGATATTCAAATGACATCTTTACAAACAAAAAAAATTAAGAAAAGTAAATTAATTATAATCGATGAAGCTATAATGATGTCATGACATGCCCTACAATGTATTGACCGTTTGTTGCATGAAGTCATGGGTAATGATTTGCCATTTGGTGCACAAGTAATGTTGTTAGATGAAGATTTTAGACAAACATTACCATCGTTGTACATGGAAATCGAACCAACATTATCAAAACATGTATAAAATCAAGTACACTATGGAAACTCTTTACGCACCTCAAATTAGAACTAAATTTGAGATCAGAAGGAGAAAATGCATTCAATGATTGGCTCATTAAAATTGGAGAAAGAAAAACAGAGCAAATACATTTACCAGATGGCACTATTGAAATTCCATCTCATATGATTTGCAAACAAGATCTCATATCTGCTATATTCCAAAATACAATAAATAACCAGGACTATGCAGAGCTTGTTAGTAATACTAACATGCAAAAATAAGGATGCATTACTCCTCAATAATGAAATAGAAAAAAAAAAATGCACCACAAAAAAATTATCACAGTGCTGATTCTGTACTTGGTGATGACAAAGAAAGGCAGACAAACTTTTCTACTGAATTCATTAACTCATTAACTCCCTCTGGAATGCCACCGCATATTTTGCAGCTAAAGAAAGGTGCAATTGTCATGTTACTGCGAAATATGAACCCAAAAAAAGGCCTATGTAATCGGACCAGGTTAATTGTTAAAGAATTAAAAGACAATTTCATACATGCTGAAATTCTAACTGGTACCCATAAAGGATAGAGAGTTTTCATACCAAGAATAGATTTGGCACCAAGTGAAAGTAGCCTCCCCTTTGTACTTCAAAGTAGACAATTTCCCATCATAATGGCATTTGCCATGACCATTAATAAATCACAAGGACAAACTTTCAAATCTGTTGGTATCTTTTTAGAAGAACCAGTATTTGCACATGGCCAACTGTATGTTGCATTTTCAAGATGCAAGAATCCAGAGGCTATTAAAGTTTACATTGAAAGCAACCAACATCAGGGTGATTTATTAGATGATGGCCGCATTTTTACAAAAAACATTATCTAGTATGAGAAATGTAAAAAAAAGAAAAATGCTTTCACCTCAAGGACAAATTTACAAGAAAACAATGCAAATATAGATCACAGTGGTTTTATTCCGATGACAGAAGTTTAGGTCAGTCAGACTCTTTTTAGAGGACCACTATTTCACTAAGAAACTCTATACAATGGCAAAAACCATAGAGAACAGTGGTTATATTACAACAATAACAACAACTCAACAAAAAAAACAACATAAAGAAAGACAAAGTAACATATTCAAATTTCTTGGAAGTAGCCTTTTAGCGTGATTAGCCCCACAAAACACTTTTCTTGCATTTTGTAAGAATTCAAGTTTAAATGTTAATACATTAAGTTAATGTTTGTAATGTTAATATTTATTTAAAAAATTTCCTCGGTGGCTTCATTGCATATATTTAAGGTTTCATGTTAACAGGAGGAGCTTTTGTTGTACAATTTAAATGTATAATTAAATGGAGAATATTAATCCAGGGAGTAATCCGATCGCCAGTTATTGGGGTCGGGAAGTAATTATTATTTTTCCCTCTTTGATACAATTGGCTCAGTTTCAATTAGGGTTTTTACTGTTTGCCTTCCTCTGGATTCAATACCTATATAGTTTACCAGTTGTTCATCTACAAGTTGCATGTTACAAACTATTATGTAAAGGTTACAATACTCATTCATACAACATTGACCTATTCTTACATTAAAATGTTAATATTTAAAAAAAAAAAAAAAAGTTTACCACTTGGTCACCTACAAGTTCCATGTAAAAAAAAATATAGATAATAAAAAGGTTAACAGTATGAAACACTCATATTAAGTACAAAACAGAATTCAAACTATACACATTTAATTGCCGTCATTTTTTTACTGGCAAGTCGCTAGTGTGATAATAAATGGCTTCATATGATCACTATCCTTCAATAAAATACTTTTTCTTTCCCATGATCACTCATATTTTCAAAATAAATGCCAAAATGTCACAATTTCTGCCAGGGTATTCAAACTTTTGAGTATATATATATATATATATATATATATATATATATATATATATATATATATATATATTGATATTCAAAGATTTTTAATACATAAACGGAGTAAATATGATTATCCATAGGTAGACCAAGTTTTTAAATAGCCTCAAGAGAACACTGCAATCCACATATACATATACATGTTTGTAATATTGTTCAAGAAAATAATTAATGTTTGTTACAAATTAAAACAAAACACTTGACAAGACCGATAACCGAAACTACAGAGTAATGAAGCACTATTTATTGGTTTAACATTGTAACTTTATTTTATTCATAATCAATATCTTTCCTAAAAAGGGATTACAGTAAATTTCAGACTTCATTTTTCCACAGAAGGTACTATTGCATCGTGAAATGTATTTCAAGACTTCCTCTCATTTTTGGTGAAAAAATTGTTCTCTAGAATGACATGTTCTTTAAGAATATTTATTTTGATACTGTTGTTCACTCCCTTCATGTAACCCAATTTGAAGAGCTTTGTCAGTGTTATAAAAGTACTTCTATTATTTTGGTAGAAGATTCCTTTAACCTCCTATTTAGTCCTAACTTGGCTGTGGGATCTCAAATCTTATGTTGTCGGAGGTTGTTCATACTACAAAGAACAGAGGGGTTGTACAAAGTAAAACTCTTATCTCACTGAGAGGTTTGGCAGACTTAATGAAAGAGGCTCCCCCATGCTGAATGGTTCAGATCGCAGGTTTCCAAGGTGTAAGTGTTCTAGAAGGACTTCAGCATGTCTTTGGACTGTTTCATTGGCCCTCCATCGGAGCGCTTTCCCTGAGTAGCTGGCTCTTGACATACCTAGTTTGGATGCACAGGTCTTCTTTTAAGAAGCCATCTGTACCTCCCAGTCCAACCAAATGCCCTACTTCTGAGAGGGCAGTTGCACATTTTTTTTATAAAGACCCAGCTTGACCATACCCCTCTTTCTTTCTTAAATTTCCTTCTCTAGGTTTTTCCAAGATTCCACCAAACTGAAAGATTCCCAGTGTGCCCGTTTTGTTATATATATGCATATTAAAGCAGTGTGCACATATTGAGCACATATATTTCCATAATAATTAGACACATTGCTCTAGCTGCTGCCAAATATGTGTCCATCTTCTGCCTTTGAAATGTTGGGATATTTATAGTAACATTTTCTGCAATTCACTGAAGTTATTGACTATGATTGATGTAGCTGAGAATAGATTTAAAGGCATATTAAAGTGAGCTGGGTTATGAATGCATCCTGTAGAGGGGAATTAGCTTTGTATGATTGAATGTATTTGCATGCACTATGTTTTTTTTAGCTTTCATTTAAAAAAAACTGTTGCAGGTGATGGTTACACCCCCAGGATTGGGATAGGCTTCTCAGGGTATGATTTTCTAAAAGTTTCCCCTGTCCATGTGAGCATGTCATCTTTGCAGCCAATCAGCAATGCTGTATGCAATCAGCATAGACAACTACTAAACTGGGTCCTTAAAGGACCATAAATCGACATTCAAGTAAAGATGCTTGCGCTGTTACACGATTGTTCTTTAGACATACACCCTCTCCTTGATACATTCTGACAAATTATAATTGTATTGAAACCAAACATTTCAGCTCCTTCATCCTATTCTAATTTGTCTTTTAGGCGAATGAGCATTTATGCTTGTGCATGTGTCTGCGTGAGAGATCTCAGGGGCTGTGGGAGGTAATGGGGCAATTCACTGGGACAGGGAGAAATCACTGGGGCAATTCACTGGGGCTGAGGGATGTAATGGGGCTATTCACTGGGGCTGGGAGAGATCACAGGGGCAATTCACTGGAGGTGATGGGGTAAATCACTGGGGCTGGGGGGGTTTACAGGGGCAAATCACTGCGGCTGTGGGTAGTTTCACCTGGGATGTAGGTAAAACAATCAGTGAATGGACACAGACCTTGTTCTGGGTATTACAGAAATCTAAAGGCAGCTCAATTCACAGATGAAAAAGCCACAATGTATTATGTATGCTAATTTTTGCTGGGATTTTCAGGGGGTGTCAACATTGATAGAAAACAGTTTGCAAATGCAAGAAATTCAGCAAACCGTAGGGTAACTGTTTAAATGTTTATTTTGGTATATTTTCATGCAAACTATTTTTTTCATACACTACTAATTCTCCTCTATCAGATGCATTCATAATCCAGCTCACTTGCATATAGCTTTACGCTATGAAACACGTGTACCTACAAGATACTATGTTCTTGATTTGCTTAAAGGAACATGGAAGGTTTTGGGATTTCAGTAGGAATATAATATACCTATGTATTTTAGTGTATTTTATTAAGAAGTGCTTGAAAGCATTGTTGTTTTTTTGGTCTAAAATTTTAAAAATAGTTCCTAACTGGTTTCACCGCTCTGAAGAGAGTGTACACGGTGTGCAGTCTAATAGTAATCAATCAGTGGCAACATTCTGCAACATGTTGCTTGAGGGAAGTCACTGTCTAATTTGAAACATTGCACTTCGTAGTCTGTGTATTCACGAGCTGCAATAGCTACAGAGGGCAGTTACAAATTGTATGATTTTAGGCCTAAAAATATAGTTTATAAGTGCTTCTTAATAAATGAAAGTACTGTACATGAAAGTAAATAGATAAAGAGGTATATTTTAGTGCTAGTGAAATCGAAAATCCTTCCATGTCCAGTTTCAGCTGTATTCATTTATAAGTGCATTTTCATTTCTACAGGTGGGACCTTTGCTGTGTCATTTCAAGTAAAGAAAGACCTCTCTTAGAAGTGTAAAGAGCCCTACATATTCTTAGAAATAATGTGGAAGTCCCATATTTACTGTTCACTTTTTGGTAGTTTTATGTTACTCAACTGAGTTGGTTTTGAAGAGTTTAAAAATGGCTAATTTCTGGTAACAACCACCATTTTACCTTGTTGGGTTTTGCAACATTCCAGGTTTGTATACGGACTAGCCAAAAGTGTGAACCCTGCGTCATTCTAGAGCACCTAACAAAGTGAAAACATTTTTGGGCAAGTGTAATTTTTAATTTTTCTATGGCTTCAGAAGGCATTTCAGCTGAGCTTAGTTGGCACATGTAGCTCCCCTTGCGAGAGAGAAAGAAAATCACATGAGAAGATATGTGACATTCCTTGGGTTGAACTCCAACACTGTAAAGATAATTGGATGACGTGATGACAAGGGTCC
This sequence comes from Discoglossus pictus, assembly GCA_027410445.1. NCBI lineage: Eukaryota > Metazoa > Chordata > Amphibia > Anura > Alytidae > Discoglossus > Discoglossus pictus. The sequence continues at coordinate 124,419,731 of CM050163.1, forward strand.
CTTGTCCCAGATGTGCCGGAGTGCTCCTGATTGACAGCTGTAGAGGGTATTCTCAGTACTGGACAGCTCATCAGGATCCATAGGAACCGACTGGAGTAAGATCTTGCTGTGAAATAAAGAGCTTGCCACTGGCCAATCCCCGTAGTGACACGGCAGTGCTTTCTGATTGGCTGTTCCACCAATCAGCCCAAGGACGGCAACCCCGGGAATTTTCAATCAACCATCGGAAATATCACCAACCACAAATAGGGTAAAGCATTGTGTGTTTAGGCCGGTTCCTTCCATACTGCTTGGGCCGGTTCCCCTCAACCATCAGGCTCCATTGATCATAATTTTAGGCGGTGGTTACGGGTCCTGACAGACTGTGTCTCCACAATTGAAATAGAAGCAAAAACCATTCCCTCTCAATCAGTGCCGGATCTACTTTTTTGGAGCCCATAGGCAGTGAAGTGTAGGAGCCCCTGCGAGTGAGTATGTGCAGACCCATTTTCATCTTTTCTGTGCGTGTAAGTTCCTTTTCCTGTTGTAACTCTCATGTTCTAAGTGGTTACCCCCTAGTAGCCAGTCTATGAACTGCAGCATTTCATTTTTTTAAAGCCAGAACCACTTTGTTTTAAAAAGTGGCGCCCCTCCAGAGAACACCCTTAGGTGGCTGCCTAGTTTGCCTAATGAGTGATCCGGCCATGCTCTCAATGGTTTAGAAGGAAACCTCTTACATCATTCACTACAGCAGTAGCTCTCCAGAAATGTAAAAGCCCCTTTTATACACACAAATTCCACCAATGTATCATGGATCTTTCCAGGGTCCTGCTGGGGCAACTATTTTTTTTTTCTAATTAATTGTGGGGTGGTCCTTTAATAGAACAAATTGTTATAAAATGTAGCTGGAATGTTGTCTCCTCAGATAACAATCCCACAAAATAATTTTGAATATTTCCAAAGGAAACGAGGGAGTGTAGTAATAGGATCACACTGGCTGGCCAAGGATCTCTAATCTAGAAGATTATAATGCTGAATATTGGACAGGAGTACATTCAGCAAAATCAGATTTTGCATAATAAACTAGAAGAATTCACTCTGTAACAAAATAATAATAATTGGAGTCTTTGAATCAGTAAAATATATGACTATACATTCATTTGTGCAATGACTTTACTTAAGCTCTAGAATGGTATATTTCACCATTACCCAGTAAAGAGAGCACATTGTTTTGATTTTTTTTAAAGTTCAGGACAAAATCAAGTTTTTACAAATATATCTGAAAATAATATTGGATATACGAAGGCGACAACATTTTGTTTCAAGATTATTCAGTAAATCTATCTCAATAAAATAAAATATAGGTGTTGTTATAGCAAATTAAATGAAATTAAAAAAAGAAAATTATTAAAAAGTTGTAGAAGCATCTCATGACCTCTGCAAAGCTTTTATAAATGTTAAACATCCAAAACCAAAACAAAAGATACGTTTTATATATCTAAAAATAAATATGATATTTTAATACTTGATAGAAAACAACATCAGCATATGCTAAAATATAATAAACCAACCCAAAAGGATATTGAAAATATTATTTTAAAATATTCTAAAGAAGTTTGTAGTCATGGGTAATTAATCTATGAGAACGAAAAATAATTTTGGAAGTCCGAAACAGTTTTGAAAGTTAATCTTCCAGCTTTAAAAAAGAAGAGATGTAAATATTAAATAAGTCTATAACTGAGAAAGAAATTATAAAATCAGAAAATTAAAAAAAAAAACACATGAATACTACAAATACTTCAGGAAAATAAGGTTCCCTCAAAAAATTAGAAGTTTTATTTATAAAAAAAGTGAGGGATTCAGAGAGTCAAAATGCATATTGTCAAATTTCATTACTCAAAATAGAGTATAAACTAATTAAAAACAAATTGACAGATTGCTTTTAATCTATATATATCTAAATTGATCCATCAATACCAAACATGTTTTTGCATGGTATAAGCACTTCTGTCAATATAAGGAAAATCATATCTATTATTTCATATTTTAATAAGAAGAATTTAGAGATGAGATCTAAGATGGATAATGATGAGACCATTGAGGGCAATTTACTAACAGGACGCATGGTCAGCTGCAGTCTGCCAGAGCACATTGCACATTAGCACTAATTAGGTCTATATGTGATTTACTAAAACTTAGATATTATAAAGAGGTCTGTGATGAAGCAGTAATGCCCGATGTATTATTATGTATCCACCCATTACATGCTCAAACAGAGTAAGTGCCTTTATTTACTAATGGAAATATATCTACCTCAATTTCATTAACTAGGGGGACCAAACAAGGTTTACCCTTTTTACCATTATCTTTTAATTTAGCACTTGAACCACTACCACAGAAAATTAGGGATTCAACAGAAGGTATACAGGTGGGTGATGGCATCATGAAGGTTCCACTTTACACAGATAATATGTTACTTTATGTTTAAGATCCAAATTATTCTATGGCTAATTTTCCAACAGTTATAGAACAGTTTGTATCCTTTGCAGGTTTTAAAATACATATAAATAAATCTGAATATTTGTGGCCATATAAAACTAATGAATCTATTTCAGTTTGCCTCAAAATATTTATAATTATGATTCCTGCAACTATATCTAAATTATTCACATTAAATTATAATTTGCTTTTTCAAAACATGCATTAATTATTCAGGTGGCAAATACTTCCTACATCCCTATTGGGATGAATTGCTATTTTCAAAATTATATTTTCCAAAATGTGTTGTTATATCTAAATCTTATCAATAATAATTCCAAAAACAATAATTAAGCAATTTAATGTATTTCTTAGGATTTTTTTATGGAACGGGTGTATGTACGCCATGTATGGGTTTAGAAAAATTATATCCTTATAAAAAAAATAAAAGGGGTACTAGCCATCCAACTATAGATAGGTATAATTTAGTAAATTTAATAAGATAAGCTTTATGTAATAATAAAAATTGTGGTTCATACTATATGTATCTTTAAGAGAAGTAATGCCTAAAATGATAAAATGAAATCATGGCCTATCCTTTTTTTTTCCAATTATTTATTGTCCTAAAAAGCATACGAAGCTACATAACAAGATATATCACATATTATATTTGTCCTGCTACGAGTCGTCGTCACGCTGTTTGCGTGGTCCGTACGAATAGCGGGCTTAGCGATGAGCGCCGCAGGCGCTCATCGCCCGGCGAGCCTCGCGAAGCGAGGCGAGCCGTTAACCCGTAGAACTTTAGCCGGCTTAGCGATGAGCGCCACAGGCGCTCATCGCCCAGCGAGCCTCGCGAAGCGAGGCGAGCCTTTGAGCGTAAGGGCCGTTGCTCACGCTTGCGGGCTTGCATAGCGAGCCCGCGGCCCTCGCGTAGCGAGGGCCTGCGGGCAAGGGCCTCAGTTGCTGGGATGGATCCCAGCAACTGAGGCCGTTGCTCACACTTGCGGGCTTGCATAGCGAGCCCGCGGCCCTCAGTTGCTGGGAGATGTCATCTACACCCGGGGACCCGCGCCAGACCCACAACCCACCACACAGTAGTCCACCAGCCACCCGGACAGGCTTCCGACACCCATGGAGGAGGCTGGGAACCCCGCCCCCAGGGACAGGGCCGAGCCCGACATCCAGGGCCCCCAGGACATGGTGAGCCCGCGGCCCTCGCGTAGCGAGGCCTGCGGGCAAGGGCCTCAGTTGCTGGGATGAAGCGCCATCCCAGCAACTGAGGCCCTTGCCCTCAGCCCTCGCTGCCCTTGCCCTCAGCCCTTGGCCTCAGTTGCTGGGAGATGTCATCTACACCCGGGGACCCGCGCCAGGCCCACAACCCACCACACAGGAGTCAACCAGCCACCCGGACAGGCCTCCGACACCCACGGAGGAGGCTGGGAACCCCGCCCCCAGGGACAGGGCCGACCCCGACATCCAGGGCCCCCAGGACATGGTGAGCCCGCGGCCCTCGCGTAGCGATGGCTGCGGGCAAGGGCCTCAGTTGCTGGGATGAAGCGCCATCCCAGCAACTGAGGCCCTTGCCCTCAGCCCTCGCTGCCCTTGCCCGCAGCCCTTGGCCTCAGTTGCTGGGAGATGTCATCTACACCCGGGGACCCGCGCCAGGCCCACAACCCACCACACAGGAGTCCACCAGCCACCCGGACAGGCCTCCGACACCCACGGAGAAGGGTGGTACCCCGCCCCCAGGGACAGGGCCGAGACCGACATCCAGGGCCCCCAGGACACGGTGAGGGTCATGAGGAACACAGCAGAGGGAGAGGGGGGAAAGGGTGGAAAGAGAGGGAGGGAGAGGGGGGGAAGAGACACAGGGGGTTAGAGAGGGGGGAAGACACACAGGGGGTTACAGAGGGGGGAAAGAGACACAGGAGAGGGAGTAGATGGGGAAGAGACATAGGAGAGAGGGGAAAGACAGGGGAGGGAGAGGGGGTGGAAGAGACACAGGGGAGAAAGAGGGGGAGGAAAGAGAAACAGGGGAGGGAGGGGAAAATACATAGCGGAGGGAGAGGGAAAAAAGAGACACAGGGGAGGGAGGAAAGAGACACAGGGGAGGAAGAGGGTGGGGAAAGAGACACCTGGGAGGGAAAGTAGGGGGAAATGACACACAAGGGAGGGAGAGGAGGGGGAAATGAGACACAAGGGAGGGAGGCGATGGCAGAAATGAGACACAAAGGAGGGAGAGGAGGGGGGGAAGGAAACACAAGGGAGGGAGGGGAGGGGGAAAAGGAGACATAAGGGAGAGGAGAGGGAAAAGGAGATACAAGGGAGGGAAAGGAGGGGGAAAGGAGACACAGCAGCACCCCACCACTAATGCTCCAGCAACATCAAAACAGATTGTCAGCTCTTTAACACAATGCTTCAAAATAGGTAAAGTATATTCATTTATTAATGTATTATATATTTCATTATTATACACCAAACAGCATTAGCTACCTTACAATTTCATTGCCGTCATTTTTTGACGGGCAAGTCGCTAGTTCTAATACAAATTAGAAGATTCTATAGAACAGCTATTTAAATCTAAAGATTTACAAGGTAAATTCAATATTCCATCATTAAAACCTTTCATACATGTAAATGCTATCATTTGGAATTAAACTGTGATGCAAGAATAATAACATATTTATAAAAAAAGAACATCACAAAATGAATCTATTATATGCACTGTTTCCTAAAGAAGGGACTAATGTCTTGGGTGCAGAATGAGGTTGAGGTAATTTATCAGGTTATGCAAGGATAAGTAAAATCATACTTTCAGAAAATTTAATAGAGATGCAATTAAATATAATTCATAAGGCTTTTTTTTTTACGTCACTTATATTTTCTAAAATTAATTCAGCTTCTCATTATTATTGCTTTAAATGCAGAATGGAAAATCTGTCTGAGAGGTCTAATATTGAATTGTTTAATTAACATCATATTGTAGAAGAAACCTCATAGGAAGCTTGCACAGTAGAATACTATTGTATATGTGTATATATTTTATTAAATATACATTTTTTATATTTAGTATAATGTTCAAATTAATGTAGGATATTTGTTTTGTATTTATATTTGTGTATCTGTTGTTTTGTAATTGCAATAATTGAAATAAAATTATAAAAAGAGTTGCTGATCTTTCCTTTTGACAAGACAGCTAAGCACACAGATGGGTGGACTTGTTAGACCACAACTGAGGTGTCCATAACTTCTTACAATCACATATAACAGTTGTCAAACTGCGATACGTCATCACGCTTTGCGAGGTGCGTACGACATGCGTTCATCACTTGCTAGCCTCGCGAAGCTAGGCAAGCCGTTAACGCATAGGACTTAGCCGATGAGCGCCAAAGGCGCTATTCGCTTCGAGCCTTTAAACTGTAGAACTGTAGTGAGCCGTTAAACCGTAGCACTTAGCCGCTGCGGACCTCGCAAAGTGAGGCAAGCCATTAAAATACGAGACACAGGACTTAGAAAAAAAAATATGAGACGTGAAGCAAAAATTTACGAGATTAGCGGCTGAACCACACGTCTCTGAGTGAGGTGGAACTCAAATTTAACTCGAAAATCGCCACCCAAAAATCGCCTAATCGAGGAAAAAAATTGCAGCCGAAAAAAATGAAAATAAGGCTACACGACTCCGGACCGCGCAAAACTTTACACATCACACTATGACCTACAAGATACACTATTACAAAAGCTGGAAAATGCTCACGAGACGCGTACCACATTAATAACATTACGACTATACAATCCCGCTTTACACAATAAACAAATGGCTTTACCTCGCGCACGCAGCCTATTTAGAATGCACAGTTCAAACATTCATTACACTTTATAAGTAGGGCACCAACACCCACAATGTATATTCTATGCAGACGCAAAATACAAACAGATTGTTATCTCTTCAGCCTATTGCTCGCTGCATATATCAATCATAAATAATTAAAGTATATTAGTTTAAATAATAAATCATTAATTAATTTATTGAATAAATAATTAATTATTACTTAACTACATATATATAGAAATATATATATCTCTCTCAGAGGACCAAAAGTACACAACAGGAGAGGCTTGCAATGAGCGCCGAAGGCGCTCAGGGCAAGCCTCACAATCAGACCAAAGGTCCTCAGGCTCGCAATTCAATTATGTCTCAAACAGCATTCCCATGGCTTCAAATTTTATTGCCCCGTCATTTTTGACTGGCAAGTTGCATATACGCTTTCAATTATGTCTCAAACAGCATTCCCATGGCTTCAAATTTTATTGCCCCGTCATTTTTGACTGGCAAGTTGCATATAATAAACCAAAAAATAAAAGTTGCTTTTATTGTTTTAACTTAACTGAACTTCAGTGACTGTTTCAAATGATCACTGTAGGTTGATAAAAGCTTCCCATGTTTTGTTATGTAGCAAACTAACAACACTCCCTACTATGGCCCTCATTCAATTGCAATTTGGCCAATTGAATAGAGGTCTAAATAAGCACATAACATATTTTTTAAGAAGTTTTTAGTTAGTAAACATCTATTCAAGGTAACACAATAACATCTATAACAAGGTATTCACTAACTAAAAACTTCTTAAAAAAAATATTCTATGTGCTTATTTAGAGCCCTATTCAATCGGCCAAATCGCAATTGAATGAGGCCCTATGTAAGAATTGAGCATGGAAGCATATTAAAAAAATATTAAATATAGCTGACTGCTTATGTGATAGATGATTCCAAATTGGTCTCTCTAGTCTGCCTGTAGTATGAGGATGAGGTATATTGTACTGTTGTTTTCTTTTTATTCTGTTTAGATCTAGTGTGAAGTGTCTACATAGAATGTCAGTCTTTCAATGAAACTAAATAGAGATTTTATTGGAATCCATAGATCTTCCCATTCCTCCTAGGTTTCTAATACTCTATTACTCCATAGTAATGAACACTATCATTAAAGCAACATTGAATACAGGCTTTATTTATTTAAACTTACTAAAAAAACATTTTCTTTTTTTATCAAGTCAAGTTTTTCAAAATATCACACTATAAATATGACCCTTCCGTTTTTAAATAACTAGTCTTACTGAGACTAATTAATATGTCTCAGTCTAATTGAGGACACTTCTTTCTCTACATAAATTTGCCATCTAAGGTTTGGAGCATTTTTTAACCACTGCCCATGGCCAGATTTATAATTAGGCGAATAAGGCATCTGCCTATGAGCATATCATTTGCATAACATTATGTTTAAATTTCACGTTGTTACATTTTCATACAAAGACCCTGCCCTTTTAGTCAGGTGCCATAAGCAAATTCTTTTGAGGTGGGTTGCCACTCGATAGATAGATAGATAGATAGATAGATAGATAGATAGATCATGTAAATAGATAGATAGATAGATAGATAGATAGATAGATAGATAGATAGATAGATAAATCATAGATTGATAGATAGATAGATCATGTAAATATAGATAGATAGATAGATAGATCATAGATAGATAGATAGATAGATAGATAGATCATGTAAATATAGATAGATAGATAGATCATAGATAGATAGATTATATAAATATAGATAGATAGATAGATAGATAGATCATAGATAGATAGATAGATAGATCATGTAACTATAGATAGATAGATAGATAGATAGATCATGTAAATATAGATATATAGATAGATAGATAGATAGATAGATAATGTAAATATAGATATATAGATAGATAGATCATAGATAGATAGATCATGTAAAGATAGATAGATAGATAGACCGATAGATAGATCATGTAAAGAAAGATAGATAGATAGATAGATCATAGATAAAATAGATAGATACATCATAGATAGATAGATAGATAGATAGATCATCTAAATATAGATAGATACATCATAGATAGATACATGATAGATAGATAGATAGATAGATAGATAGATAGATAGATAGATAGATAGATAGATCATCTAAATATAGATAGATACATCATAGATAGATGCATGATAGATAGATAGATAGATAGATAGATAGATCATCTAAATATAGATAGATACATCATAGATAGATACATGATAGATAGATAGATAGATAGATATATCATCTAAATATAGATAGATACATCATAGATAGATACATGATAGATAGATAGATAGATAGATAGATAGATAGATAGATCATCTAAATATAGATAGATACATCATAGATAGATACATGATAGATAGATAGATAGATAGATAGATAGATAGATAGATAGATCATCTAAATATAGATAGATACATCATAGATAGATAGATAGATAGATAGATAGATAGATAGATACATCATAGATAGATACATGATAGATAGATAGATAGATAGATAGGTCATCTAAATATAGATAGATACATCATAGATAGATACATGATAGATAGATAGATAGATCATCTAAATATAGATAGATACATCATAGATAGATACATGATAGATAGATAGATAGATAGATAGATCATCTAAATATAGATAGATACATCATAGATAGATACATGATAGATAGATAGATTGATAGATAGATAGATAGATAGATAGATCATCTAAATATAGATAGATACATCATAGATAGATACATGATAGATAGATAGATAGATAGATAGATAGATAGATAGATAGATACATGATAGATAGATAGATAGATAGATAGATAGATCATCTAAATATAGATAGATACATGATAGATAGATACATGATAGATAGATAGATAGATAGATAGATAGATAGATAGATAGATAGATAGATAGATAGATCATCTAAATATAGATAGATACATCATAGATAGATAGATAGATAGATAGATAGATAGATTGATCATGTAAATATAGATACATCAAAGATAGATACATGATAGATAGATAGATGATAGATAGATAGATAGATAGATCATCTAAATATAGATAGATACATCATAGATAGATAGATAGATAGATAGATAGATAGATAGATAGATAGATAGACCATAGATAGATCAGAATTAGTGCATCACAATCGCTTAGTTAGACATACAGCTGCTGGTGGAGCAACATGGTGGCAGGGGAACAGAAATGCGCTAGTGCATCCAGGGACGGTTAAGGCGTTTGTACCTAGGGGCACTATCTAAATCCAGCCTGTGGCTTTTCATGTATAAATGTGAAGAAAACTATTAAAAAAGCATAGCAACTTCATAACATCACATAAGAAATGTTGTAAAAAACATCTGTTGCTGTATAAAGTAAGAACTGAAATTTTGATTATTTATGTTGTAATTATATGTCTATGTCTCTATGCCCTGCGATCTTAAACCCATTTAGTTATCATCTATTGAGTCTTATCACCGAGAAAGCCTATGTTAATATGTTTTGCAGGTTTCCTTTTGTACACTGGTGAAGATTACAAGATGTAATCTCTATGGGTATAATAGGAAAACATGCAAGATAAAGAATCCATATTAGTTTCAGCAATGCACCAAGTTCCTGCCAGAATTACTGCTATAAATAGGGATGTAATAGTCTTTGTGTTTAATACCCAATAGTATTAACATTGGTTTGAATGACTCAGAAACACCTGCAAGAAAATTACAGGCCTAATTTATGCAAATTTACATTGTATTGTCGATATTCCTTTAAAAGATGTATGCCCAGTGCATGACTAAAATAATCCACTACTTAAAGCAAGCACCCTGCTCTAATCTACGACAACGGCATTGACACAAATGTTCTACTTACAAAATCTTGGTATTAAGGGGACTGTAATGTCTAAACTAAACCTACTTCTGGATCGCTACCTTGTCACGATGAAGGGGCATGTGTGCCTCAATGAAGCTGTGAGCTATACCATGTAGGGTTACTCAAGATGGGCAGGTCATAGCAGAACGCTCAGATAAATCGTAGTCCACTAGAGAAGGAACTGGCAACCCACTCCAGTATATTTCCCTTTAAAACCATATGGATAAGCTCAACCAGAAAAACAGATGTGCCTGGTGTGCTGCGTCCATATGGTCACCAAGAGTCGGACATGACTGAAGGACAGAACAACACCAACCAAATACCTAAACAGAAATTATTATTGAATAATAAATATAGCAAAAAAAAAAAAATGTAAATGTAGTTGCATGTTAATGATCTAAGAAGTATTCATGCTGAAGGAGGCATGTGGTGATAGTTTTATATTTCTTTCAATCTGATATTTATAATTAGATTTTTCAAATGAAAGTCAATTAAAAAGTTAGGAATCAAATCAGTGTCAATTTGCTTAAATAATTTTGTGTGTTCTTAACATAATATTTGCTTTATTTTAAACTGAGAAAATGCCAAATTGACATTTCCAACTTTTACATAGATATTTGAATTTCCATATGTATGTTGTTCTGTTTTTTAATAATTCAATTTCTTATTATATGGACCAGTATCATTTCAACTCAAGGCATATTTTTTTGTGAAAGAAAATTGTGAAATAAGATCCATGTTTAGCAGTATTAAATAATGACACTATTCCTACATTTAGTGATGTAATAAAAAAATATTTTTCAGACTTGTGCCATGAATTTACATACATTAGACATTTTAATGTTATATACTCATCAATAGCAAATTGAAATGAAGTATCCCAGTTTTCAGGGGTTAATCAGCTTGTCGCATCTTAGAAAAGGACAAGCAGTGTATTATAGGAGACGCTAAACACTTGTGACAAGTTTTCAGTGCTAGGATTTGGTAGGGGGAAGGGAAGGATTACATGGCAAAAATAAGATTACAGGCCTAGTATATATCCCACTTTGCTGATGTAAGTAATTATATTATCCTTAAACACTTCAGTGTGGGCTACATGTAACAATATTACCCTTTATTAAAGGCCTTGAAAATATAACATTTTAAAATCAGTGTTTTAAAAATATGATTGTTTTGTGTAAACTTTTTGTAAAGTTTTGTTAGCATGTTAACGTCACATAATATATAATATATAGGCGGGAGTAACAATGTAATATTGAGTTTAGAAATACTTTGCTGAGTTGCAGATGAAACATTTGTGTTCTGTGGAGGTTTCCTTACATTGACACTTAATGTAGCACAACTTGGAGCACAGCACTGTAAACATCTTTTAAAACCATGTTGAAATACTTTTAGAATTTTTTTAATACGTTCATTTTTCACAGAGGTTTTGGTAAATTAAATGTCTGTTTACATGTGTCACTGACAAGCCCCCAGACAGACCCACAGCAACATCTCCGTGCAGTGAGCATAATAAAAAAATAAAAAAAAGTTAACCCTTCACAAATTCATCTGTGCAGAGAATGGATTGATGGAAACACCTAAATACGATATTTGGGGTTTAATATCTCCTGCTGAATACCAGAGTTCAGGGGAAAAACTATAATTCTTTGTGTTCAAGGAGGCTTCACTGCTTGTTGTCGACAAATGTTATTAATCAGGGAACAGTCAGTAGACAAGCTACAGTGTGCTTGTAAGCAGACCTAAAACTTTGACATTTTAGCTCTTATTAGTGTAATTAAAAAAACAGTAGATCATTTTAACACAGAACCTTGTGCTCTTTCACACCATGAAGAGCACTCATACTGGGGTAAATGGCCCTTTAAATTAATTGACTGAATGGTAGGACTAAAGTTGACACAAGAAAGGCCCCAGCTAAAAACACATATAATATATAAATAGAATGCAACTGTTTTTTATCAAAAATGACCGAAAGTATTAAATAACTGAGCTTGAAAGTTAGATATTTTAAGTATAGATTACCCGAACAGATCTTCCTTCTCTGTACACTCTTCTATTTAAGCAAGAATATTGATAAGACTATAGCACCTAAAGGTCTCTGTGACCATTATACTTTATCCAGTTTTGCATGTTCTTATAGCATATCACCCCACTGTAGGTGATAATTAAAGTGCCTCTGTAGTCAAAAAAATGATATCATGAATTTAAATGATTATATTTTAAACATTACAAAAAAGGTATTTTTGTATGAAAAATAAGTGCTCTATAGTATAGATAAATTGCAGTAGAGACAAAATTATATTGGACTAGCGTATTGCCCGTCAAAAAAGTTGTTTAGTTATTAATATACATATGGAATTGTAAGGTAGCTAATGTTGTTTTATGTGTACTAATGAAATATAGAATTCAAATTAATAAATGAATATACGTATTTTTATGCATTGTGTTGAAGAGCTGGCAATCTGTTTTGATGTTGCTGGAGCATTAGTGGTGTGGAGCTGCTGTGTAAGCTTGCTGAACGTGTGCAGTGTAATAGTGTGCGTGCGCGAGCCGAAACCGTTAACGTAGTCGTGTACTTCCGCATTATCCTAAAATGGCAGATAATGTGTGGTATGCGTTTTAGCGGATTATCGGTACGTGTTTTCCGTGGTTATAGTGCTGTAGCCTCGTTTTCGTTTTGTTCGTCTGGTATTTTTTCTGCGGCGCTCATTGCCAAAGTACTACGGTTTAACGGCTCGCCTCGCCTGCGGAGCTCATCGCTAATCCCGCTAAAGTACTACGGTTTAACAGTAAATATGGTCAAACGGTCAAATGACGGTCAATAAAAATTAAATGTTGTGAAATTTGTTTGCCACACAACATGACGCTACATTTGTCCCTTTTTTTTTTCTTAAAATAAATTTAAAAAAAATGTTTTTAATTTTTTTTTTTGTAACTTGCAATTTATATTTCATCAAATGCGTTGGTTTAGGCGGTAAATCCGATGTTGCGCAAGACAAAGGCGTTAAATCTGTGTTAATGTGTAAATCTGTAATTGGGTTTCGTAAAATGTACTCGCTACTGTCTTTTTACTCATTGCGCGGTTAATCTGCATCCTTTATCTCGTTGTTTTTCAAACACATACGTCTGTGGCTGTGTTTTACGCAGTTCGTAGTAGTATAGCCTCGTTTTCATTTTTTTTGGCGGCCATTTTTTTCTTGCTTAGCCGATTTTCGATCTTTGTAACTCGGCTAAATCGCTGTAAATTGGAGTTCCGACTCACTCCCAGAGGTCCTGCCTGGTTCCCCATGCTGTAAGTGACCTTTATTTTATTTTTTATTTTTGTATTTAGTGTTTTTTTTAGTATTTTGGTTCCGCTGCTTATCTCGTAATTTTTTTCATCTCATATTTTTTTTCTAAGTGCTACGGTTTAACGGCTCGCCTGCGGCGCTCATTGCCAAAGTGCTACGGTTTAACATAACGGCTCGCCTGCAATGAGCGCCTGCGGCACTCATTGCCAAAGTGCTACAATTTAACGGCTCGCTGGGCGATGAGCGCCTGCGGCGCTCATCGCTAAGTCGTACGCACTACGCAACAGATCGCTTTAACGGCTCGCCTCGCTAAGTCGTACGCACTACGCAATGCAGCGTGACGACGAATCGTAGTTAGACAATTATAATATGTGATTCTCCTGCTTTGTATTGATATATTAAGGGACAATGAGCCTTATGAATATCTGGACTTCAACACATTGTGATTCACGTGAGTGTAGATCAGATAAGAAATCACAATTAACAGGCTCCCCATGAGTCTTACACTTCCTCTCAGTTCACTTGTAAGGTGGATCAAACACTTTGGGGGGTGTAGGGTCAGCCCAAAAACATCCTTAAAAACTCCCAGATCACAGGGGGTAGGTGGCATATAAGGCAGTATTTGAGGTCTAAAAAAGCCATTATTAAATGACATGATGAGCTGTGATGCTGCATTGCGGGTCCTTCTGGTCATTTGCAAGCTTTGCTACCACCCACAATGCTTTAGTTAATTCTTCACATTGTTTTTTTTTATCTTTTTCTGTGATGCTTTATTGTTTTTTTCATATTTTCTTATATGAATGTAATTTATTTTAAATGCAAAACAACATTTTAGTTATCTATAGACGTTTCCTTTTAAATGCATGATGGAAAGTTTTGGACTACAGTAGATTTTTTTTTTTAGACATGTTATAATAACTAAGTAGCTCAATTATCTAACACATTTTTACTCAGTTTTTATAATAATCAGTTGTAATTGTATTTGCTTGATATATTAAATCTTGCCCTTCTGGATCGCTACCTTGCCATGGTGAAGGTGCTTGTGTACTTCAATGATGCTGTGAGCAACACCATGTAGGGTCACCCAAGATGGGCAGGTCATAGCAGAGAGTTCAGATAAATTGTGGTCCACTGGAGAAGGAACTGGCAGCCCACTGCAGTATCTTTGCCAAGAAAACCTTATGGTTGAGCACAACCATACACAAGATGTGCCTATTATATTCATTTTGATTTCAGCAATATCTGAGCTCTGTTTAATTGCCCACTGAAGTTGGAGTAATTGATTGTGTTAGAAACATTTTGAATTTGTGCATTCAGTCTACATCTTGTCTGGTATTTGGTTCTACAATGGATAACACAGTTTTGTTTGTGTCGTTCAGTTGTAGACAGCTTTCTGTGATCTCATGGACCCTAACACACCCTGCTGATTCACTTGGTATTCATGGCAGAGAACTGGAGTGGGTTGCCAGTTCCTTCTCCGGTGGGCCACAGAATACAGCTCCTGGCATTCCTAGATGATCTCCCATCCAGGTACTGACCAGGCCCAACCCTGCATGGCTTCAGGGTGATGTGACCTATTGGTTTCCTGACTGGAATTGAACCCAGGTCGCAGTGGTGAAAACCCTGAATCCTAACCAGTGGTCCACCAGGGAATCCTAACAAAGATGCATAGCATTGTTTATATCAGGGTTGTCAAAAGTGATAGATGATGTAGAAATAAGAGCCAGGCGCATCTGATCTGCTACAACTACATATTTTTTATGACACTTCAAATTACTGTGGACATTATATTTTTAAATTTATTTTTAGAACAGGATTTTATTATGATGATTATTATTAATGGTAGTAGTATTATTAGCAAGGGCATAGGAATTGAATAAAGGGGGGGGGGGGTAGATTTGAAAAAAGACGAAGAACCGAGCAGTGACCGAATGAACACGAGTAATAGCACTACATGAGGAGCAAGCAATAGCACTACTGTTCACCAGTACATGTGTAGATAGATAGATAGATAGATAGATAGATAAGATTAGATAGATAGATAGATAGATAGATAGATAGATAGATAGATAGATAAGATTAGATAGATAGATAGATAGATAGACAGACATGCCCAAACCCAGTACACAAGACGTTGAAGGACCACTGTGGTCAATATATTTTTTTTTATTTTTCTTTCAACAAACTTGATAATGGACATTTTATCTGTTATACTCAATTATTCATTAAATAAAGAATGCATTTTATTTTACTTTCACAAGGTTTATTCTTGTAAACTATCGACCATACAATTAGATCTAATGAATGCAATGCCAGCTGTAGATGCCACATCCCCATTGTACAGCTGAAATCTTCCTGTGCGTTAAAAGTCTCCTTCTGCCTCAGGAAGTAGAATAGCAGAAAACTAAATGGTAGATTCCATGGCAGAGTAATTTCATATAATAGATAATACATCAGGGAAAGTATTTTATTTATTTATTTTCCATTCTAAAAACATTTGGCATATTTTGATGTATAGTTTCATTTTGAGGCATATTTTAAATTATACAAGCCTTTAATTATTTAATATTTAATTTATTTTGCAAACACTGAAGGAATACTTTGTTCTGTTTCTCCATAAATCCAGTAAAGTCCAAGACCTTTATTAGCTATGGAAGATTGCTAAAACCGTCTCTGAAAATCTGGGCAAGAAAAGGGTTTACAGAGACAATCCTAATTGTTGCTACCAGTGCATTGAAGCTGCTATGACATTAATCCTTATTTTTCAAGAGATGATACAGTACATATTGAGAAGAGTATTGAAAAGAGCATGCAGGGGTTGCGGGTTTGTTTGTGACTGCCTTCTACTGAGCACATGTGGGAAGGGGGAACATGTCCAGTACTAAAGGCTTAACCGAATTAATAAATGAGTCAACAAATCCCCTTCCCTCCTCGTTCCCCTCCTGAATAGATAATAAAATTAGTGGAATACACTCGCTGGGCTGCAAGCCAGCAGGAAG